>WOXC01007570.1:0-385952 GCA_011680675.1 Gymnobelideus leadbeateri | reverse complement strand
CTCTCAGTTCATCGTCCAGCTCCTCATCCAATTCCCATTCCATATTGAAGCTCACAGTGTCCAGTCCACCTCAAGTCCTTAACAGTTTCTGTTTCTGTGAAGACAAAGGTTAACAGAGCCAACAACATTTATACACATTGCCAGCACCATCATCAATTTACTATCTGCCTGTGAAATCAATACAAACCCACATACACAGTCAGAACTCAACACAATATAGTCCCAACACAGTATAGTCCCAGGACCTCTGAAACCATCATCCAGGACTTCTGTAAACAGACAATAAAAAATCCTCTTTCAGGGCTTCCAGTAAGGTCCCAGGGCTTCTGTACAAAGTATCACAAACAAAAATCAACACAAACAGAACAAACAGAGTGCCTCAACACCACAAAGTTCCCTTTCTCTATTCTGCTTTTTCCCAGCTCTGGCTTCTCCTTATATATGGTAATTAGCTCCTCCCTTTTCCACCCTATTCCTGTTGCATCAGCAAGTTCCTCCCACTGTGGGGTTCACAAATTCTGTTTCTTAAAAGAGACTTGATATAATCATGGTCAAGGCTCAAAAGAAACTTGAACCAAAACAAGGTGCTAAATAATTAAGTAGCTGAAACAAGGCACTAAGTACTTCTTTGTTTGCCATTACAGCAACCCATCCCGCTTTGGATAGCTCAAATTATTTGGAAACTTTCCCTTGAAGTAAGCTTAAATATGTCTCTTTGAAGCTTCTATTAATTGTTCCTTGATTTGTCCTCTGAGGTCAAACTGAATAAGCCACTTCTACATGAAAACCTTTTAAATACATGAAAACAGATATCTCATCCTCCCAAGTCTTCTCCATGCTAAATATTCTCATTTCCTTCAATCTGTATTTATATGGTATATATTCTTGATCCATCACCATCATGTTTCCCCTTTTAAAATTGTGGTTCCTATTAATGATTTCAAATTCAAATAGGAATTGGAACTGCTAATTCATCCATAAGGATCCCTGAAGGCCATATATTGACATTTTAAAAATGTACTGTTATCTAAGTTTCATTGTATTTTTGTTTTGTCAAATATTTATCAATTTCATTTTAATTTGGCTCAGTCTACTGTTGTGAGCTCATGTGGCCTGAGAGCTTCATGTTTGACATCTCTACTCCAGATAAGGCCTCCTTACTCACTATCCCCTCTTTACTTATATAAACCATATCTCTATTAATGTAGCATAAGATAAAGTTAACTCTTTTGGTTATTATGTCCTATTGTTGAATCCTATCTAGTTTGCAGCCTACTAGGATCCTTAGAAATTTTCAGACAAACTGCTGTCTACTCATGCCTCTCCCATCATACACTTATGAAGTTGACTTTTGAATCAATGTAAAACTGGTTTATCCTTGTTTTCCTTATCAAATTATTATTATTGAATATATTCTTATTGCATTGAATCTTATATTTGGTTCAATGATCAATTTCATGCGAAATCATATTGAACCTATCTATATAGAAGTACTCCCATAACTCTTTACCTTCTTTCCTAATTGAGACAAGATGCTTCACTGTATTAGTATGATAAAATGGACACAGTTCATGAAGAAAATAAACAAGTCTTCTATTTTTTTCAGTCTTTGTTTTTTTTAGGTATCCTTCCCTTTGCATTTCACCCCTTCAGAAAATCTTGCTGCTTCCCTAATACTTGGGTTTAACAGGGTTCCTAATGTCTTTTTTTTAAACTTATAGTTCTGGGGGGGGAGGGTGGAGCTAGGTGATACAGTGAATAGA
Organism: Gymnobelideus leadbeateri; assembly: GCA_011680675.1. Taxonomy (NCBI): domain Eukaryota; kingdom Metazoa; phylum Chordata; class Mammalia; order Diprotodontia; family Petauridae; genus Gymnobelideus; species Gymnobelideus leadbeateri. The sequence goes on along the minus strand of WOXC01007570.1, from coordinate 384,189 downwards.
ACACTGGCCCTGGAGTCAGGAGGACCTGATTTCAAATCCAGCTTCAGATACTAAGACAAAAACTAGTTGTGTGGCCTTGGGCAAGTCACTTAACCCCAATTGCCCTCCAAAAAGCAAAAAAAAAAACAAAACAAAACACCCAACAACAACAGCAACCCAAAAACCAAAAATCTTATAGGTCCATAGAATGTCAGGATTAGAGAGACAGAAACTTAAGATCATCTCATCCCAATATTCTTAGCTTGTTGCCCATGAACATTTAAAATATTTTCATAAGTATATTTCAGTATAATTGGAATCTGGCAGAGAGTAGAGCCCATGTGGCAGAGAAAAGGCAGAGACTTGCTTGAGTGCTCCCCAAAACTACTCCAAAGACTTTAAATAATGTCTTAAAACAAATTCTGCAGCAGAAAAGGGTGTGGTAAAATAATTTTCCAACCTAAGACAACTTAAAAGGTCCACAGGAAGAATCTGTGGTACCAGGGTGAGAGTGGAGCACAGCCCAGAACAGGTCATACCCCAGCAAACCAGAGGTATGCCTTGGGGCAACTGAATCAGTGGAAGCCATGGTGGTTTCCTGACTTCTCAGCCCACAGATAGTAAGGGGGTCAGACAACTGGTTAGGAGATTACAGGGGTCTCTTCACTGGCACCAAGAACAGGACTCTGTCACACTGCAAATATTTGGATCTGGTTTGCAGTACTAGGTCTCAGTCCTAGGGCAAGGAGGAACACTAGTACACCAGAGCTTGTAGCCCCTGAGATTCTGATCACAGTTCCAGGGTCTGGTCTATGAATGACCACCAGTGGGGACCTGTAAGTTTTTGGTTCTACCAAAATGGTATGATCTAGGTCCCCAGAATTATCTCTGAAACAGCTGCTTGAAAAACCCAAAGTTTGGGACAGTGCTCCCTCCACTCCAGAAACAGCTTCACTGTGGCATAGAATTGAAAGTCAAGAAATAGGCTGTAAAAATGAGCAAACCAGCAGAAAAAGATTCTAACTACAGAAAGTTACTATGGTGACAGAGAAGATCAAAACACAAACTCAGAAAAAGACAACAAAGTTAAATTCAAAGGTTCAAATTAAAATATGAATTGGTGTCAAGCCATGGAAGAGTTTAAAAATGATTTTTAAAAATCATGTAAGAGAGGTAGAGGAAAAATTGGGAAGAGAAATTAAGAGTGAGGCAAGAAAATAATGAAAAAAGTGTCAACATCTTGGTCAAGAAGGCACAAAATAATACTGAAGAAAATAACATTAAAAAGTAGAATAGAGGGGGTGGCTAGGTGGTGCAGTGAGTAAGAGCACCAGCCTCGGAGTTGGGATGACCCGAGATCGAAACTGGCCTCAGAAAATGAGCACCCACACATAAATAATGACTAGCCGTGTAACCTTTACTTAACCCCAATTGCTTTAAAAAAAAGTAGAATAGGCCAAATGGCAAAAGGGACACAAGAATTGAATAAAGAGAAGAGTACCTTGAAAATCAAATGACCATATGGAAAAAGATATAAAAAAATTAATTGAAGAGGAGAACTCCTTAAAAAGTAGAATTAGCCAGATTGGAAAAAAAAAGGTACAAAAATTCATCAAATAACTCTTTAATAAGTGGAATTGACCAAAAGGAAGAGGACTTAGAAAAACTCACTGAAGAAAATAATTCCTTAAATATTAAAATTGGGCATGTAGAACTTTATGAGACATCAATGAACAATAAAACAAATCAAAAGAATGAAAAATAGGAGAAAAATGTGAACTATCTCAATGGAAAAACAACTAACCTAGAAAATATATCCGGGGAGATCATTTAAAAAATTTATTGAACTATTTGAAAGCTATGACAAATAACAGAGCCTAGACAAATTTTTTCAAGAAATTATTGAGAAAAACTGCCATGACATTCTAGAACAAGAATGTAAAATAGAAATAGAAAGAATTCACCAATCACCTCCTGGAAGAGATTCCCAAATGAAAACTCCCCAGGAATATTTTAGCCAAATTCCTGTGCTCCCAGGTTCAAGGAGGAAGTATTGCAAGCAGCCAAAAAGAAGGAATTCAAATATCATGGAACCACAGTCAGCATATCATGAGATTTAGTAGTTTCTACATTAGAGGACTGCAGGGTTGGAATATAATATTCCAGAGGGCAAAACAACTAGATTACAACCAAAAGTCATATATCCAGCTTCAGGGGAAAATGGATATTCAATGAAATAGAAGACTTTCAAGCATTCCTGATGAAAATACCAGTGCTGAACATAAGCTTTGACTTTCAAATACAAGATTCAAGAGCAACACACAAAAAAGTAAACAGGAAAGATAAATCATAAGAGATTAAATAAAGTTGAACTGTTTATATTCCTACAAGAAATGATACTTTGTAACTTCTAAATATTTTCTCATTATAAAGGCAGTTAGAATGAGTATACAAAAAGGGCACAGATATGAGATATTATGATGAGATAATTATCTAAAAATTAAAATTAAGGAGTGAGAAAGAGAAATGCACTGGGAGAATGGGAAAGGGAGAAGTAGAGTGGGGTAAATTATCTCATATAAAAGAAGCATATGAACCTTACTCTCATCAGAACTGACTAAAAGAGGGAATAACATGCACACTCAATTGGGTATAGAAATCTATTTTGACATACAGAAAAGAGGAAAGGAAAAGAGATAAGAGAAAGGGGTGGGTCACTCCTAGAAGGAGAGAGGATTGGGGGAAGTAAATACAAAAAGCAAAAAACAAACAAAAAAAACCTTTTGAGAATGGACAGGGTGGAAGAGTAGGATAAAGAGGGAGAAAATAAGATGGAGGGAAATACATAGTAATCATAATCATGAAAACATTTTTACAGGAATTTCTCTAATAAAGACCTTATTTCTCAAATATATAGAAAATTGAGTCAAATTTATAGAAATAAGAGCCATTTCTCAATTGATAAATGGTACAAGGATATGAACAGTTTTCAAAGTTGACTCATGCCTTTAATTTCTGCTTCTATGGCGTCTTATGGCTGAAGAAACTCTTAAGCTTGGGAGTTCTGAGGAGTATGGTATTCTCAGGAAAACACTCCATATTAATACAGAATTCTTGATTTTGGCTTTAGAAGAACAGGACTTGCTTCTATTTTGTCTTAACCCCATTCAACTCATCAATTTCTTTAGAAAGGGAGCATTAAGTTGGCATTAATGTTTTCTTCTGAGTTACCATGATTTTACTCCCAAAATAAAAAAGTTTGTAGAACAAGAAATCTGTGTAGTGGAAGGAAGGTTGGGATTAGATTTAGAAGACCTGAGTTCAGTGTCCTAGTTCTACTACATACTAATTTTATGTATAAAGAAATCATTTCTTTAATGAAAGGGCAGCAGGGTGGTTAGTGGATAGAGCAATGGTCTTAGAGTCAGGAAGACTAGAGTTCAGATCCAGCTTTATGTACTTATTAGCTGTGTGACACTAGGAAAGTCACTTAACCCTGTTTGCCTCAGTTCTTCATTTGTAAAATGAGTTGGAGAAGGAAATAGCAAACCACTCCAGTATCTTTGCCAAGAAAACCCCAAATGGGGTCACAAAGAGTCAGACACAACTGAAAAATGACTAAACAACATTTCCCTAAATGACTGGCCCTAAGTTTTCTCATTTGTATAATGAGGGAGTTGGACTTCATGATCTCAAATGTCCCTTCTAGCTTTAATTTTCTATGATTCTTTGATTCTGTGAAATTATATCTGGAAACCTTACAAAATGATTAAAAACTATATATGATGATAAGTTGATACATTAAAAAAAACCTAATGTTTTCTGTTAATCCTACAGTGATAATGCTACCAATTACCCCTTCAAGGTGACTTTTAATTTTTTTTAAATCAATATTTCACTCAGCAAAAATGTTATGGAATAAGACATGGTAATTAGCATAAACAAATTATCTCAGAAATGCAATCCAGAATACACAGTCTTTGCAGGCGGTCATCAATCTTTTATTTTAGGGAGAGTGTTTATTTGGCTTAACCAACCACAAAGCACAAAGCTGTTCCCAGATCAATCAAGATATGAAGACATCAATTAATATCTGTACATCAGCTGGGAACAAGACACAGTCCTAGGACTCACAGAAGATAGAGTTCCTGCTCTCAAGGAATTTATAATTTGGAGAGGGGGAAAGGCAATCAACATTCTCTTGGCCTGGTGACCAGGCTGAGAAAGGCAGATGTCTGGGTAATTGTGGGGCATCTGTGCTCCTCAGCCCAACTGTGAGCAGATGGGACTAGTGCTTCTAGTCTCCAGGGTGCATCAAAGCATTTCCTCTCACATTTGAGTTCTTTAGTCAGATTCCACCTGCCAGCTGACAGTTGGGGCATAAGGACTGATATGGACACTGGTTTTTGAAATAGCAATCTTCAAGAACTAGTGCTGGGCTTGTAGTCCCTACCTGTCTGGCAGACAGTCTCTCAGTGGGTAGGTGGACATGTGAAAAAATTTAGCTCTCTATCTCTTTGTTAAGTGTCCCTCAGTCATGTGGAAAAGGAGTTCTTCACTAGGTCTGAGGCAAGTCTGTGAGTCAGCTTGTGTCTCTAAATCAAACTATGTCCATTAGCAATTAAGTAGGGTGAGAAACAGTGAATGTTAGTGGATCTTGAATTGGGCTACTACCTTTTCTCTGTTTAATACAAAGTTTAGCACACAATAAGAGCTTAAATACTTGTTGATTGACTAATTAACTGAATTTGACCCAGAATCTCCTGCCTCTAGTCCTTTGCCTAGGCTTTTACTCATCCTTGGAAATACAGTCCCTCATCACCTCTGCCTCTTAAAGCTTCCTTCAAGGCTCAGCCCTTGACTTTTCTTATGGGAAGACTTTCCTTTTTGCCTCTGTTAACTCTTTGATATTTCTTTTATTTATTTGTCTGGATCTCTCATTTGTGGATTCCCCCTCCCCCATAAGCTCTTCATTAGAAAGTAATCCTCATTAAACAAGCCAAAGGATTGTTTATATTTTTAATACAATAGACTTCCCTAGAGCAAGAACTAACAAATGTTTAATTGAATGGAAGGAAAGGCTAAATTATTTCTCAACTCCACCCATAGTTTGTAACCTGCACATTTTCCTATAGCATTATGGAATTTTGTCCTTCAAGAAACTTGGACAATTTGATGGATATTGAGTGGAATCTCAAAGATGGCTTTAATGTTCATTTATTTGATTACTAGACATGTTGAGCAAGTTATATAGTTTATGATAATTTTTTTCTTTCAAGAATAGCCAATTTATGCTTTGACTGCTGATCTATTAGAGAAGGATCCTTACTCTTTTGAATTTCAGTTAGTTCCTTGTAAAATTTGAATATCAGACCTTTGACAGAAAGTCCATTTTCTGACAATAAATTTTCTTATTTTGGATACATTTGTTTTTATTATGCAAATTTGCAAAAAAATTGCATCATTAAATTCATTGGTTATCTTATAATTTCCTGCAATTAAAAAAATAGTCCTTAGTAATTAGAAATTCTTATTAAGCTATGAGTTAAAGGAAATTATGAGATAAAACCAAGTTAAATCATAGATTTCATCTAATTTTGTCTTATACATATAAATGTATGTATACACATGTATATGTATACCATCATGTATATGGATACACCTATAGGTGTATGTGTGTGTATAAAATTAGTGGAAAGGAAACATGACATGGTAATAAATTCTTTAAAAAAAATACCTACACAGAAAAAGAGTCAGAGAGATAAAAAGGATATAGTGGTGCAATGGATAGAAGACTGGGCTTAGAATCAGAAAGATCTGAGTTCAAATTCTTTTTTTTTTTCATTTTTTTTTTTTTTAAAGCAATTGGGGTTAAGTAACTTGCTCAAGGTTACACGGCTAGTCATTTGATTTATGCATGGGTGCTCATTTTCTGAGGCCGGATCTGATCTCGGGTCATCCAAACTCCGAGGCCGGCACTCTTACTCACTGCGCCACCTAGCCGCCCCTTTAGGGCAATTGGGGTTAAGTACCTTGCCCAAGGTTACACGGCTAGGTTTTTGTTTGTGCGGATTAAGTGTCGGAGGCCGGCTCCAAACTCAGGTCCTTCTGATTCCAGGGCCGGCGCTCTATTCACTCCGCCATCTTGGCTCCGCCTGAGTTCAAATTCTTAACCTCTGTTTGCCTTAATTTCTTTAACTATAAAAAGGTGATTATAATAGTGCCCAATTCTGAATATTGTTGTGAGAATAAAATGAGATATTTGTAAAGAGCTTAGCATAGTGCATAGTACATAGTAGGCACTTAATAAATGTGTTTCCTTCCTTCCTAACTTCCCTCCTTCCTTCTTGTATGTTCACACAGATCACACACACACACACACATAGATAAATAATTTGCCCATTTGGAATTTATTGTTGTGTATGTTGGGAGATGGGAATTTTTTTTTCCAAATTGAGAAATTTGGAGTGATTTAAAGGGGGTTTAACTTGTGAAGATCAGGGACTGAACATGGAAAGGAGAAATTTGAGTAATACGGAAGAACCTGAAGAAAAGTTGGAAAGAAATCATCGCTAGGTTCAGCTTCTATTTCTGGCATCCAAGAACAGAAATTGAATTTAAGGAAGAAAAATAGGGAAAGCCTGAGGGAAAATTGAAGGAGAGTCAGTATTTGCTACTTGAGGTAGGATAGGAAAATAGTCAATTGTCAATAAATGTTTATAAGCTCCTATCATGTGCTATTCACTGTACTAAACACTGGGAGTATGGGTACAAAAAAAGAAAGAGGTTATAGTGCGGATTGTTGGCAGAGTGTTTGCATGTGGAAAAGGAGTTCTTCACTAGGTCTGAGGCAAGTCTGTGAGTCAGCTTGCATCTCTAACAGGGAAACATGGAGGGTGGAGGGAGATAAGGGGTGTTGGTAGTGCTGCTGCTGTTGAATAAGCACTTTAAGAAAAGTATTTTTGCATAGGCTTTTCTCTTTGTCATTTGGATTCAACAGCAATCACTCTACTTCTGACCACTAATACTTTTTTCTTTTTAAAGAGGATTAGAGAGTTAAATCGAATTCAAGAAAGTGACTAATCTGCCACCTTCTTGGTCATGTGACCCAGAAACACTTTCAAGGACTCTAGGTAGTCTGAGTACCTCATCCAGGGGTGATGTGATGGATTGATGTGGCTGTGCCCCAAGGCTCTCTGAGCCTCTGGCTTCCCCATCTTATGTGGTCTAGTCTGTCTTTTAAAACGCCCTATTCTGAACCTGGGGTTCATAAACTTTTTCTTTTTAATATTTTGATAACTGAATTTCATTATAATTGTTTTTCTTTGTTATTCTATGTATTTTAATTTATGTATTTAAAACTTTTTTTTGATGGAGAGGAGGGGTCCATAGGCTTCACTAGACTGCAGAAGGATTCCATTACAAAGACATATAAACACACATACACAGAGACACACATACACATGAAAGTTAAGAACTCTGACCTAGACATTTTCACTGGGGAGGGACAGGTTCCTGAATCTACAGCTAAAAGGGGCCTTAGAGGTCATCTATTGTAGCCTCTTAATTTTATAGAAGAGCAAATTAAGATTCAGAGTGGTTGTAACTTAACAAAGGACACACAGAGAGTAAATGGCAAAACTGGGTATGAATCCAGATCTCTCATGTCTAAGATATGACAGTCTTTCCCTGACACTCTCCTGGCTCTCAGAAATTGCTATTGAATCAATGTCTTCAGTGTTTGATTTGGTAGTCAAAGGAACTGGACTTAAATTTCAGTTCTACCATTTTATCTCTATGTAACCTTAGGCAAGTCACTGAACATCTTTTGGGCTCAGTTTCCCTATCACTAGAACCAGGGAGTTTTACTGGATAAACTTAGATTTTTCCCAGCAGTCTATTCTTCTATTACTTTTTTTTTGCTTTTTGGAGGGCAATTGGGATTAAGTAACTTGCCCCTTTTTTGAGGGCAATTGGGATTAAGTAACTTGCCCAAGGTCACACGGCTAGGTTTTTTTTTTTTTTTTGTTTTGTGTGCGTTAAGTGTCTGAGGTCGGATCCGAACTCAGGTCCTTCTGACTCCAGGGCCGGCACTCTACCCTCTATTACTTCTTCATAAGTCTTTGAGTGTATCCCAGTCCAATATTGCTTGAGTATGGGTTGTCACCAGAGAAATGTGAAGAAAAATCTTATCTCTGGAGGGCATTACAACCTTTTTCTCTGTTAGTGAAACTGACCTGCATCTTGGCCATAAATAACTGTTCTTTTGACACAGACAGGAAAAGTTGGTCAAGGAGAGGGAGCAGTGGCCTCTGGATTAAGGGATTACGCTAGGTGAACTTTAAGGTCTTTCTCAGTTTGAGATTTTATGATTCTTTCCCGCACACCACACTGGAGAATTTACTGTGGACACAAATTCATATTCAGCACACACACATTCAGATACATTCTAGGTGAAATCATATCTCTGAAATAGGGTATATATGTAGTCCTTTATCTAATGTGATCAAACTATAAACTGCTATTCCTGCTTTTTTTTCACCCATAATATATTCAGGTACATAATGGGTGAAAACATATCTATGAAAAAGAGTGCTACATATTGTATAACCTTAGTAATGGGTCAAATTATAAACTGTTAGTCCTACCCTCCAACACTAAAGTCATAAACAGACTTCATTATAGTCTAATCTCTCTCCCTATCCTGACTATAGGGAAGCTTGAAGTTACACAGACCCTGCCACCCGGGGTCTACACTTCCAAATCCAAATTTTTTTTTTTTGTAGCAAATCAACTGCATAACTAAAGGGACCATATTGTCAGTGGTTGAGGACATTGGCAAAAGACACATTGCTCTGAGCTGTACATTCATGTATAGCTGTGAGTTGCCAGTTATTTCCTGAGTCTATTGAAAGATGTTAGGACTGCTGATGGGTTTTCTGGAAGTAGGCAGCTGGTGCTGGCAAGATGAAGGAAGGAGCATGACTGGGGAGTTGGTATCTGTTTTGAGTTCTTGAGTGCTCTGAGATGGTGCAGAAGGAAAAAAAATGATATAATATGGAGCTTGAGGAAAGTGCATTGAAATTGACTGCTAGAGGATAGATTTGGGGAAACATATGGAAGCCAGAGAGAGGGAGTGGGTTGAGAGAGTGTGCAGAGAAAAACTCTTTGTGAAGCCTTAATCCCAGGAATTTGTTAAGCCAGAGCTGGAGTTAAATACTTATCCTTAACAATGCCTATACCAATACAGAAGAACAGTAAGAGGGAGTGGGTGTCAAATTTGATCTCATTACCACTTCAGATGTTTTGGGAAGATAGTGAGATAAACAAAAGGAAGAAAGGCATAAGGAGACCTGGTACATAGGGCACACATGGTCACGAGTTATGAGTGATTATGAGTGGTATTTTCTGTTTTAAAATGAGCACACATTCTCTAACAAAGAACACTCCTTTTTCAAAGTCTTCACAAAAATGTACTTTCTTTGCTTGAAATTGGAAATGTGCCTGAAAATGAAAGTTTTATAGTTGGCATAGGAACTATCTAAACATAGGATCATACAGTTAAATCAGGAAAGGACACAAGAGATCATCTAATCCAACCCTCTCAATATATAGGTGAGGAAATGGAGGAACAGGGAAGTTATGTCACTTGCTCAAGGTCACACACATAGAAAGTCGCAAGGGTGAGTATCCTCCATTATTACTCCAAATCCATCATTCTGTCTATGCCACCACCTATATCTATTAATAATCTCTAATTCCTGAGGACTACTACTAGACAGATCAAGACCCTTTAAGGAAAAAAATAACATGGATAGGGGTCGTGGGCTTTATAAATGTATCTTTGTTATATTTTATGAGGTATGAATAACCTGCTATTTCTTCCACTAAAAGGAGAGACGCTATAGAATCAATATCAGTTTCCTTTTTGCCTACCTGCTGATAACTGGGATTTCCTTTGTAACATTGAAAGAAAACCTAATCCAGTCTTCTGGACAAATTGATGTACTGTTCCTTTGAAGCATTTCTCCTAATTCACAGTGAATTAATTGGTCCATACTACTGGTAGCTTCTAGTGAACTGGTAAATATTTTTTTCTGGTCTGGTTTCAGTGTTATATTGATCCATTTCTATGACAGAGACATTCAAAATTAGTATAATTGTGGCCATACTTAGAAACTATTTTTGGCCTTCACTGTAATTCATCTATTTATGCCAAGGGTCCTCCTCATTATGATTGTCCTCCATAGTTTGCACTGGCTCTTTCCACTGGAGCCATATAGATGGGGATTGAAAGCAATTTTAGAGATCCTTATTTAAATGAGGTTAGGGATAGTGCCAGATGGTCCACCTCATGAAGAATTCAGCCCCGTCCCTCAAACACTCAACACTCTTCCCTTCTAAGTCATCTATAGTTTTTTTTTATGATTTCCTTTCATAAAATTTTACCATAATGTTTGTGAATTCTGGGTTTTTCATGTATTTGCTCTCCCCTCCCCTCCATTCTGTAACTGAAAGAAATGGCAAGTGAAATTCCTGCAGTCAGGAAAAAGAAATCCAATTATTTTGCAGCTTGTAGCCAGCAGATAGGCAGAAGCCCTATTTAGGTCAAATCACATTCTTTTAAGGGGTACTAGAAGAATGCCTTTTCTAACTCATTTGAAAAGTGTATCCATCTGTAGGGTTTCAAAATATGACTGTCCATTGCCACGTTACTTCTATTTTTAATGCCTGTCAGCCCATGACAGCTGAAAATCAAATCAAAAGCAAATGTTTCAGATTTGAGACGAGTAGAAGATACACATTGGGAGAATAAGCTATTGCCATACATAAAGGGTCTTTCTTGCTTTAAGGTGCAGCTTAGGTACCATCTTTTCCACAAAGGCTCTCTGATCCTCCACGCCCCCTCCCTGCAAAGAGCTAGTGTCTTCCCCCCCATATTTTGTATTTAACTACTTCATACATATTTGTATTGGTTGTTTATATTTATGATGCATATATTTTATATGTACTTATTGTCTCCCCCATTGGAATGTAAGCTCGCTGCAAGTGGGGATTGTTTTACTCTTTAAAAGTTATGTGCCCAGTGCATAGTAGCCATGTAATAAATACTATGGATTGATGTAGGCAGGCCACTGCAAATAATTCAATTGAGAAGTAATGATAATAGAAACAAGAATGGTGGCTGCATGAATAGAAATAAGGGGATAGATAGATTGAAATATGTTGTGGAAATACAAACGGTAAGATCTTGCAGCTGATTAGGAACACAGACTGACTGAGAGTAAGGAGTTGAAGATGACATAGAAATTATAAATCTGGGTGAGGGGGAGAATGGCAATACTTTCCACAGAAACAGAAGAGGTCAGAAGGAGCTCAGTTTGGAAGGAAAGAATGCAGTGAGATAAGTGATGCAGATCCCAATCCCCATTCATTCCTGCTTCTGTGATATTCACTCTGCCCAATCCTAAACCACAAGGGTGGGGAGTACAGACAGCAAGTAGAGTTGTGAAGTTGGATTGTAGAGTATGGGAAGAAGAATAGAGAGTAAGAAAACTGGAAAGATAGGAAGGACCCAGGATGTAAAGGGTTATAAAAGCCAAATAGAAGATTTTGTATTGATCTGGGATGGATTAGGGAGTTACTGGGGTTTTATTGAGTAGGGTGAAATAATACACACACACACACACACACACACACACACACTCTCTCTCTCTCTCTCTCACACTCACACACACACACATATACACACATACCCTAAAGCATAATACAAAGTTATAAAAATGAACCCCTGGTCGTGAATAAGAACATTCAAGCCAGACTGTGTGAACAGAGAATAAAGGTTGAATGAGGGCATAGATATGGGGGATTTATAGCTGGGCTGCAGAAATGGGATAAAACAGCAAGAGATGCCAACTAGGAGTGGCCAGAAAGGTGGAAGGGGAACTAGGAAGAAGCAGTGTCATTGCAGTCAAGGGAGGACAGGATTAAGAAGGAGCAGTGATCATTGGTGTCAAATTGGGCAGAACAGTACAGGAGAGTGACTGAGAAGAGACTGCTGGCTCTATCAATTAAGCATCACTTTTGACCTTGGAGAGAGTGCTTTCAGCAGAGTGGGGCTGGAAGCCAGATTGTAAGCAAGTGGAAAGTAAACATATGTTTTCATATTCATAGTAAATGCATTATATTTGAGATCCCAAAGACATGTTTCAGAGTTCAACAACATTTCATTGATTCTCTTATTGTTACCCTGCTGCCCTGCCCACCACCACTGTCACTATTACTGAGGAGGCCAGGTGATATAGTGGATGGTGTGCTGAGTCTGGAGTCAGGAAAACCTGAATTCAAATCTGGCACTTAACACTTACTCTGTGACCCTTGTCAAGTCACTTAGCCTCTGTTTACCTTTCTTTCCTCAACCACAAAATAGGGATAATAAATCATCTACCTGACAGGGTTATGCTGAGGATCAAATGAGATATTATTTTTACACATAGTATGCAGGAATGGATTAAATGCTTATTCTCTTTCCTGTTTCTTTTACTATTACTATTATATTGGTACAGATTTTTGGGAATGTCACTGGAAGTTTCTGTGTCACAAGTGCAGGTTTAAACCCAGTTTTCCTGGTTACAAAGTCTGACCACCATCTACTATGCAAGGGCCAGGCTACCTCTGGACAGTAATGAAAGAAAAAAGGCACTTCCCATTTCAACACCCATTTAAGATTACAAAACACTTCCCTCACAACAAATCTGTGAAGTTGCTGTTAGAATCATTATTCCTTTGTTGTTGTTCAGTCATTGCAGTCATATGTGAATTTTTATGACCCATCTGGGGTTTTCTTGGCAAAGATCTTGGAATGGTTTGCCATTTCCTTCTCCAGCTCATTTTATAGGAGAGGAACTGAGGCAAAAAGGGTTAAGTGACTTGCCCAGGGTCACAAAGCTATTAAGTATCTGAGGCTAGATTTGAACTCAGGTCTCTAAGACACCAGGCGTAGCACTTTATCCACTGCACTACCTACCCACCCACATTCTTTTTTATATACTAGCAAATTGAGTGTTGGTGAGATTCTGTGACTTCACTAGGGTCATGTAACTAGTAAATCTCAGAGCTTAGATGGATTTCAATATTGACATTCCTTAGATTCAGTTTTATTTTCTACAATGGTGATGCTGACTTAGTTTCTAAATATGTACAGAATAGCTATTGTGGTGACTCTGAGATGTAGCAGTGATCCCTATTCTTGACAATTTACTGAATTTATTCTGGTTATAGTTTACCAATCTTATGCTTAATTCTATTTCTTACCACACCGACTATTTCACATGAGGAATGCCACTTGAATAAGGCCTAATATTGTCAAACAGTTCTTCTCTACATATTCCCTGGATTGCTTCAGGAGACACTTTTTCCAAATGGGATTTCCATAGGTGAAAGGAGTCATATGATAAGTGTTCAGAACCTCAAATAGGCGAGAGTAAGCTGGGGCTGGGGAGGATCTAAGATGCTTAAAGGCCAGAGAATCACCAGAAGGGGAGCAGAAGACAGATTGTGGGACAGGTATGTAATAGAAGAACTATTAATCAATCAATAATAAATACTTACTAAACACACATATGCTGCACTGTACTAAGTTCTGGAACTAGAAAGCAAGAGTTTCCAGATTGGAATTATCAGAATCAACCATGGTGTGCTGGTGGGTGAAGGTAAGCAAACAAACAAAAAAGACCAAATGACATAAGCCTGGCAGTTTGAAAGCAGTCATATTAAAAATTGGAAGTGACTCCTATTAAACTTAGCTCCACGTGTGGCAACATTTTCTTAAAGAGAGAACATTATATACTTTTGAGATTTCTGAGCTCTTGGCAGAAAAAGCTCTTATGCTCATAGATGTTGAGTTTGAAGGGGATTTAGAGGTGATCTTTTCCAATACCCCTGCACTTAAACAGAAAATTTGATTCACAGAATCATTAGGTGACATTGATCAATCAAGTAATTAATAATCACTTATTTTTAATGTCCTATTTTATTTTATTTTCAGGCCTATGTTTTTCCTCTCCCTCCTCCTAATTCCTACTTCCTTACTGACAAATCAAGAAAAACAAAACTGGTTTAAAAACATGTATAGTCAAACAAAATAAATTCTTGCACTGACCATTTAAAAAAAAATTAAAAAAGCTCAAATGGCCCTCTGAGTTAGTCACTTCTTTATCATAGAGTAGCAACTATAAGAATTTGTTTACCACTTTGATATTTCCTAAGCCAGGGGTAGGGAACCTGTGGCCTCAAGGCCACATGTGACCTTCTAGGTCCTTGAGCGTGGTCTTTTGACTGAGTCCAGATTTTACAGAACAAATCTTTCATTTCTGTGAAATTTGGATTCAGTCAAAGGGCCACACTTGAGGACCTAGAGGGCTACATGTGTCCTCCTGGCCATAGATTCTCCACCTCTATTCTAGGCATAAGGATAAAAAGGCATCAGGGAGACAGACCTTGTCTTCAAGGAATTTATAATCTACCAGACTTGACTAAGATTAGACACTAAATAGAAAAGCCAGGATTTGAATGCAGGTCTTCTAATTTCAAATACAATACTCTTTCTACTATACTATTCTTTATGGAAAATTCCCACCCCAGAATGAAAGGCTGAAAGTAAAACATTAAACTGTAGGAAAAGTGATCAGTTTTTCTAGACTCCTAGGCCTAGAACAGCAGCTTTCAGAATCTGAGATACTTCATGAGGCTTCAGAAAACTCCATTTAAGTAGGAAGACAATAATGCCCATTTGGACCATTGCAATGAACCAGACTTCTCCATCCACAGTGTAGTTCTTTCACTAGTAGGGTCATCAGTATGCCTTCTTCTTGAGGCCACATAATATGCTTAGCTTACCAGTCATCCAATGATAAGTTCATATTGTATGCAGTACATGGAGAGAAAATATTTACTTTCAAGGGAGAATACTGATAGAGAGTGATAAGCATATTCTCTGACTGCTGGAAGCAATTTTGGAAGAGAAAGCTAAAATAATATAAACCAAATACCATTTGGAGTAAACATTCCTTTAGCAATAGGTATGGCAAAAGCTATTAAATGAGCCTCCAGATAAAAATTTATAGGAACCCACTGATAAGATTCATGGTCTTTGGGTTTGGAAGATGCCTCCTGATGCAGTCCAGGAAATATTTAGGGAAACATTGTGTGGCAGTATTATGTCTTATTCAAGTGGCATTATGTGTCTGAAGTATTTGGTGTGGAATGCAATAGAAATAAAACTTAAGGTTGGTAATATCTAGCTGGAATAAACTGCAGTAAATTGTCATGAATAGGACTCACTGATGCATTTCTGAATCATCACAGTAACTGTCATGTATATATTTAGGAATTAAGTCAGGATCACTAATATAGAGAATAAGAGTAAATCTAGGGTATGGCAATATTAAACTTCATCAGAGCTCTGAAACTTATTAGTTAGGTCATCCCATGGATCTCAGATAACTTCTCTGAGCCTCAGTTTGCTGGTATTAAAATGGGAATGACAATACTTAAACTAGCTATTTCACTAGATTGTTGTTAAAAAGAAAGTACTTAGCAAAATTGAATAAAAATGAAAATTATTTTTTGTTATTAATATCATTGCCAGAATTTTTTTTCATATAGTGCGCCAGGCAGCTCTCTGACACTCCAAGTTGCAAAGTCAAGTAAACAAGCATTTATTAAACACCTACTATTTATCAAGGAACTGAACAGTGAATACTGTTTGCTGAACACTGGGATTAAGACATGAAAACAAACAGTTCCTGCTCTCAAGAATCTCACAGCTTATAATGGTACAAGTAATCATGTGTTTGAATCAGTGGAGTCTCCCAAATCAATGGAATGAGATGTCCATCTCATATATTTACAATGAATGTGAAAACATATAATTGCAAACATGTCATCATCAAGAATGAAACCAAATATGCAAAGTTTCTCTGTAGAAAAATGAGAAGGGAATGAGAACATAAAACTTGCATAATTATGACTACAAAGAAAACTCAACTGAAGAAAGGATAAAGATAATTACAAAAGGTAAAATAGAGGAAAATGAAAAGTTTATGCATAAACAAAATTAATGCAGCTAGTACAAAAATGGTAACTGTTGATTGGGGCAAAAATCTTTTCCCCAACCAGCTCTGCTAATGGTCTGATAATTTATGGGAACTTAACATATACTTAAGATAAAGGGAAATTCCTCAGTGAATAAATGGTCAAATCATATGGACAAACAGTTCTCCAAAGTAGGATTGGGATTTGTTAAAAACCATCTTAATTATGATTCCAAATCACCAATAAGGTTAATTCAAATCAAAATAATTCTGATCTTTTACCTAAAATCCAGAAAATTGGTAAGGATGGAAAAAGTAAATATTGCAAAATCGATGAAAATCTAGCCCCTCTATTAGTGGAACTGTGAATTAGTTCAAGCATTCTAGAAAAAATTTGAAATTTTGCTAAAAAAAGTGACTTAAATGTTCATAATCTTTTGCCCAGACATTAACTATACAGATACCCCCAAAAGGTAAAAGAATTAAAGAGGAAAAATGTATTTATAGCAGCAATTTTTGTAGTAGCAAAGAATTGGGTACAAAGTGGATGACTATAGATAGAAAAGAAAGGTTAAAAAATTGTGTCACTTGAATATGAGAAATTATGACTATGAAAAATACAGAGAAGTATAGTAAGGCTTATAGAAACTAAGGTAAAGTGAAGTAAACAGAACCAGGGAAATAATATATGCAGTGATTACTACAGTGTAAATGGGAAGAATATCAAAAAGAAATATACAGCTGCATATTTATAATGACAAAGTTTGGATATAGAGAAAAGATTAATATATCTCTGTCTCTTCTCTCCTTTGCAGAGGTAGGGGATTATAAGTATGGAATTCTCAATATATTGTAAGACTAGAATATATGTAAAAAAGATTTGCTTTGATTTGTTTTGCTGAATAATTTAAAAATATCTTTCTTTTTTCATTCAATGTTACAAGGTATAACTATCAAGGAGGGGATTGCAAAAGGGAAGTACTGGGCAATGCAAAGGAGGTAAAAATATAGATAAGCATTTTTTTTACAAATGACAAATATGATGAATTCAGAGAAACATGGGAAGTTTCAAAATAGTTGATACAGAGTAAAATAAGCCAAATTAGGAACATAATATGTACAATGACTACAACAATGTAAGTGGAAAGAACAATTACGCAGAAAGCTACATAATTATAATGATCAAGTCTGGCCCTAGAGAAGAGTTAAGAAAATATGCCTGCCTCCTTTCATTGCAGAGGTAGAGGACTACAGGTGTGGAGAACTGTGTGTTATTAGACACAATGTGTTGCTTGATTTTACTGAACTGTTTTTTTCACCCCTCTTTAAAAAATTCTTTCTCATAAAGGATAGTTTGCTTGATAGGGGACTGGGGAAAATGTATTTAGAAATGAATGTGATGTAAAAAGCAAAGGCATCAATACAAACAAGATAAAAGAAAATAAAGCTACCTTTCTGCAGGACTGCATGATAAATGAGAAGGAATTCTGTTCGAGGTCTGAACAAGCAGATGTATTGGAGACAGCCTAACATGCAAAAAAGATAGTAGGCAGGTCATAAAGAAAGGATGACCAAGAAAAGCTAGACCTCTTAACTAACGAATTTGATTTTCAATACCAAAGACAGTTGATCGAGGCCGAAACTTTGATGGGATGAGCCAAAGGTCCACCTATTAAAAAAAATGGAAATAGCAAGTGCTGGATCATCAGTTCTGAATATCAGGAGAGCTGTGCCCTCACCATGACAATGCAATGAGTAGAAAACTTTGTATTCTCCATCGGTAGGCCAATCTTGTTCTTGTAGAAGGTGGAAAGTGTATTGCTTATGCTAAGTGCGCATAAAAGAAAATATGGGAAGGTAATGGAGCTAGCAGCCAAATAGGTCAGCATTTAACAAGTGAGAAAACTCAATTGTGTTTTCCGTAAATGCATCCTGGGAGGCAGCATAATTGAAAATTTCTGATGCTTAAATAAGCACAGGCCATAACTCTTAAAGATGCCCTTCCTGGTATGAGTTCTTGGGATCCCAGGCCTTGGCTCTTAGAAGCAAAGCTAATGAAAAGTTTAGTACTCAGATAAATACCCCCTAAGCATAAAAACAAACCTATGAAGTACTTCAATGGGAAAAAGGACACCTTGAAGGGCATGCACATGTCCCATGCCCATGATTGAATTGGTTATTGAACTAGCAAAAAACCAGTGTCTATGAGACAGGATGGATACTTTGATTTTAAATAAAAGCTCAGCTTGCAAATCCTTGATGGAAGGCAGCAAAGGTGGTAGAAATGGCTTACTCCACGGGGTACTGAATTTGGGTCTAGAAGACTTGGATTTAAATTCTAGCTTCATCACTTACTAGATGCATAACTGGGTAAGTCCCTTAACCTTTTTTCATCTCAGCTTCCTCATCTCTATAACAGAGATCATAATAATTGCCATTTAGATAGCACTTTTAGGCTTATGAGGTTCTTTACTGCTATAGTACTAAAGAGAGTGCTATAAAGAGCTGCCATCCATGGGTAACATTGAAGTCACATGTAAGCATGTAAAATGAAGGACTTGGATTTCCTTCTTGTGATGGGTCTCATGAATAACATTGGTCCTTGATGTGATGATGCTATGTATAAGGTCTCAATAGTTTCTATTACCAATCTAGGGAATGATTCTTTATTTATATGCTTGTTTCTTTCTGTGGGGATCCAAGCACCTGTCTTCACACTTTCTCAGTTTACAATAATAAAAAAATAGGGTTTTCCCTCGTTTTGTCCTTAAAGGAAGGACACAATTCATTTTCTCTCTCCCTCTCTTATTACCTACTCTCCTTCTCCTATTGCTTACCTACTCCCCTTTCCTTCCCCCTCTTCTTTATCTTTCCCTTTTTTACTCTCTCCCTTCCCCCTTGATCCCCATCCCAACTTTTGTTCTATTCGAAGGGAATAAAATTCATAAGGGCAAAAAATCCTTCTTCCAAGTTCTTCCTTATATCATTATTAATTTTACAAGTCAGGATTTTGGTGGCTGCTAAGTTCCCTTTCCTTTCCTTGTCTTACCTTCCTTTGCCTTCCCTAGCCTTCCTTTCCTGTCAAGGTATCTGGGAATTGGACTTACTACCTTTAGCACCAAGAAGTCATTTAATCTCTCTGAGTATGAGTTTCCTTATCTGTAAAATAATGATAATAACATTTGACCTCCCCCCTCACAGGGTTTTGTGTGCCCTGGAAATGTAAGCTATTATTATTATAGAAGCTATTATTATTATTATAGAAAAAGATAAATCATAAGTATGCCGAAATATTTCATGCCTAATACACCTATATTGCCTCCAGGATCAAATACAAAATTCTCTGTTTAGCATTCAAAGCCCTTAAAAATCTCTTTCCTTCCTTCTTTTCAAGTCTTTTATTTCACTCCTAGTCAGGTACTCAATCCAGTGACACTGGCCCGTGGTCTGTTTCATGAACAAGACTTAGCATCTTGGCTCTGGGCATTTTCTCTGACTCCCTTGCATGACAGGCGAGATATGCTTTCCCTCCTCAACTCTGCCTGTTGACTTCCCTGGCTTCCTTTAAGTCCCAACTAAATTCCCATTTTTTTTCACTGGGAGTCCTTCTGAACCCATCTTAATTCTGATGCCTTCCTTATATTAATTATTTCCTATTTATCCTGTAATACATTTGCTTTTATGTTGTTTCCCTTATCAGATTTTAAACTCCTTGAGGGTGGCAGGAATTGTCTTTTGCTTCTTTTTGTAGCACTTAGCACAGTACCTGTCATATAGAAAGTACTTAATAAATGTTTATTAATTGATTGGTTAATATAATGGTTAGCTACACAGGCATGTTTTATTATAAGAAAATTTTATAAGGAGCTCAGAAGTCATTTCCCATTGAAATAATGGTATCATCAATGGCTTAATTCACAATTTAATCCATAAACATGTTTATCCTATAATGTGGTTGAACTATAGAACTTGTCTGAAGTCTGTCTTCTGGGAATTGAACTGGGGTTCTGGGGTTCATGTGATACTACAAGGAAGGGAGGAAAGGCATTTATAACTCATTTGCTATACATAGACCCTTGGGAGAGTCTCTAAAACAGATGAAGTCTGTTTTTGGCACCCGACCATCTTCATTTTTGTATCTCGCTGGCAACTCTTCTTTCTTTCCCTGGACCAGCAGGTCCCTTTTCCTGGACTAAACCTCCATTTTATCTTCTCTACTTTGTAGGGCAAGGAAGGTCACGTAGGCTTGCTATGGACCTTTTGGGTTAGGGGGATTCTCTTTATATATAAGCCAGCTTTATCTGGGAGTCTGTCTTAGCACTCATCTCTTCTGAATTCACAGACTCTAAAAGCTTCCAATTCTTAGTAAGAGCCAAAGGGTCTGTCAGTAGAAGCCACTGGTCACGGGCACTGGGAGTGAGAGGATTTAGGAATGCCTGTGCTGAATAGGAAAGGCTGAATGTTTGAATGAGATAAAACAGGAAGTCATTATATTCACATTACAAAAGGATTCTTCATTTTTCAAGAAAAAAGGGGCTCACTGCAAGGTTACTTAAAATAGTGAAATCCTTTACCTAGTGTGGTATGACATTTCTTAAAATCGATTTTATGGAATTGGAGTTCCATGGATCAGTTAAAGAGATTCTGTGAAAAAAAACGAACCCTGCTCTCACTGGAAGACAAGCAAACTTATCTATTTTGCTGTCTATGACATTTCTGTAAACCATGTGTGGCCTGATGATGCTGAAAACTCCTGGGAATCAATCATGTGACCAAATTGGCTTCTTATTAACCTAAAATTAGTAGCTGGCTGTGTCCAATAAATGCATGATGCATAGCAGCTGATTGTTAGCCTATCTCAGAACAGCACACACACACAAAATTACATGCATTCACAAATGTGTGCACACATTGTCTGTTATGACAATGTGAGTACAATTGGCATGTTTGAAAAGATACAAAAGCCAAAAAAAAACCCCAGACCCAAAATGAGTTATCGAACCTTAGATGGTATAACAAATATTGATGAGCCCAATTCTAATATAGACTTCCAGATGCAGAAGAATCACAGATATCACAATAGCTATTGCCAATTTGGGTTAACTTTTAATGAATCTGATATGAAAATTGTAAATTTTACACACATCCATAAAATGTGCTTATATCTGAAATGCATATATACTTATAGACACATGTATGTTCTGTACTCACTCATATACATACATGTATACTTGTATGTATATATTTATGCATGTATATCCTTACAGATCATGTAGTTCGATACATTTTACTGGTGAAGTAACATGACTTGCCTAAGGTCACACAGATTACAATGAAGAGAGCCAGGATTTCAATTTACATCCTTTGTCTCCAAATCCAGTAATCCTTCTACTGGACCACATACTCTGTCACCCAATTGGTCCTGGTAGAATTAGAAATATGTGTTAAACCCTGCAAATGAATGCAATAACAGCTTGATTTTTAAAAAGCAAAAACATAATAATCATTGGAAAGCAATGAGGAAAATGAAAGTTTCTGAAGCTATTACCTTGTGAGTAATATGTTGTTCCAGGAACAAAACATTCTTTTGATAACCATCAGTCATGTCCTCACTAAATAATCTGTGTCATGGAAGATTATGAATAAAAGGGTTCTTATAATGTGTATATATATATATATATATATATATATATATATATATGAATATGCATGCATATACCATACACACACTTGTATGTTACCACTGTATAAGGTTTCAGAATCAATCAAGCCAGCAGTAGACATTTATTAAGTACCTATTATGTTCCAGGCATTGTGCTAAGTGCTAGAGATACAAAAAAGAGGCAAAAAGACAATTCCTGTCCTCAAGGAGCTTGACTATTCCTCTGATGTATTTTGTTTAAGTGATTTATCAAAACGCATAGTGGTCCTGTGGGAAGGACATTAAATTTAGAGGTAGGGGATGTGAGTTCAAATCCTGACTCCATTACTTGCTGCCTGTGCCCATGGAAAAGGTACTTAACCTCCCTCTGCTTCAGTTTCCTAATCTATAAAATGAGAGGGTTGGACTATATGATGTCTAAGGTTCTTCCAGAACTGTCTTTCATGCTATGATCCTGTCAACTAGTAAGTTATACATTTATTAAGTCCATCTGCTATTCCAGGCACTCTTCTAGGTGTCAGAGTCACAAAGGCAAAAGTGAAACAATCTCTGCTTTCTAAGAGCCTACAATCATTGGGGGGAGATAGCATGATATACATATAAAAGTATAGTATACATACCTACATAGATGCATAGATAGATGCATAATATACTCACATATAGGTGCATAAAGCCACAGAGTTAATATGTGGTCATTTTGGAGGGAGGGGGAGCTAGCTGTTAGGGGCAACAGGAAAGGCATCATTTGGAAAGTGGAACTTGAGGTAAGTTTTGAAGGATTCTAGGGATTCTAAGATGTGGATGTGAAGAGGGAGTTCATTCTAATCAAGAGAAACTCCATGCAAAGGTAGATAGATGGGAGCTGGAATACTGAGTGTGACGGACAGCAAAGAGTTCAGTTTGGAAGAGGTATGCAATGTGTGAAGGATAATACTACTGAATAAGCCTAGAAAGAGAGGCTGAAGATAGATTGTGAAGGACTTTTAGAGCCTCAAAGAAGAGTTTTTATTTGATCTTAGATTCAATAAGGAGCCACTGAAGATACTGGAGCAGAGGAGTAACATAGACAGACCTATTCTTTAGGAATATCATTTTGGCAGCTTTGTTGAGAATGTATTGGAGAGAATAGAATATAGAGGCTTTCATGACATTCTAGGCAAGAAGTGATGAAGATTTGAACTGTAGTGGTGGCCACATGAATAGAGAAAAGGAGTAGGTGTAAGATACAAAGTAGGGGTAGAAACAACAAGACTGGGTGGGTATGTAGGGGAAAGAAGAGCCAAGAGTTGAGGACAATTCCAAGGTTGTGAGCCTGGATGGCATACAGGATAGGGGTGTTCTCAACAGAAATAGGGATATTGAAGAGAAAGACAAGAAGTTTTATATATTTTTTGAGATATCCATGGAAATTTCAGGTGGAAATATACAATAGATGAAATTTGGCTCTGACCTTATCACTCACTCTCTCCAAAGTTACTAATGATAGCTAGATATCTAGAGCATTTGTTAAGTGTGCCAGGTACTGTGCTAAGTGTTGGGGATCAAAATAAACACAAACAAACCAGATACCAACCCCAAAGTAGCTTGTATTCTAATGGAACTGGAGAGTTACTGGTCAGGTGGGAGGATATACACAAGATAGTATACCTGAAAGTGTCCAGGAAGGTTGGCGGAGGTCTGGAGCTGATGGAGAAAGACCCAAAATGGTCTGTTGAAGCCAGGGTGGCTCCAGTGGTGGAATATTATTCTCAGTGGTAGAATAGAAATCATGACACTAGTGAAATAAAAATGGCATGACTGGAGATGTCGGGGAAGTTAAGTCTCAGATTCCACATATGATAGCCTTCTCCTGGATCTTCATCTTCTTTACCCTCTCTGCAGAATTTACCACTGTTGTCCACTCATTCTTCCTGGATTTTTTTTTCTTCCAACCACTTCCCAACACCCATTCTTCCTGGATTTTCTTTTCTGGGTTTATGTAACACTATTCTCTCTCAAATGTCTGTTCTATTGATCAGAGCACTTCCTCAGTCTCTTTTTCTGGCTCATTATCTATATAACACCCCTGAATTGTGATCTAAATTTGCTCCTTTACAACTTCTACCACTTGCTACCACTTCTGCTTTCTTGGGCCAAATATACTGAGACTACAATTATAGGAGAAGAAATGGAAACAATGAACACAGAAAATTTCTGTGAGCTTATTAGTGAAAGGGAAGAGAGATATAAGGCAATAGCTTATGGGGGTGGCTTACTGGAGCCAATTTACAGGGATGATTAACAAAGTTTTTGCATGAATATTTACAACTTGGAAATGGGCACACTGCAGATTGGGGCTTAATTTATTGTTTTGTTGATTGTCTAGACCAGAGTTTCCCAAATTTATTTGGCCTACCACCC
Source organism: Gymnobelideus leadbeateri (assembly GCA_011680675.1). NCBI lineage: Eukaryota > Metazoa > Chordata > Mammalia > Diprotodontia > Petauridae > Gymnobelideus > Gymnobelideus leadbeateri. The sequence goes on along the minus strand of WOXC01007570.1, from coordinate 360,054 downwards.
CCTTATTAAAAAAAAATTGCTCAATGTCCCCCTGGAAATCTACTTTCTTTAACCCTTTATTTTTTTAAAATTTGCATCATCTCAAAAGATACAAAAATATTTTTAAAAATGCATCTTAAATTTGTTAATTTATTGTAAATTTGTGTTTTTTCCTACATTATAATTTTGATGATGCAATATTGCATCATGTAACTATATTGTAAACAAGTCATTACATGCACACATATTCCTGCTGCTGCATGTGACACGCTCACCTGCCAACACTTTCTTATTAAGACTTGTCAGTGGACTTGACCATTATATCCATCATAACTTGCAATTTGTATGTTTATTTGGAAAATAATGTAATCACTATGACTTTATTTCTGTGAGACAACAGATGAGACATGTACAAATGGTTTTCCAAAATTTTCCTCTCTTCTTATGCTTCCACTGTTCCTTATTTTTATTCAATGTCCCCCAATTGCACCTGAGGCTATTACTGTCTTCCTGGATCACTCCAGTGTCCCCCAGGGGCAGTTTAGCCACTTTGGGAAGTAAACTAGACTTGGGAAAGGGATTGAGAACACATTAATAATGCAGATTAATGCTGAAAGTGTTATCGTGTGTACATTTTTTCCCCCAGAGAAGCAGTTGTTAAAACATTTACTAGCACACCTGTAAGGGGTAGAGTCAAATGAGGATTTCTTAAGGTTGGGGGAGATCTGAGTGTATTTGTAGGTAGCAGGGAAGAAGCAGTAGGTAGGAAGAGATTGAAGATGAGAAAAAAGGGGACATAATCGGTTGACCAATCTGTTTGAGAAGAGTGTAGGGAATCAATCAATGGTACAAGTAGAGAAGTTGGTCTTAGTGAGGAGCTTACTTGACCTAGACGGTGGAGAAAAGGATCCCATATTTATCAGAAAGTGAGCTGTCAAGGAACTTTCAGCTTGTAGCTCAAAGTAGAAGATAAGATGGAGGGGTGGCTAGGTGGCACAGTGAGTAGAGCGTCGGCCCTGGAGTCAGAAGGACCTGAGTTCGGATCCGGCCTCAGACACTTAACGCACACACAAACAAAAACCTAGCTGTGTGACCTTGGGCAAGTTACTTAATCCCAATTGCCCTCCAAAAGGCAAAAAAAAAGAAGAAGATAAGATGGATAATGGGGCAAATGTTCTCTGTTTTCTTAATGAAATATGAGACTGAGCCCCTATGCTCAAAAGGAAGAGAGTGGAGGTAGGAGGCTTGATGATAACATTCCTTTGGCACACAAATTTGTGTCAAAATGTCACATAGGTGAAAATATCAATGGGATCCTGTAGAAAGATGCTATGAGAAGAGAAAGCCTGTTTTGACCAGGGAATTCTTTACAATTTTTATATACAATCAAATACAGAGCTTATTCTAAAATGCTTACTTGGAGGTCCAGCTTTTTTTCCTTGAAAAAATAAACAAACAAAAAATCCATTTACAGAACTGGTTATACTGTTACATTGGAAGTGCTTTCCTCTCAACTGCATCATAACCCGACCAGAGCCCAGGCTGATCTTTCCCTGTGATTCTAATGGCAGGAAACCAGACTACCAATTTCATGCAGATGTCATGAAAGGCAGCCTTGCAAGCAGCTGGAAGAAACAGGTGCATGAGATTCCAGAGACAATTAACATATATAATTGAATAAATGTTGGTAGTTACAAAAGTGATTAAGAATAAAAGAAGCCCTTTGCTAAACTCCCAACAAAAGCCCTGATGGTAATCACCACCAATTTGAACACACTTTGTGAAGATTTTTTAAAGTGGAGAAAATTTTCTATCAAATATTACCTTTTTCCTATGTAATTTACATAGGTATCTTCAATGATCAAGTTGTTTATAATTTCCTGGAGTCTGTCTTCACGGGCTGCAGACATCATTGCAACAGTAGTATCAGCAGTTTGGAATCAGTGGGAGTCTCTTGCATATTTATAGACAGATTTCAAAAGTATATGTACCAACTTTATCTCTCTTAAGAAGCAAAAACTGCCTTTTAAAGTCATGAGATTTACTCATGCACTACTGGCATCCCTATTTTATGTAGAAGAATTGACTTTTTGTCAAAAATTGACTCTGTTATTGTAAATTTCAAATTTGTCATCACTATTGGAAACAAATTGCTATGGAATCAATGTGAATTGTAGCAGTCATGCATCATCTCATGCAATCAGATTGTTTTTCTGCTTGATATTATCTCCTAGCTGCCTTATTCACATCTGACTCCCCAATGCTGATGACCAATTTCATGTCGTTACTATCCTCATGCAGTGATTAGTTCCAAATTTTGGGCATAGCAAATCCAATAGCAAAAGAGTACCCATCATGTAAGTAACTAAATACATGACTGACTTTCATCTTTCTTGCCTCTGTTGGAAAAGCAGCATGATGGGGTAGGAAAAGTGTTGGATATGGAGTCTGAAAAGACCTAAGTTAAAATTTTGCCTCTGACAGCTCCTGGCTGAGTGACTGTGGGTAAGTTACTCAACTACTTTGAGGTTCATTTCCTTAACTTTAATGAAATGAGTATGATACTACCTACCTCATTGAATTTGGAGAATTAAATGAGATAAAAAATGTAAAATGCTTTGAGTACTATATAGATTCCATGTCTTAGTCACTAGCTTTTCATTGCAAGCCAAGGCTAATAGGATAGAAACAGTAGAACTTTGTTGGTGGTACCCTGCAATATTTCTTTCATTTCTGATAAAAAAGCCTTTTGTAAGTGTGTGTATGTGTGTGCTCGTGCATACATGTAGGCTTTCTTAAGTTGGTTTGTACCAATGTAGAAAATAATAATAATGATATTAATATATTTCTTATAGTTTTGCAAAACTCTTTACATGGATTCAAGTGACTTGCAGCTAAGACAACATCTTTTTGTGTATGTACATATATACATATAATATATACACACATGCATATGCATATATACATATACACAACATATATTTATATCCCAATATATCTACATATATATATATATATATATATATATAAGCCATCTATATCTTTAGAATGTTAGCTCCTTGAAAGTAAGAACTGCTTTAGTTTTCTATTTCTGTCTCTAGTGCTTAATAAGTGTTCATTTATTATCATATCTGAATCTAAAACAATCCTATGAGGTCAGCACTGATTTTATCTCCATTTCACAGATGAGAAAACTGAGACTTAGGGAGCTAAAGTGACTTGCCTAGGGTTACACAGCTAGTAGGTTTCTGAGGTGGGATTGAAATCCACGGCTTCATAACTCCTATTCCAGTGCTCTTTTTACTATGCATCTGTTAGTGCATTGTCACAAAAATGATTACTTTTGTGATTGTTAGTTCAGAGTTCCAGGACTGATAGAGGTTATATATAGCCCAGTTTAGTTACTGATACTACAATTTAGGTATTATTACTAGGTAGCAGTAGATTGATGTATATGTCCCAAGTGAGAATTCACAAATGAATTATGAGTTATTAATGAATTTATATATGTAGTATGTATATAAATATATATGTATATTCACACACATATCATTAATTATATATCTAGATCTTGAGTAATGTTCCAACTAAATGTAAGGCTTTCAAGAAGTTTAATGGGGTTTATTGAACCAACATTGATCTGACTTTGAGGAGTCTTGGATCATTCATTATAGGGCTTCTTCCATGAGATCTACTGTTCCACAAAAGAGACTGATCTAGCTATCCACAAGGGAAAGACAAAGAGGATAAAATTCTCACCTTGTTTAGGTCATGACTTGGAGTTGTATGGGTTGACCTATTGAGTTAATCTGCCAGTATACAGTCCTTAGATTTATACCACAGGTGGTCAGTGATCTGGATTCAGAATCAAACAGGACAAAGAGCTCAAGATGATTGACATTTGGGAAATTATGTGGTGCTTTCAATGCTCCTAAGTAACTGACCCATTTTCTTAACTCCAATATTCTCCTGGTGATGATGCATTGCTGTGAATCATGGTACACAATGACTGAAACTCAGAAGGCAATAGGAATGCACATAATTTTTGTAAAAAGGCTATAATTTATTTATTTTTTTGCCTTTTGGAGGGCAATTGGGGTTAAGTAACTTGCCCAAGGTTACACAGCTAGGTTTTTGTTTGTGTGTGTTAAGTGTCTGAGGCCGGATCTGAACTCAGGTCCTTCTGACTCCAGGGCCGATGCTCTACTCTCTTCGCCACCTAGCTGCCCCAAGGCTATAATTTATATTACCAATGATAACTTGCACTAGAGGAAAAGTATAAAAGTAATTTTCAAGGAATGCGGGATGTGATCATAGATTTTGAAGTTCAGAGGACTATGTTCTAATCCAAAGTCTTCAATTTACCATCTTGGTGAATCCATTAGGGAAATGACCTAATATTTCTGGGTCTCAGTTTCCTCATTTGTAGAATGAAGGTGTTAGACTAGATTATCCCTATGATTGTTTCCAGATCTAAAATGTAGGGCATCTATCTATCATCTATCTATCTATCTATTTATCTGGAGAAAGATGTGAAGCAGGCATATATGGAGAGTAAGGGATAACATCTAGATAGACCGAGGACCACACCAGTACCATCCCAATATTAAAAGAAAAATATCATCACAGTATAGTGGAAAGGTGACTGGATTTGGAGTGAGTGGGTCTGGGTTCAATTGTAGGCCTGCCACTGACTACCTGGGACCTTAGGCAAGTCAGGAAAACTTTCTAGACCATTTTCTCATCTGCAAAATAAAGGAGTTTGGAATAGATAATCTCTAAGATCCCTTCTACCTCTAACTAGGATTTGATGACAATAGCCCAGCATACTGGATGGATCCATCCTGGGGGATTTAAGTAATGACATCAACCAGAATTCCATAGGATCAAGAACCATAAGGGATGGCAAGAAGAATCCACTTTGATGAGATCATAGATCCAGCAAAGTACCACAGCAGGAAAATAATTAGAAATGCAAGGGTGCAGTTTCAAATTCTTCTTGCTTCTGTTCTTATCATTTGTGTTGTTCCATCATAATTATATATAATGTTTTAACTTTTGTAAAGAACTTTACATGTTTTCTCACCTGAGAAAATGAGACATAATTCCCCCCTTTTCCTCTTCTACAAGATATATTTAGGTTAAAAGAGAAATTTTTCTCTTTTTTGCCTATATATTTAATTATTCCTTTCAAAATTTAAATGCATATTTTATTGGTGTCTTTGTTTTTATATCACCTGCATTTCACATTCTATCCTTACCCATTTTCCCTTTCAGAGAGTCATGTCCTATAACAAAGAAGAAAAAAAAGTTTCAAGAAAACTAATCAAAATATCAAAAAGCCTGACATTATATGTAGTTTTCTGAAGCCACAGACTTCCACTCTGGCAAAGAATGAGGGGCCTTCCTTCTCATAGATCTGTTATGGGGGCCAGGTTTAGACATTTTAATTTTTCCGCATTCAGTTTCAGTTGTTTTATTGTTGTTCTTTCCATTTATGTAGTTCTAGTAATTGTGTACATTGTTTTTCTGAGTCTGTGTACTTCACTCTGGCTCAGTACCTCTAAGTCCTTCCATGCTTTTCCACATTCATTATATATTCATTGCTTCATATAGCACAGTAATGTTCTATTACATTCATGTACAAGAACTTATTTAGCCATTCTTCAATGAGCATCTACTTGTTTTCAGTTCTTTTCTAGTACAAAAAATGCTGCTATAAATATTTTGATGTGCATGGAGCCTTTATTTTGTCATTAATCTCCTCGGTCACTTATTCTTTATCAATGCCCACACATAGGCCTACCTTGCCTCACCCCCCCCTGCCCCATCAGCCTGTCTCTACTTCTTCTGTCTACTTTCTTTTATCACAAGGGGAACCACTGCTAATGTTTTTAGCATTTCCTCCTTAGATTGATAAATTTGAACTTCTTCCCTTTTCTCTCTAGTGAAAAATCTCTCTCTGGCTTTACCATATGATTTAGAGCTCAAGGAGTCCTTACAGATAAACTAATCCAAAACTCTCATTTCATAGATGAAACCGCGACCAAGAGAAGGCAAAGTTGCCCAAAATCACACAGGTAGAAAGTTGCATTGTTGAGATCTGAACCAGCTTCTCTGGCACCCAATCCAAATCCTTTTCCTACCCTATCAGGGTGGCATTCCCTTCTAAGAAATCTATGAAGAAATATAGTAAGATTAGAGATTGGCTTATTTACAGTGTCAGAATCCACAATTCCCTCCCTCAGAATGATGATTTTCTTATGTCATCTTTGCCTTTTTTTCCTTTGGTAAGGTAATTCTCCTGGGTCTAATGCTCACAGACCCCCGCTCTCAGCTATTTATCACAATTGGAAGATATGGGATACTAATCAATTCTCACTAAGGTGTTAGCTGATAAGAACTCTAGAGATCATTCTCATTTGCATTTTAATAGGAAATGAGGAAAGAGGGAAAAAATCCTTTAGAAGCCAAAGTCAAGAATTTCTAATGGTGGAATTTCAGATAATGTGCAAAGAAATGGGGAAATAAGCATCTTTCAGACTCTCCTTAGGTTATATCAGGTGCTGACTGCCAATTATGCTGACTACTCAGGCCAGCCATGCTCCTCTGGAGATGAATCTATGTTGTTTCACACAATCACTCTTTCCTTCTGATTTTATCTTTGTTTGTTTGTTTCTGGATATATCACCTTCCCAATGTAATAGCTTGGGATTGCTGCTTTCTTACTCCTCTGATTAGTAGCAGCAGCCAGATGATTTTTTAGTGTTCTTTCAACTGTAATTAGAACCTAAAGGATTCTGGATTTATCTGTCCCGATGAGACGATTTTCCTCCCGCCTACTCCTTCCCTCCTCCCTACCTTCTCTTTCTTACTCCCTCCCTCTCTTCTTTTTTTCTGCCCTGCCCCACTTCCCCTCCCCTCCTTTCTCTCTCTCTCTCTCTCTCTCTCTCTCTCTCTCTCTCTCTCTCTCTCTCTCTCTCCCTCTCCCTTTTCCTGTCCTTCTTTCCCCTCCCCTTCTCTCTCTGCTCCATCTGTCCTTTCCTTCCTTCCTTCCTTCCTTCCTTCCTTCCTTCCTTCCTTCCTTCCTTCCTTCCTTCCTTCCTTCCTTCCTTCTTTCCCCCCTTCTTCCATATCTTCCCTCTTCCATCTGTATGTTTTTCTATCTATCTTTCTCTATACTTAATTCAGAATTCTTATTTAATTTGCTGTGATTGCAAAGTATCTTACTTTCCTCCAAGAGGAGTTCAATAGAAACACTGGTTTTCCCCTTAAAACCCCAGAGACCTAGAAATATTTTGGTAGTTATAGATTCTGCCTCAGGCATAATAGTCTGCCACTCAATTCAATAAAATACTTATTAATGGCTATTATGTATAAGTCACTGAGTTAAGTTTTGGGCATATAAAGACAAAAAAGACACAGTCAATACCTTAACTAGGAATTTTTGCACCTGGGGCAAGAAACACAAATCAAACAAAGGCCAAGTTAAATAAGCATTCTCTGAGGGATGGAAGCACACACCATGCCATTAGAGAGATGGAGACCCCGGAACCACCAGAAATTCAAGGCTAGGGAGGCTGCCTCCTTTTACCTACCATCTAGATAAAGAGGGTCTTTAAGTAGCTTCTTATTGAAACCAGCCTTAGGATCTAGATGTTCATCCTAGTCAGTTTTTTCTTTTTCCAGCTTTGCAGTCAAGAAGTGCAAGAAGTGGTGTGTGTGTGTGTGTGTGTGTGTGTGTGTGTGTGTGTGTGTGTGTGTGTGTGTGTGTGTAGGAGGAAGGAGGATGGTGTTGTAATGTTAATTTCTACAGTAAAAAGATCCTTTTCAGCAGAAGGCTGGAAAAATACTTGATAGTCACTTTTCTCCTCTACAACTCATTAAAAAAAAAAAAAACCTACCCTGAAAGCATCATTTTAGATCTGGAAGGTACCTTAGCTCTCATCTAACCCAACTTATTTATTTTACAAAAGGGGAAACTGAGGTCCCAGGGAATGACTTTTTCAAAGCTCCATAGGAAGGCTAATTTAATTCTTACTGAAATTGAAGGTGAGCTGAGTTGCATGGAATCCAAATATCTCAGAATCTAAGACTGTCAGTGTTGGATGGTATTTTAGATATTTCATTCTCCTCCCAGCTCTGCTTTTGACTTTTAAAATTTTGCCACCTTATCTCAGCAGTCATCTCACCTTGAGAATTTTCATAGTTCCTGGGGCCTATCCTCCCTAGAACATGCATCTTCTCCTTTGGTTTTCTTAACTGCTAACACCATTCTGCCATGCCAGCCTTCTCCATTGGTGAATTCCTGGGCCTCCATTTTGTAAAGGGGCATAGACTGGCTAAATTGCATTTTCCCTCCTGCCTTTGATTTCTGACTCTGAGACTTATCCTTTGCTTGTATACTCCTATCATGTCCCCTCCCCACTCCTATTGAACTTCTGTTTATATGTTATCTCCCTAATTTAGAATGTAAGCTCCTCATAGGTAGGAACTGTCTTTTTTTACTTATATTTGTATCCCTAGCTCTTAGCATGGTGACTGGCACATAGTAAGCCCTTAATAAATGTGTGTTGCTTGGCCTCGCCTTGCTGAAAGGACATTTAGGACATTCACCTTTATTTTATAGAGAATAAATCCAAATCCAAAGTTAGTATCAGAACCAAATCTAAATCACAATCCTCTTGACTCTTAGGACAATATCTTTTTAGTCAAATTGTTGAAATTCAGCCTGTCTCAAAGGTGAAAATTTAGTGCCTAATACAGAGAAGTGGTCCCTATTTTCATGACCCATGACAAGCAAACCAAGCAGGATGGGGCTCTCTCAATCCTTTTGGTATGCTTTGGTCCCAAGCTAACCATCACTGCCACCACCACAGGCAGCCAGGTGGTGAAGTGGCTAGAGTTATGGGCTGGCATCAGGAAGAACTGCACTCCAATCCTACCTCAGACACTAGCTATGTGACTTTGGGAAAATCACTTAACCTCTGTTTCCCTCAGTTCCCCAACCTGTACAGTGAAAATAATAATAGTATCTACCTCCCAGAATTGTTTTGACAATCAAATGAAATGATATTTGTAAAGTGTTTAGAGCAATGCTTCATGCATTGTAGGTACAATATAAAATGTTATTAATATGATTGCTATTGTTAATCAGTCACAGGATTAAAAGGAAATGATTAACAGAGGGAAAGCACTAGAATTAAGAGGGGTTGGGGAAGGCTTCCAATAAAGGTTTTAATTGGAACTTGTAGGAAGCAGAAGAGGTCAATAGGTAAAATGGAGTTAGGGAGTAGGGAGAGCATTCCAGGTATAGAGGACAGAGAAAATGCCCAGGGCATTATTTATTGTCATCACATCATCATCATCACCATCACCACCACCACCATCATCATCATCAGTCATCATCATCATCGTCACTACCATCACTACTACTACTACTTGAAATTTTAAGCAACTAGGGAGAGTAAATTTTCTATGGAAATAAAAGATCCTAGGCACAGAGGAAGCAGGTATCTTCCTTGTTTTGCTTTACTGCTTCACATTATTTCATCTAAGTTTTAAATTCTTTATATTTTTCATATAAATCATTTGAAAAGATTCTATCATGCTTATATGCCATAGTTTACTCAGCAAATGTCAATTGTTGAACATTACATTTTCATTACTTTGACATTACAAAGAATGCTGCTGTATATGTGTGTATGCATATGTGTGTGTATATCTTTGCCTGTTATGACAACTCTTGTTACTTTAATGGCTGTTTTCTTCCAGATCATCCACCAGAACCCAAACAATTTGTAATTATTCCTGCAATATATAGGCATGCCTATTTCTCCACTATCCATTAACTTTGAATGTTACACCTTTTAGTTATTTTGCAGTTGTTTTAATTTTCATAGCTTAATTATTAGTGAAGCTGAGCTTTTTAAAAGTAGATATTTACAGTGTGTGAATCCTCTTTCATAAAGTCTCTGTATAGTTTGTTCATTTATCCAATGTGAATTGATTATTCTTGAATATTTGTATTAGTGCCATGTAGATATATGGTGTGAAATTTTTATCTTTAATAGAACACAATATAATAAAGATTAAAAGAAAAATAACAGATTGGGGAAAAATATTTGCAGCAAGTGAGCAAGTCAATCCATTAGCTGCAAATATATTTCCCCAATCTGTTATTTTTCATTTTATCTTGTGGAACTCAGGAGAATTTGCCTTGTCCCTGTAACTCTTTGAATTATTGTTTTCCCTTGAGATTGAATAGATGATTCAGTGAGAAACAGGCAAAACAATTTCTAATGATCCTGCATAAGAGTGTGATTGTTCCTCCCCTTCTCCTCTGGGATTTCAGGCAGCTTTTCTTTTCATTGGAGCAAAAGTCACCTAATGGAATAAAAGGGCATTATTGTGCTACATGTTGTAGCAAGCACTTTTAACTTGTTTTTTTTTTCCTTTTCTATGTTTATAATTCAGACTTATGGAAGAGAAATGTGAGTGACTGGTGATTGTGGAGCTCATAGAGAGTCAAGGACACCATTACCACTGTCAGCCAGAAACTTGAGTGTTACTGAGAGAGCTCAAAAGCCTGGTGTAGCAGTAATAAGAGGTAGTCATGAGGAGAAAAAATACAGGTTTTCTGAGACTTCAAAGCAATATGACTTTTGTTGAGTTGATGAGATAAAAAAGCTGATTTCCATTTTAGTCTGTAAGTCAATGATGAAGAGTGGAGGCTGTGTCTGTCATTGCTGCTTCCCTTTTTAGTTCACGATCCTGAGATAGGGAGGGAGCACACTCATATTCCATTTCCATGAGCTTTAGGTTTCTGTCTTCGGGATTCCCACCAGCTGCACCTAATGATCTGAGAGAGCAAAAGGAAGATTTTTTTATTTAGTTTCTTTTTTAAAAATATTAATGTACAATACTATGTACAGCTAATGTACTGTACCATGTACAATAAACTATGTGGCCAAAGTATGCTAAGTCTATGAATTCAGTTAATCATTACAAGTGAACTGAGAGAGCAGAATCTAGAAGTAGGGTAGTGGCTATGATATAGGTGCAGACTATAGAGTTAATTATTTGAAAGGATTTTTTGCAATCATTCATTTCATCCCCAGATTAAATTCAAACCTGATTAATGTGGGGTCAATCCAAGCTACTGCAGCTCTGAACTTGGGAGTATAGTATAGACATTTGGCTAATATTGGCTAGTGTTGATGTTGAAGCCTATTAGGAAAGGGATGTCATGTACATGCATTAGATAGTAAGTAACAAGTTTGGCTTAGTGGCTAAAGTAGAGTGAGTCACCCACAGGGTGGATGATTTAATTATTATATTCTCTCATATGATAGTTAATAAAGTGACACAACATCTTTCTTTACGCTTAAGGAGTAATGTAACTAAAGTGGTCTAGGTTAGAAATTTAGTGTTACTCTTGGCTTTATTGAGATCTGTTACATGGAACTTAAAAAACCCTTTGTTAAACAGTTCGAAAAAAAGTCACTATTTGTTCTACCTTATCCATAATAATTTATCCTATCTGTTTAATTAATTAAACGCATCTACCTTCCATAATTATATTATCCATTTTCTTCTAAATTTTATATTATATTATGATTAATTATATCTGGAATATATTGTGCAAGATATGAATTTGTTATTTATTTGATAATTTTTTCTAACAAAGATTATTAAATAATTTTCAGCGGTTTGTTAAATATTGAATTATTTCCCCAATTTTTGTTGTCCATGGGCTTATTTAACACTAATCTTTAATGTATATTTTGCACTAATTTTGGCTTTATAATTCTCTGTCTATCTCTCTCTCCCTCCCTCCCTGTCTCTCCAATATAGATGATCAGATAGTTCTTTTTAATAACACAAAGTACTTCAAAACATTGATTCTTAACCTTGAGTCCATGAAAATATATTTTAATAACTGCATTTCAATATAATTGATTTTCTTTATGATCTTATATATTTTGTTTTATGCTTTTAAACTATAATTTTTGAAGGTGTCCATAGATTTCACCAGACTGCCAGAGGGGTCCATGATACAAAAAAGGTTAAGAACTCATACGTCATAATATGTTTTAAAACCAGGGAGAACAGGAACTTCTTCAACTACTAGTTTTTTTTTTCTTCAAATAAACCATTGCCTGTTAAAACATATACATTTCTTGCTATTTTTTTTTCAGTTCTATAAAGTAACTCATTGTTATTTTTATTGGCATTATATGTATAAATTAACTATGAAGTTTTTTTCCTATTTTTATCATGTTGATTTGACCTCCCTGAACACTATTAATCACATTTCTCTGCAATTATTTAGATCATCTTTGTTTCTTTCATCATATACATTTTAGTTAGATTCATAAATGTTTCATTTGTGCCTACTTTGGTGTTTAATTTTTGTTTCCATAAATGTTTTTTTTTGTAATATTTTATTAGGCTTTATTGATAATATATAAAATACAAATAATTTTTAGTTTTGTTTTGTAGCCTGAAAATGTTCTAAAGTCATTTATTATATTAATTAATTTAGTTGTTATTTTTTCTGAATTTGAGAGAATTTCTAGGTCATTAATTATATATCAATACTTCAAGGATCCATTTTACCATTGGTGTGCATATTTCCTCACCCAATGCAGACCTTAATCCCTTTATAATTTAGCAAACATTCTTTAAGAATGGTTAAAAGCAAACAATTCACCCAGAGGTCAATTTGGTCATGGATTTTTATAATTTTATCTAGATTGACCTTTGAATATCAGGCATAACTGGATCTATATTTGAAACCTTTCTAGCTTAGTAGAATTAACCTTGTTCTACATTCTGTTGAAATTTCCTCCAAGATCCCTTACATACTATCCATTAGTGGAGGAAACTATCATACAATTTGCAAATAATGATATTTTATCATATTCATTTTCTATACTCTCAAAGTTTATTTTTACTTCTTTTATTATCATTGCTAGAATTTCTAATAATGCATAAAATAGAAGTGTGAGATGCACACCCTTCTACCTTTTAAATAATTGTCTTTAGTGGGAATGCTTATAATGTTGGATTTAGATTTCAATGAGAAAATTTCTATCATTTTGAGGGAAAAATATCCCCCTCTTCCTATCTTTTATTTTTGAGAGGTGCTTGATGTGGAGTCAAGAAACCTTAGTTTCAAATGCCTCCTCTGACACTTACGTGTGTGACTTTAGGCAATTCACTTAAGCACTCTTAGCTTCCAATTTCTCATCTGTAAAATTAGGCTATTAAGAGTAAGTACCTTTCAGAATTGTTGGGAGACTCATATTTCACATGAGTTAAAGTGTGTGAAGAAGTTCACAAAACACTATGCAAATGCCAGTTATTTTTATTAGTGTGTCTTTTTGAAAATCATAAATGATCACTGGATTTTGTTGAATGGTTTTTGTGTGGTATACGTACTCTTCTATAAAGAGCTCGATTGATGAGCCTAAACTCTGTGATGATAGAATGTAGCTGTCATTGGCCAACCTTAAAGCCTCTACTTTTCCCAACCACTTTCTTGACCCTGGTGTCCCTAGGATTTCATTGGCATAGAGAACTCTCTATATGGAAACTCTTTCCATCAATATTGATCCAAAACTCACCAGTAAATTATAGTCTTAAACAATTGTCTGGAAGTAATGAAAAAATAAAGTAATGTACCCATGGTCATACAACCAGTATGTATCAGAAGCAAAATTTGAGCCCAGGATCTCTGATGCCAATATTGATACTCCGTTTGCCATACCATGTTCTCTTTCGAGAACTTTTAAAGTGATAATTATAATGCTGTATACATTAACTTTAAAAATCAGTTTTGTGTAGAGAATAATTTTTGTCAAGAATAATTTAGGGTTCTAATATTTAATTCAATTCGGTAAGCATTTATTAAATGTCTACTATGTGGAAAGCACTGTGATAAGCACAGGAGATACAAATGTGAAAAAGAGAGTCCTTTCCCTCAAGGAGCTTATAATCTAAGGGAGGAAGACAACATACTAAAAGAGGAGGGGTAGGAGTTGGAAGAGAGACACCAGAGAATACCTAGCATGGGGAAACTTTGTGTTTGGTGGCATTCAAGCCAAGCAGAGCTACAGATTGAAAGTGGATTATCCAAAGAAAGCTAAAACTGTGTTAAGTTATACAGAACAAGGAAGAGCATAGGTCCCCTATATTCTTTTCTGGACATAGCTGTAGAAGTATGTTCAGTTCTGGTTTTTATGACAACCAGGAAGGCAAAGGAATTGGAACATATGCCATATGAAGATCAATTGAAGGAACTGGTAACAGGCTGGAGAAGAGAAGACTAAAATGGGAAATAATGGCAAGCTACCTTTAAGTGGTTTAAGAGTCATCATGTTAAAGATAGGTAAGTTTTGTTGTGCCTGATTCCCTAGGGTAGAGGTAGGAGCAATGGATGGAAGTTGCCAAACATAAGATTGTGTTTTGAACTAAGGAAAAACTTCACACTAATCAGAGTCATCCAAAGTAGATCAGGCTGTTTTTTGTGCTGGTAACTTTTCTGTGATTAAAAGTCTGTTGGCAAGGACTGCATAATCATATGTGTTGAGGACATAGTATGAAGACTTTTGGGTTAGTTATGGGTTGATACAAAGGGCTCCTGAGGTTCTTTCAGTTTTCAGTTTCTGTGATTCTTACAAATTTCCTTTTATGCATTTAACTACCAAGTTATTTAGTGTCTACGAATTAAATAAATGTTCCTTATTTATAATTACTTTGAAAATTGTATAATACCTTTGTCTCTTGTAATGTTTTCTGGTGAAGTCACAGTTACAAGATATATGTTAGACTAACCTTTGAATTTTAACCATAGCTTTCTGTATTAAAAGTTTCCCAAAAGCAGCATATTGATAATTTTCTTTTCTAATTCATTCCATAACTCTTTTTAATAAGGAAATTGACCATTTATAATTATAAATATGCCTTAAATTTAATTTGTCTTCTGGGCATTTTTATGTTGTTCATATTTGTTCTTAATGTTAAAGAATGGAATAAATTTTATTTTACAAAACTCTTTATTGCTAAAAATAATTGATGAACCGAACAGTTTGTGTGTGTGTGTGTGTGTGTGTGTGTAATCACAACTCTGTGTAATTGTCACTTGACCTTTTGTTTTTGGCTAAAGATGGGAGAAATTTTGTTTTTGGATTATTAACTAGTTTTCTCTATTCCCTTTCCCCTCCCATCTATTTTTTTTTTTGTCTCTGTCTCCCACTTTCTATTATTTCTTATCAGTTGTTAATCAATTCTTGCATATATTTTAACTCTTCTTTAAAATCATAATATACATTAAATTAGATGTTAATTTAATTCTCCTTATTTTATTAAAAATATATACTAAGCAGTTTATTTTCTTCATTAGAGATGACAGACTTCCCTCATTGTAACTATATCATATGTTAGCTAGCTTGGTACCTATATATAGATGGCTGAACAGGAAAGTCTGTTCAACTTGATGAGATTTAAAGATATCATTTGGGCCCTTGATTGTGAATGAATTTTTCTTTGCCTTCTAAATAGTTGTGAACTATTCCATGTCTCAGCATTGGACTTATTTTTTTGTCTCAAGCAATTTCAATTCAGGGCTGCCCCATGTACTGATCTAGAAAAGGAGAAAGGCAGTTCAGCTATAGTCAGTAAGGGCACAAACAGAGAAATATGAGCACAGAACAGTGAATATAAGCCTAAGAAAAGAGAAGAGAGAAAAGACTTGAGTCCCTGGAAAGGGGTGACACCTGTTCTTTAGCATAGTATGCACAGAACCACCACCTCCCCCAAGGTGGAACGTTAAGAATTCCTGTCCATCACTATGTAGAAGCATTGGCAGCATCTTTCAGTTCATGGGTCCAAGAGGGAGCCTAATATAATGTTTAGTGGTCTGACTTTGTAATTGGGAAGATTGGAATTCAAATCCTGCCTAAGAAAGTTACTAGCTCTTTGACTCTGGACAAGTCATAATACTTTTTTGGGTATCCATTTCCTTATTTTTTTTTCAACAAAGGGGCTAAATTAGATGGTTTTTAAGGTCCATTCCAGCACCAAATTTGTGATCCTATTATCTGAGTTCTAATCCTAACTTTGCTAGTTACTACCTATGTGATTTGGAGGGGGTCACTTGGTATCTCTGGATCACAATTTTTTCCATGTGTAGAATGAGTGGAGGGGAAGTAGGTTTAATAATTTCTAAGGTCTCTTTCACTTATAAATTTGAGACCCCATGCTTTTCCTTGAATTTCCTCCATTAGAGTATAATATGGTGGAAAATTTATTGAACTTTGTGTCAGGAGATAACCTAGTTTCAAATCTCACCATGAATCATTATTAGGCATATAACTAGAGGGAAGAGATTTAACCCCACTGTCTTAGTTTACTTATTTATAAAATTAATAAATTTATCAGATGTGAAAATCAAAAGAGATAATGCAGGTAAAGAACCTTGTAAATCTTAAAATTTATGGAAATGTCAATTGTCATAATGGAGTAGGCAATGTTTGTGAAAATTAATAGGGTTAATAATCTAGAGCTGGAAGGGTCCTCAGAAGTTATTTGCTCCAACCCCCTCATTTTACAGAAAAGAAACCGAACCCTGGGATGTTGTGATTTATCCAAAGTGTCAGAGGCAGGATTTTATCCCAACTCCTGTGACTCTAGAACTAACCCTTTTTCCACCATTCAAAACTGTTGCATGTAATATGCTGAATGGACTTTGTAGCTATAAAATATGAATGTTATTACTGTTATTATAAATCATGAAGAGAGAAAACTGAAAACTTTGTCTAGGCATTTTCCTTTTTTAAAGTTTTTTTTTTTCCTTAACTGAAGAGGCTGCCCTCCAGCATATCTCTCAGCAAAGAATTTTTTTAAAGACTATGTCTAGGGGATCTGCTATGTAGCAAGAATATAGGTCAAAAGGGTAGCCAAATGGGAGAGGAACTTGGCTGAAAAATGTGGTGCTGAATAGTTTTATTCTATGCACTATTCATATAATAGAATATATAAAGTTAGTTTAAGAGAGAGGAACAGTTGATTATAACCCATATGAAGCTTACAAAATAGACTGGCATGGAAGATCTATAGTTTGGAGATCCCAGGAGACAAGCCATCTTGTGTCCATACATCTTGAAAATTGTCTGATGTATTTAGAGGAGGTAGCTGAACTGGGGTCAGTGCTATAACTTTGTTCTCATGGTCAAAGGAATAACTCTGGCAGAGCCCAAGGAAGAGTTACAAAATGGGAAGTAAAGTTTATTCCTTTTAAACAGGAAAAATGACTTCAGAAAGGTTATAATGCAATGATTCCATATGATTTTACTTCCCAGTGAAGCTCATATAACATAATTGTTCCCCAAGGAAGTCAAAGGAATCAGGTAAATATTAGGAGAGATGATTGAAGATTGGAGTGGAAGTAGTGTTTGTTTTTCTTGCCAGGGGCTGTCTCAGTTCTGACACAATCTATATAAAATTTACTTTTGATTCTTTCTTCTCCTTCCCCTGACCCTCTATCTCATTCATTGCCATATTCTGTTTATTAACAGCAATAGCATATATCACACCTTTATTTTTATATTTGATCACACAGTCACTACTCTAATGCAGGACTTACATCATTCCTCCCATTCCTCCCAGAGACATTATAACAACCTCTTTGAGTTTCTATTTTTTTGCTTCTCAAATTCAGTAGTCTTTGAATTAGAAAAAGGATATTCCAAGGGAGTACTCAAGATGATCCATTGTTGTGTAGGAAGAAAATATTAGAACATATATTTACCTTAAAAATTAAGAAATAGATTTACTAATATTTAAGAAGTGGATTGACACTGGCACCCTCACTCATTCCATATGAGACATGACCTACGTTAACTGAGGTACTCTTAGGAAAGAGTGAGAATTCTAAAATGAAGAGGGATTGAAAACAGCATCCTCATTCATTAACTTAAAATTTATTTTCATTCTGCAACTAAATGCCAAAAGGGGTTAAATAAAGCAGTTAAAATAGATTAGACAATTATTATAATAATTATTAATTGTTATAAATCACAATTGTACACTGTAATTAATTGAAATATCTAAAATTTGTTATAATTAACAAAACAGAAAATGGGTTTTTAATAATGTATAACTTTTTTTCTTTAAAGTCTATAATGAGTCCAACCTATATCATTTAAAGCCATCTTGCTTATTTGTGATACTTTCTGAATGTTTTTATGTACTTCATTTTTAAAGAAGATGCCTCGGGGGGGGGGGCAGAGCCAAGATGGCGGAGTAGAAACAGCTCATCCAAGCCACTCTGCCCCCAGATTCCCCCCAAACTATGTAAAAGGGGACTCTGAACAACTGCTGGAGCCCCAGCACCCACAGAACGACACAGAGAAGCTAACCTCCTGCTGAGGACAGCCCAGCAGCCCTGCAGGAAGGACCAGTGCAGCACTCTGGGAACTGGCAGCATGCAGAGCACTGGGAGCCAAGCCGAGCCCAGGTCCGTGTGAGCCGAGGTTTTAGCCCCAGGGCGGCAGGGCCAGCAGCCAGCTGGAGGAACCCCAGAACACCAGCAGCTGTGGCGACTCCAGAATTATCAACATAGACATGCCTAGGACAAAGTAAGAGGTTAGTGTCCTATGGATTTTGGGACCAGTATTTGGGGAATGCGTCGGCTCCCTCCCCTGGGGGCTAGAAGCCACTGAGGAGACACACCATTTTGTAGTTTTCAGAGGCAGCTCCAGCTCCTGGCCTGCGAACTGTAGGGAGATCCAGCGATCAGTCTTGGGGAGTAATCGCTCTTGCTTTAACCTCCCTGGATCTGGATTGTGATCTAGGGTGGAAGTCGTGGGTGGGTTTACAGCTTGCCAGAAAGGGAAGTTGCCCCCACACGTTCGGGACGAAAATTCCTCTATCTGGCCTTAAAGCCATAGTGTGGCAACAAGCCCAAAAGTCAAGTAATTAAGTGGCAACATGCCAAGGCAAAGGAAACAGAAAAATGCAACCCTAGACTCCTATTTTGGGGTCATAGAGTGGGAAAAGGACTGTGAGGTCAGAAGTCCTGCTCCAAAAGCCCCAGGGGAAAACATGAGTGGGTTGCAGGCCATAGAGGACCTTAAGAAGGCCTTTAAAAATCAAATAAGAGAAGTAGAGGAAAAATTGGAAAGAGAAATGAGAAGGATGCGGGAAAAGTATGAAATGAGGGTCAACAGCCTCACTGAGGAAAACAACACCTTAAAAAATAGACTAACCCCCAATTGCCCCCAAAAAAGCAAAAAAAATAAAATTAAAAAAACTTAAAAAATGTTATAAAAAAATAGACTAACTCAAATGGCAAAGGAGGCCCAAAAGGGCAATGAGGAGAAGAATGCCTTAAAAAGTCGAATTTGCCAGATGGAAAAAGAATATCAAAAGTTCACTGAGGAGATTCATTCTTCAGAGTTAGCCTGGAGGAAATGGAAGCTAATGACTTTATGAGAAATCAAGATGCTGTTAAGAAGATCCAAACAAACGAAAGATTAGAAGGCAATGTGAAATATCTCATGGGAAAAACCAGTGACCTGGAAAATAGATCCAGAAGAGACAATTTAAAAATTATTGGACTACCTGAAAGCCATGATCAAAGAAAGAACCTAGAAATCACCCTCCAAGAAATTCTCAAGGAAAATTGCCCTGATTTTCTAGATCCAGAGGGCAAAATAGAGGTTGAAAGAATCCACAGATCACCTCCTGAAAAAGATCCCAAAAAGAAAACTCCCAGGAATATTATAGCCAGGTTCCAGAATCCCCAGATCAAGGAGAAAATACTACAAGCAGCTAGGAAGAAACAATTTCAATATTGTGGAAACACAATCAGAATAGCAAAGGACCTGGCAGCTTCTACACTGAGGGATTGAAGGGCATGGAATATGATATTCCAGAGGGCAAAAGAGCTGGAAATGAACCCAAGGGTCACCTACCCAGCAAAACTGAGTATTTTGTTTCAGGGGGAAATATGGTCATTCAGTGGAATAGAGGACTTTCAAGCATTCTTGAGGAAAAAACCAGAATTGAATAGAAAATTTGACATCTAGACACAAGAAGGAAGAGATGCCTGAGAAGGTAATCAGGGAAAAGAAATCAAAAGGAACTTATCAAAGTTGAACTATTTACATTCCTATATGGAAAAGCAATATCTGTGACTAATGATATCTTTCTCACTATGAAAATAATGGAAGAAGGGGGTGTGGTCATATGAATACATATGTGAATGTGTGTGTATATGGTTACAGTTATATATGGATAGAGGGCATAGGTTGAATTTGTTGGGAAGGGAGAATACTCAAGGGATGAAATTATGAGGTGAGAGAGGAAAGTGGCAAGAGGAGATGGGGAGAGACAGGGTAGGGTAAACTATCTCATGTAGAAGAAGCAAGGGGAAGTGGTTGCAAGGGAGGAGGAGAATAGGAAGGCAAAAAAGGCAAAACCACATTCTCATTGAATTTGGTTCAGGCAGAGAATGACATACATACTAAATGGGATATCTCAACCTGCAGCAGAATAGGGGGAAGGGGGATGAGAGGAGGGATGATGGATGGGAGGGCATCCTTGGGGGAAGGGGAGGTTGGAAGTACCCACTATAGAAGAGGGACAGGATCATGTAGGGAATGGACCAGGTGGGGGTGGGATGAGTGGGAGGGAATTATAAGCAGCCTTGTACAATATATCTACTATGATAATGTTTTGCATAGCTAGACATGTACAACATATACTGAATTATTTATCTCCCCAGAAGGAATGGGTGACAAGGGAGGAAGGAAATGGATCTGAAATTTGAAGTATTAACATTAAATGTTTCAAATATATATAAATACTATTATTAATACTCTTTTGCTTATAATTGGGAGATAAGATGTGCAGGCATTGGAACACAAAGATTCACCTTCCTCTAATGGAAAAGTCGAAGGGGGTATGGGAGAAGGTATGGGAGAGAGCATATTGGAGGAAGCGATATCTTGTGGAACTGCTATTCTGGGAGGTTGGGTAGGGGAATAACGGGGGGGAAATGATAGTAACTCAAAATCTGGCAGAAATGAATGATGTAAAATAGAAGTTAATAAAGCATTAGTTTAAAAAAAAAAAGAAAAAGAAAAAGAAAAAAAGATGCCTCAATATCCTTTTCTTTCTTTTTTCTACCCTTATTTTTATCCCAAAGTACCCTGACAACACTCATTTGGGAAAAAAAGGAAAACAAACCTTTATTGCAAATATACTTATTCATGTAAAACCAATTTTCATGTTGATTGGGTCATTAAAATTTATGTTGCATATTATAGATTTTAAATCTATCATATTGCTGTCAAGTGGAGGATAACATACTGAATTTCCAGTATGTTGGAATTGTGGTTTCTCATTACATTGATCAGAATATTTTAAGCTGATTTTCTTCACAATGTTGTCTTTATATAAATCGTTCCTTTGGTTCATTTCATTCTGCATCAGTTCAACAGATCTTTCTAGGTTTCTTTCAAATCATCTATTTTGCTATTTCTTAAGTTAAATATTCCATTTTGAGTTCACATGCCATTATTTGTTTAGCACTTCCCCAGTTGATGGGTACCCCTTCAGTTTCTATTATTTTTGTACTACAAAATTTCTTGAGAATATTTATTCTTTTCCTTTTTTTTTTTTTTTATCTTTTTGAGAGAGAGGCCTAGGAGTGGCATAGGTGTAAAGAGATATGCACTGTTTAGTGACACTTTAAGTATAGTTCCAAATTACTTTTCATAAGTTATGGACTAATTTAATACCAGTGTACCGGTCTTTCTCTTTTCCAATATCACCTTTAACAGTTGTTACTATTTTTGGACATATAGGTCCTTTTACCTTTTCTTTTATATCTTTGGATACAGCCATAGTTATATTTCTGGATCAAAGGTTTTTTTTTAATTTTGAAGTTAATTTTTAGTTAGTCCAATTTATAATTTTGATGCCATATCTTTTGAACAATCTATTCCTTCTTTTAATCTTAGCATTTTGTATTGTTGCGAGTATTTATTCATGTCATACAAGGGGTAGATATTTTTGGCAAAATGTTTCTGATAGTTTCTTTTATTCCTTCTTCAGTGATTTTAAATTATTCTTTTTCCTATTTTGATATGGACAATTCACTTTTCCTCTCTCTCTTTTAAAAACAAAACTGGCTAAATATTTATTTTTAGGAGCTCACCTCCCCATCTCAGTTTTATTTATCAGTTCAATTTTTTTGCTTTCAATTTTATCTCTTCTTTGATTTTCAGAATTTTTATTTTGATGTTTAGCTTTTTTACTTGCTGCCTTTCTATTTTATTTTTTTCTTTTTCAAATGCTTTATTAACTTCTGGTTTACATCATTCATTTCCGTCAGATTTTGAGTTACAATTTTTCCCCCATTTTCCCCCTACTTACCACCCCAGAATAGCAGTACCACAGGATATCCCCTCATCCCATCTGCTGTCTTCCATCTCTTCTCCCATACCCCCTTTGACTTTTCTTCGTGAATCCTCATGCGCCAATGCCCGCACATCTTATCTCCCAATTATATGCACAATAGTATTAATCATAGTATTTATATATTTTTTAAAAGTTTGGTTTTAAAAGGAAGATAAGCAACTCAGTATATACTGTACATGTGTATCTATGCAAAACATTACCATAGTAGATATATTGTAAAAGACTGACTATATTTCTCTCCTTCCTATCCCGCCTCCCACCTGGTCCACTCCTCACTTTGGTCCTGTCCCTTTTCAAAAGTGGGTGCTTCCAACACCCCCCCCCCAGCCTGCCCATTGACCCCTCTCCCATCCCCTTCTCCTCTACTCTCCTGTAGGGTGACAAACCCTATTTAGTGTGTATGTCATTCTCTCCCTGATCCAAATTCAATGAGAATAAAGTTTTGCCTTTTTGCCTTCCTGTTCTTCCCCTCTCTTATAACCATTTTTCTTTGCTTCCTTTATATGAGATAGTTCACCCCATTCTGTCTCTCCCCCATCTCCTTTCATTATATTCCTTTCTCACCTCTTAATTTCACCTTTTGTCCTGTGCCCTCTATCTATGTATACCTGAAAACATATATACACACATTCACATATGTATTCATATGCCCATATACCCTTCTTCAACTATTTTCATACTGAGAAAAGTTTCATCAGTTACAGTTATCATTTTTCCCTGTAGGAATGTAAATAGTTCAACTTTGATAAGTTCATAATGATTTCTTTTCCCAGTTTACCTTCTCAAGAATCTCTTGCTTCTTGTATCTGAATATCAAATTTTCTATTCAACTCTGGTTTTTTCTTTAAGGATGCTTGAAAGTCCTCTATTCCACTGAATGACCATATTTTCCCCTGAAACATGATGCTCAGTTTTGCTGGGTAGGTGATTCTTGGTTTTAATCCCAGCTCTATTGCCCTCCAGAATGTCGTATTCCATGCCCTTCTACAATATTCCTAGGAGTTTTCTTTTTGGGATCTTTTTCGGGAGGTGATCTGTGTATTCTTTCAACCTCTATTTTGCCCTCTGGTTCTAAAATATCGGCAATTTTCCTTGAGAATTTCTTGAAGGATGATTTCTACATTCTTTCTTTGATCATGGTTTTCATGTAGTTCAATAATTTTTAGATTGTTTCTCCTGGATCTATTTTCCAGGTCAGTGGTTTTCCCCATGAGATATTTCACATTGCCTTCTATTCTTTCATTTGTTTGGCTCTGCTTAACAGCATCTTGATTTATCACAAAGTCACTAGTTTCCATTTGCTCCAGTCTAATTCTGAAGGAATGATTCTCCTCAGTGAACTTTTGAGATTCTTTTTCCATCTGGCAAATTTGGCTTTTTAAGGCATTCTTCTCCTCATTGCCTTTTTGGGCCTCTTTTGCCATTTGAGTTAGTCTATTTTTTAAGGTATTATTTTCCTCAGTCAGTCTGTTCACTCTCATTTCTTACTTTTCTTGCATCTTTCTCATTTCTCTTCCCAATTTTCCCCCCACTTCTCTTATCTGCTTCTTAAGGTTCTCTATGGACTGTAACCAGCTTGTATTTTCATTTGTGGCTTTTGGTGTAGGATTTCTGACCTCACCGTCCTCCTCCTGTTCCATGCTTCGATCCTCTTTGCCCCAAAATAGGAGTCTGATGTTGAATTTTTCTGTTTATTTTGTTTCCTTTGCCTAGGCATGTTGCCACTCAATTACTTGACTTTTGGGCTTGTTGCCAGAGTAGGACTCTGCCACCAGCCAGGGGAGCTTCTGTCCCAATGCTGGGGTTTTTCCAACTGCTGAAGTTGGGTGGCCTCTCTGAAGCCTCCACACACTCTAGCAAGCTGGTCACATAATCATTCAGAGTTCCCCTTTTACATAATTTTGAAGTGGTGTGGGCGAGAGCTTGGCATAAGTGCTGTTTCTACTCCACCATCTTGACTCCACCCCCTGCTTTTCTATTTTCTTTACTTTCATGCCCAATTCATTGATTTATTCTTTCTCTCTTTTATTGATGAACAATATTCAAGAAATAAATCTCCCCTTTATTGCCTTAACTGTGTACTTTGTGTTTTATACATTATGAAATTGTTATCATTTTTATTGATATTTTCTATTGTTTTTATAATTTGTTTTGTGTCCCATTATTTGTAGTTTTAATTTATTCTCCATTTAACTTTAAATATTTCTTAATAAATCCTTTATTAAATATAATTTTTATTTCATTGTAGTTAGTAAAGGAAGTATTTAGTATTTGTCATACTTTTGCATGTTTTGTCCCTGTACATGTTCAATTTCTGCAAAGCTTCCATTTCTAGCCAAGACATATTTACTTATTCTCTATTCATATTTGGCAACCAGAGATATAGCATTTCTAAGTTTTATAAAGTTTTATCCAGGTATTTAACTTCTTTCTTATTTGTGATTTAATTAGATTTCTTTAAGTCAATGTGAAGTCCTCTACTGTTATAATTTCATTGTCTTTTCCTCCCTGAACTTAAAACTTTCCCATAGGTATTTTGATGCTATATTTGTAGTGCATATATCAAGCATTAATATTGATTTATTTTTATTAGGCCTTTATGCGTAGTATTGCCAGTTTTCTTTTCATGTCTAAAATCTTGATTGCAAAACCTCCTTTTATGAGTTGACCTGAAGTATGATGGAATCTGCTTTAGTCCCTCATTTTAATTCTTTGTGAACTCCCACATTTCAAGAGTGTGAACAGCTTATTGTGGGATTCTACTTTATAATACATTTTCCTACTCTCTGTTGCTGGGTTCATACCTTGCCTGTATTTTTATACTTTTCACTTTTGTAACTGATAGCCTATTTACAAAGAAGACGATAGTTTACCCAATATTTGAAGAGGAATTTGTCTAAAACTTATGATCTATAAATGATATAATTTTATTCATCTTTGATGCCCCTTTTTTCTTCCCCTTGCTCTCTCCCCAAATCACAGGTTTTAGTCTTTCTTGCTTTTTAATATTTCCTTTACTAATTTCCTTTGACATTGGAGTTTGTTTTGCTTATGATTACTTCCTTGCTTATCCTGCCCTCATCTTAAACTTTCTTTCACATGTCTTCTGTTATTTCCCTGTTGAGTTTAAGTCCACCCTTCCTTTTTTTCAGTTATTTTCCATCCTTGTCTTTTGCTGTGATTCTGGCCAAAGCTACCTACATTCTGGGTCATGTGTCGGCTGCCTGGACACTAGTATAGTTCTGTCTCCTCCTGTGTATTGTGTTCCAGGCTAGATGTTGCTCTTCTCCTATCTGCTTCCTCATGAGGCCTTTGCATCACCCCACTTTTGGCACCATTACTCTAGTGCTGTCTCTTGCCTTAGATGAAGCCTCTTGGTTGCACTTTGATCTCATCTCTTGCCTTTGAAAAGACTTTATAATCACTTCTACCCTGGGCACTTCTCAGTCCTGCCATGAGACTGAGTTGTTTTTGCACTTTTTCCACCTCGCCTAGCTAACCTCCATTCAACATTTCCACAGAGTTCTGGACACCTATTTGTATGGTCCTCTACTGCATGGAGAAGTTAATAGCTGGTTCTCTTCAGTTTTCTTTCTTTCTTTTTCTTTTTGCTTTTTGGAGGGTAATTGGAGTTAAGCGACTTGCCCAAGGTCACACGGCTAGTTTTTGTGTTAAGTGTTTGAGGCCGGATTTGAACTCAGGTCCTTCTGACTCCAGGGACGGTGCTCTATTTACTTCGCCACCTAGCTGCCCCTTTGGTTTTCTTTATTGTTGCATTTGGTGCATTTTGAAATTTTACTTAATGTTCTTCATGGATGAATCTTGGAGGTTTGTGAGAGAGCTTGGATATTTTAGCTCCTAACATATTGCTTATTTTCCCACAAATCTTTCGTTCACTTGTAGCAGAGTATAACATGTTATGCTGTGTTCAATTATGTGGATTTATAGATTTTTTTATTCAGATTTAGCTAAACTAACTCTCAGAAGATGAACAAGGGCTTAAAAAGATTCTAAACAAAGAAACGTGGAGTTGAACATAATACAAGAAATAGGAATTTATGTGAATAATAAGAAAATGGCAGAACCTTTCTATTTCTTGTACAAGCTTTTTGTTAGCTGTATTACCAGATAAAAACAATGATTATTTAATCAGATCTGACAAGAAATTGGCCCAACAAATTAAACATTTTTATGAACATTATTTGAAACATGGGTTTATATCCACTATCATTAACAATGGACCTTGCCCTGAGTGGATATTGTGCCATGAGGTGTTATCTAATGCTAGTACAAAGACATCATTTGTAAGACATTGTAAAACTAAGCTTTTGTTGCCAAAAATGCTGAGTGTCACCCATTAGGCCTTTCATATTTGTCTACTTAAGTAACTGACTTTTCTAAGCTGCTTAAGAATTTCCTAAACAGTTTTAGTAGTTTTCAAAACACTTTATTATAAATATAAAAATTCAGCTCTCTTCAAATATTTTGTAAGAACAACTGGTTGACATCATGGCAGATGGAAATTTACTAGCCAAATTTCAACAAAACCCTTTGCTTAATTATTGGATAGGATTGAAAAGTCAATATTATGATTTAGCAAATGTAGCCAGTGATGCCCTTCTTCCATTGGAGTGATATATTTCTGTAAAATATATTTTTCAGTCACAGTAGCTGTTAAATATTAATATAAAGATAATCTAAACTTAGAACATCCAAATAGCAGTATTATAAAGTGTAAAACTAAATTTTTTTTAAAAAGAAGCATATAAGACTTAAATATTTTATAATGATACCATTTTAGTGAGAACAAACAGGTTTTTATACTGTTAAAATAAAACTTAATTTTTTGTCTGTATCTCTTCCTTTAAAATACTTTTGTGTATTTTTATAGTGTACATTATAAATATGTATATATAGGTAATATGTATAGTTACGAGGTGTGTTAATATTTTTTTTTTCTCGTCTCTTTGATCACTTCCCTCTTCTAGTCAGTATAGTAAGTTTATAAGTAGCTAGTATAAAGGGGCAATAGCAGAAAATAAAATTGCAAAGAGGAACCTGGAAGCCACATATATTCCATCCTAAAGATTGAAGGAGCATAATTTACAAATTGTATCACATATGAACCAAAATTCACATCTTGGTAATATGTGCTGAACCAGGGGAAGCCATCTAGACACTTCTGTAAGGGTTCTGGTCTCACAATATGTAAATTCTAGACAAAGTCCAGATTTCCACTGTTCTTGACCAGCAGAATATTACAAAAAACATGTTAATAACTTTGAGATGATGACTTTGAAGTTTTACCAATATCTTTAAGATAATTTGGATATGTTAATGAACTAATCCCAAGGTGGCACACATATGAGTTGATCTGTTTTTCCCCTAAAATGTAACACACTTATTCCTCAAGTCCTCTTCCTTCTACATCAGGTCCATGCTGCCTAGTGCTCCCATCTCTAATCTATGCTTACATGAATGATATTACCTGCATCTCCCTCTCCCCATCTTTTTCTCCATGCTGCCTTCTTTCCTTCATAATTCCATTTCTTGTTCCCAAGTTGCCTCCCTCTGAACCTCTGTCTCTGCACCCTCTGTGGCTATTAAAGTGATTCCTGCCTATTTCCTGATGCCAATAATGGTCTTTGCTGGAAAATAAAGAATCAAGTATATCTGCCACCATTTCATAATTTCATAAAATAATTATCAATTCAGGAGAACTCTCTCTGAGTTTACTGTGACTATAGTGTTCCCCATGGAGTATACTTGGAGCTAGGCCTTTTCCTGTAACACATTTGTCCTGGCCCATATTGATGGGTCATGTATTCTGAGTGCTTAAAGATTTGGTGCTTTGGGATGACTCAAAAAATCATGAAGAAAAAGGAGAGCCTCTGGTTATGTTAGCTTTGGTGGAGTCCTGAGCAAAGCCTCAATTCATATATATATATATATGCTCTAGAGTCAATCAATACTTCAGTTGGGAGTCTCTGCTTCAACTGTATGAATGATTACTTATAATAAGAGATGGGGTGTGGGATTTGTGAATACTGGCTTCTATTGATCTTGTCTCTCCCCTTCCCCTGCCATTAGTCTCACAGAAAAGTGGGATCTTAGAGTTGGAAGGGATTATTGAGGTTATCTGAAGTTTAACTTTAACTTCAGCAAATATATTTACAACGATCATTTCAACAAAACAATTAAGAAAAAAATAAATGGACAATAATACCACCATTAGGTATATTTTTAAAGATGATTAGGGAAATGAAAAAGAACCTATATGTTCTAAAATATTGCTCTTTTTGTTGTGGTTAAGAACTAGAAATGCAAAGATGCCCATCAATTGGAGAATGACTGAACAAGTTGTGGTATATGATCATGATGAATTACTACTATGCTATAAGAAATTATGAACTTGATGATTTTAGAAAAACATGGATAGACTTGCATAAAATAATGAAGAATGAAATGAGCAGAATTAAGAGAACATTGTATACAGTAACAGCAATATTTTTTCAAGAACAACTTTGAGCAATTAAGTCATTTTGACTATGATAAATACCCAAATTAACTACAAAAGATGTATGAAGGAAGACACTATCTGCATCCAGAGGAAGAACTGATAAATAGAAGTATGTATGGAATGATTTTGTGTGTGTGTGTGTGTGTGCATGATAGTAATCATCTCTAGGGTGGGGATGGGAAGGAAAGGAAAAAATTAAAAATAGAGGGGCAGATAGGCAAAAAGACAAGTCAACAAAGAGACAAAAAGTTAATATCGTCACGCTTCTAACAAGAATTTGCTTTAAAAAAAGAAAATGGTCTGATAATGTTTTCTTTTTGTTGTGGTTAAGAACTATATATTATAAATTTAAGGCTTGAAGAGACCTTACAGGTAACTGAATCTACTCCCTCATTTGACAGATAAAGAAACTGAGGGCAAGAGAAGTTAAATAACTTGTTCAGTATCACATAGTGTCTAAGGGAGGCATTGAACCCAGGTCTTTATGACAACAATTTCAGTCTTCTATCCATTACACCATCATGCCTTTACAGGTTCCATTGAATGACATTCAGTAAAATGGAATCTAGGATGTCTCAAGGCAGCCAGTACAACCTCTAGACCACTAACTGTCCATGACTAAACAGGTTAAGGGACAAAGCATGATCTCCATTCAAAAGAAATTCCTTTACTAGATAACATGTGACTTAAGCAGGAATCCAGTTCATTCAGTTCATTTTTAATGTCTAACTAGAATGTCTCCCAATTCCATTTTTTTTGGTCTGTGTCCCTGTAGTTTTGCATGCTAGGTTTAAAATCCCTAAAGGAAGCTACATGAAAATCAAACTCCTGATAGATGAAAGATAGCCAGGCTGTGAACATCAGGGGACCTAGAGCTATTTCTGCTTAAGCACATTTGACCTCCATCAAGACACTTATTATACCTGAAACCTTGTCTATGTAAGGGTAATCTTTGGCCTTCATCTCTGGAGCCTACTTGCCTCTCTAGAGTCTGGTGGTAGATTAGATAATATTGGCAAAAAGGTTTCTAACTGCTATGATATTAGAAAGCCCTTTACTCCCCACTTAGGATAAGTCTGGAAATTATTTCATAACAGCTGCTATTAAAGTATCTTAATATGACCATTCCTAATGAAAGGTATGAAGTATCAGCCGAAGATTATAATGAGCAACTATTAGTTAGGGAAGGGAATGTGGAGGATGTGGGAGGTGAGGGGAAAGGAGAAAGGGTTATAGGAAGGGAAAGAAAACATTATTTTTTTCCTAATAGTTACACCATGCCAGGCTCTAATCCTTGAACACAACACTCCATCTTCTAACTCAAAGCCTTTGGACTGGTTTTCCCCAATGTCTAGAATATTTCCCTTTTTTGTCTTCTTCTAGTTACATGTTTTGATCCTCTTTGTCCCCCCAAAGTGATTCTATGGTCTGATTGTGCTTCCTCTGTTTGCTTCTGCCTGACAATTACTTGACTTTTGAGCTCTTTGCCATGCCAGAACTCTGATTCCAGAGTGGAGAGAGCTGTGTCCCGAATTTCTGGGGTTTGCACAGCTGTTGTCAGAGCTATTGTCAGAGCTATTGTCAGAGCTATGAAGAGGACACCCTTTCTACATCCACCATAAACTCTGGCAAGCTAGTGTTCCTCACCCCAAGACCACCTCCCAAGACTCCAGCCCAGATCCAAGCAGGTCAAAGAAAGAGGGATTACCCTCTGAATGGTCACTTGGTCCCCCTACAATCTGCAGGCCAGGGCCTCTGGAGGCAGCCATGTGGCAGCAGCTGTAGCCACCATGCCACTGGCACCTCTGGCACCCCAGGGACAGGGGCTAGATTATGCTCTTCTCTCACCCAGGTCCAACAGAGTTACCTAATGACCTTTTACTTTCTCTTTGGAGTTTATAGGTTGAAAAATCTGGAAACCGCCACAGCTAAGGATGATTCAGTCTCCAGAAGTTTGCTCCCGCTGGTCTAGGCCTTGAGTCTGGGCCTATACAGCTCATGCAGGACTGTACTCAGATCCCAGTCTGGTGCAATAGACACTTTCTGTTGGTCTACCAGGCTGCTTTCAGCAGGAGATTTGTTCCTCTTTGTTACTTTGTAGTTTCTATAGCTCTAAAATTTGTTTAGAGTCATTTTTTTTTACAGGTTTTAGAGGTTGTTGGAGTGGGAGCTCAAGAAAGTTCTTGCT
The DNA here is from genome assembly GCA_011680675.1 of Gymnobelideus leadbeateri. Taxonomy (NCBI): domain Eukaryota; kingdom Metazoa; phylum Chordata; class Mammalia; order Diprotodontia; family Petauridae; genus Gymnobelideus; species Gymnobelideus leadbeateri. The sequence goes on along the minus strand of WOXC01007570.1, from coordinate 328,873 downwards.
TTTACTCTGCCATTGTGGCTCCACCCAAACATTTCTCTTCTTTATCTCTGCCTCCTGGAGTCCCTTGCTTTCATTCAAGTCACCATTAGAGTCCCAACTTTTGAAAAAAATGTTTTTTTTTTCTAGTCCTCTATACCATTAGTATCTTCCCTTTGAGACCATCTTCTATTTATCCTGAATACATCTTGTTTGTACGTGGTTCTTTGTGTGTTATCTCCCCCACTGAATAGTGAGCTATTTGAAGGAATAAGCTATATTTTCCTTTATTTGTATCCCTAGCACTTTTTAGCACTGTACTTGGCATATGGCAGTCACTTAATAAATGTTTGTGGACTTGACTTTTGGGTGCCACATTTTACCAGACACATTTCATTTAGTCCAGAGGAAACATAACCAACATGCTGAAGGATATGGAATTAAAGTCATATGAGTATCAGTTGTGTTTAACCTGGAGATATTAAATAGAAAATCATGATAGTCAATCTGTTTCAGGGTCCATATTCCCTACATGTTATCTGACTGCTTTTATCTGGATTTATATACTTCCTCTTGCTTCATCTCAAGGGAAAGGGAAAACACCTGATTATTATACTCTGTAAAGGGACTATGTAAATTTCACTAGAGGAACATTATAGGTGTGCTCTGCTTTATGAAAAACTAGGTATACAAAATTCAAATTCAAAAATTATGCATTGAACACTCATTCAAGTTTAACACTGCAGCTACTTACAATAGATTAGGATTTCTCTCTTTCTCCTCTCTCTCTCTCTCTCTCTCTCTCTCTCCACATATATATATATATATATATATATATATATATACATATACACATACATACACAATATTTATGTATATGTATATACATATGCATGTGTATATGCATATATACATATGCATGCATTGTCTGTCTATCTCTCTCTCTCTATCTATATGTCATCTTTGTACACTACTGTTTGAATGTTATCTCTCCCATTTGATCATAAGCTCCTTGAGGGCAAGGCTCCTTCCTTTTTTTGTTCATTCTTTGTATCCCTACTATTTAAGACAGTACCTGGCATAGCAGGCACTTTAATAAACAGTTGTTTACTTGACTCAGCACCATTATGGGCAGATCACTCCATTTCTCCTGTATTTTTCAAAGTGTAGGGATCATTAGAATTTAGTTAAGATTTTGGATGTTTGAATACAAAACCTGAGAAACTACTGAAGTCTTTTACTATCTCAAAAAATATTTTGAGTGAAGTGAGCAGAATTAGGAAAGCAATATTATATGATGAAGAAATGTGAATGACTTAGCTATTCTCAGCAATCCAATGATCCAAAACAATCCCAAAGGAGTAATGATGAAGCATACTATCTGCCTCCAGAGAAAGAACTGATATTGTTTGAATACAGAATAAAACATGCTATTTTCACTTTCATTATTTTTCTTTTATTTGAGTCTTCTTGTACAGAATAACTAATATGGACATGTTTTACATGATTGCACATGTATAATATATATCTGATTGCTTCCTACTAAGGGAGGGGAAAGGGGAGGAAGAGAGGGAGGAACAGAATTTGGAACTCAAAACTTAAAAAAACCCCAAATATTAAAAATTGTTTTAACATGTAATTGGGGAAAATAATCTATACATATGTTATTTTATACTGCAAAAATTTTTTGAAAATTCAGTTTAGCAAACATTTATTGATCACCTACAATGTGCAATACTGGGTACATACTACCACTTAATGCAAATGGACGTAGCATATATGATTGTATATCAGAATGATGGTGGTGCTTGACTTTCCTTGTCCATTTTCCCTATTCCTGGTGTCAAAGGGCTGTGGTAAGTTGACCATGGTTGAGACATGTCATTCCCCTCCCCTTCCTGTTACGTCTATGATAAAACACATGCTCATCTGTTTGGTATTTCTAGGCCTTCACAATCTGGTTCCTACCTATCTTTTCAAATAAATTATACATTATTCTTCCTCATTGCCTCTACATTTCAGTCAAGCTGTATAACTTGCATTCATAGCATTTCATCTCCCTCTTCTGTGCCTTTGTACAGGCTTTCCCCCATGCCTGGAATGCCCTTTCCTGGTTGCTCTAGTTACTAGTTTTTGTCTTTGAAATTAGTTTGCATTTATTTTGTTAATGTTTATTATTTATTAATCTCTGTACATGTTGCCTTCCTCTGTTCCCCACTCCTCTATCCGTTCCTACAAGTAGAACAGAAAATCCTTCTGGACAGGGACTGTTTCATGCTTGACTTTGTGTTCTCAGTGTCTACCACAGTGTCTGCTGTATAAGAAACACTTAATAATGTTTGTTCAATTGAATTCAATTGAAGCTGTGCATGATCTTGTCTTCCTTGGTATAGTAAAGATCCAAGGGAAAGACAGGAGGAAGCTATGGGAAAGGGGGAAATAGGAAAGAGCTAGAGGTCAGTGGGTAGAGATAGTATGTTCAAGAACCTATTGAGAGAGAACCAAGCCCTCATGAAGGCTAGGTTTTATCTATCACACAGGAGATTGGTGGAGGCATGTGACACATGGTAGAAACCTAGAGTGAGTTTCTTATGAACAATGTGTCAGAACTATGCCTAGGGGTTTATGACATTGGGGAGAGAAAACCCTAATGTAAAGATAAGAGCTCTGGGAACACTCCCTTCCAGGAGAAAGCATCATTTTGAGGACAACATAATGGGTGCACTGGGGATAAGAACAGTGGCAAAGGACAATGGGAAGATGGGAATTACCCAGAGGAAGCTGAAGAATATCTCTCACTCCAGGTGAATATTAGGCAATGTCCATTAGAATTTGAGAATAACATTTTCACTCCAGCTTATTTATCATTCGATATACCTTCCATTCCATCTCCTGCTCCTTTGTCTTTTTTCAGGCTATCCCTCATGTCTGAATGGCCCTTCCTCTTCATCTCTTGGATTTTCCTCAAGGCCCAGCCTAGATATTGCCTCCTACATGAATTTTTTCTGATTCTCCAGTTATTAGTGTTCTACCTACACCCCCTTCCTGAAATAACGTAGTATATAATTTGGATTTACTCATCTATTACTCATCTATTTACTCATCATTCCTTTTATAAAATGTAAACTCTTTAGGGGCGGCTAGGTGGTGCAGTGAGTAGAGTGCTGGCCCTGGAGTCAGAAGGACCTGAGTTTGCATCTGGCCTCAGACACTTAACAAAAACCTAGCCGTGTGACCTTGGGCAAGTTACTTAATCCCAATTGCCCTCCAAAAAAAGCCAAAAAAATGTAAACTCTTTGAATTTAGGGGATGTTTTGTTTATGCTTTTTTATCTTCAGTCTGTAATAGAATGCTTTGCACAGATGGGGAGAATTTAATAAATGTTATTCAAATTGAATTGAATTGAGTGATGTGGATAATGTGACAAAGCCAAAAGACTGTCCTTTTCTCTGGGAAAGGCTTTATTGTGAGTTCCTTGAAAGCAGGGACTGTATTTTGTCCCCTTCTCTATCTCCAGTAATTGCCACAGTGCTTGGCACATGATCACACTTAATTAATATGTATTGATTGGTTCATTGACAAGTACTATTATCTTTTTGTGCTTGAATGTGGGTTCTAATTATTTTCACTCACCCATCAACGACAGTCTTCTCTCTGAGAGTCTTATGGTGCAGAGGGATTTTTGTGACCCTGTGTGGGTTGACATCAAACAGGATGTCTGAACGTTATATGGGTGGGGTGAAGGAGATGTACAAATGAGAAGGTCATCTAAGTGTGCCAGGATCTTTCTTGATAGGATGAAACCTCTTGCACAAGGATTTTCATTTTTATTTTGTAGCGTTTTATAGTGTACACAGTGCTTTCACACTCACTGTCTCATTTGGTCTTCATAACAATCCTGTGAAAGCAGTTGGACACACATTATTTATATTTAAAAAATAAGAAATAGACGCCTGGAGATGTTGTGATATCTGAAATCATATGCTCAAGTAAGTGGTAAAGTTATGTAAATAACAAAACTCTGATTCATATTTAATGGTTAATTTAGGTAACTTGCAAAGGTAATATAGATATATCAGTTTGTCAAATAAAATTATGAATATAAAAACATTTATATGTATATTTTAAACTAGTTTTGTCCTTGGTTGCCATGTCTCCCTGCTTGGCCAGGAGATTAAATACTTATCTTTAATTATTTTGATAAAATTATGTTTGCTGTAATGAAACAAACCCAAACCTGAAGCCTGTATAACAAAGTTGCATAGCAGAGTGAAATAAATTTCCACAATGGCCACATCCAAAATTTTATGCCTCATTCTTCACCTTGCACAAAAACATTTTTGTTTACATTCTTGGGGTATAAGCACTGTACATGATTTTCCTTTCTTTTAGTATCTTTTACTCTTTAAGATAACTTGAGAATCAATTCCTGAATGTCTTTAAAATGGCATTACCTAAAGCAAGTATTTCTCCTGAATGTATTAGTTCAGATCTAACTGCTCTTCCTGATTTTATATTTTTAAGTGCCACTACCACTTTCCAATATGCACACTTGAGGTAGGAACTAAGATGGCAGAATCCAAATGAAGTGATTCCATTATTATCACTCATGAGAATAGGTAATTATAAAAATGTCAGTAGATCTGTTCCATTGTGTGTCTGTTGTTTTCCAACTTTATCCATAAATGATCTTGGGATAATCTGGCTTATCTGACTCTCCATTTAAAATTTCTGTAGGTTCATTATTTCCTCAACTGCTTTTGCCTGTGTTGTGAAGGGATATTCTTTGTAATCTTTTGATATTCTCCTTTTTTGACTTTTCCAAAAGTTTATGCATTAAGGCAGGCTTGCTATCTAAGGAAGTTTCTGGGTTCTTTTATCATCATTATCACAAAAGTTTTATATTTGTTAGGGCCTAATTACTAAGGCCTGGGCCCTGGATTTGGTGTGAGGGAGTGCAGGGCCTTGAAGGCCCGAGATGCCGGGAGGTGCTTTCTGCAAATTAGCAGATTAACTTTTGCTGTGCATTGAGAGTGCTTCATCCAATGGGAATGGTCTCCTCCCCCGCCAGCCAGAGGTTTATATATAAAGCAAACTCCCAGAAGAGGGGAAGGAAGGAATTAGGGTATTCAGATAGCAGAGGAGTCATGTAGCAGCCATCAAATAAACCTATTGAGCCTGATCCTGAGTCCTGGCATTCTGTTGTGCATTTTCCCCATAGCTGGATCTACGGGCCAAAGACCTGGTTTTAGGTAAGGTTGGCCTGTCGGGACTGCAGCCCGAGAGGAGAACCCCAACAATATTTATTAAATTTTGTTTTATCTTCATTGTTTTCTAAATACCCTCTTTTAGTTTTATCCATTTCTTGATTTTCAGAGTCACAGCTTTTTAAGATAGCTTAGGTTGAGACCTCTACTCACACTCTTTTCACATTTAGTCTTTCTACTAATTTGGTGTTTACTTTGTCTTTTGCTCTGCCTGCTGATAATTTAACTGTACATGCACAAAAGAGTCTAACATTAGTGATATATTGGCAATGAGTTGATTGCCATGCTCCAGACTTCTATTTCACCCTCTGCTTCTCTATTATTCCTTAAGTACTGCCAAAGTATCACAATCGACCTCCTGTTGTACTGATTTCCCAATTCTTATCAACTAGTTATATCATCTTAGCTGGATCCCTTTTCTAATAATTTTACCACCCCCAAATATTCTAACTTCTCCTAGTTTACGGTTCTCTTTTGAATTTTTTTCTATTAAAAAAAATCCCTTATATCCTTCAACTTTTCAATGAGCATAACTGTCATCTCCACTTAAACTAAATTAAATTAGTATAGATACAAGATGGTGAGGAAAGGATATTGAAGGGTACTAGGCTTCTTCTATGCCTCACAACAATGCCAAAAATAATAGAAATACCAAAGAGAAGACATATGTCTAAAAAACCCCACTAAAATAAAAATCAACCAAAATTTTAAAAAGAAGCAAAGAGTGCTGGCATAATTAAAACTGAATAATAATTAAAGTACCAGATGCAGTTGAGATGGGAACTAAGATTATTTAAGGTATCACAAGAGATTTCTACAAATAGATAATTGTTATATTCAAAGAAATTAAGCAAGGGTTGGAAATGCAAAGGAAAGCTTAAGAACCAACAAGAGGAGAGTTTTAAGAAAGTTTTAAAAATTCACAAGGTAATTTTTTAATGTTTCTTTCAAAAGCATTAAAAAGAATAAGAGGAAATAATTAAGACAATGATTTGTATGGAATACAGAATAGAACAATTGAAAGACAACAATATAGTAAACAGACATCAGATTTACTATAGTAGAGAATGGATTTGTACACAATGAGGAACTGTGAGAAATGTAGGGTCAAAAAAAGTCACAATTTTCTAAACTATTGGAAAACACATGGACTCAGTTAACAGGATAGGCAGAATGATTATGATATGGTACTGTCAGAACTACTGGCATATCACAGAACTTAGAGGAAAACAATATGGATTCTATATTTATTGGAACAATTTGAATAAATTCCCCAGAACTGTGAAACAATTGGAAAGAATATCACATTTACCATAAAAAGAAAGAATTCATGAAACCCTAATAAGGGACAAACACACAACTTAACATGCCTAGATACATCATAGCGAAATCTCAACAATACAGTTATGAAGAAAGAATACAAAAAACTACCCGAAGTAATGAATAAATCACAAAGAGTAAATCACTTTCTGGGGATCAAAGGTGCACAGGAGAGGAAATTTGCAAGGAAGAAAAGGGATGACTGAAATTTTAAAGTACAAAGTTAAGAAGTATTTAGATTAAAAAACCGAATTAACCTGCCCAGAATAAAAAAAAAAAAAGTTCAGCATGCTATTCTGAAAAGAGGCAACTTCTAAATTTTAAAGGGAGATACATCCTCATTAAGTAATTGTTCAAACAACAAACAAATCTCTTAGCCAAAAAGATGTTTAAAATAAACAATATAAAATAGTTACTAATAAAATGTGAAAACCCTCAGATTATTGTTTTGACTAAATTCCCCAGTAGATTTATAAAGGATTTTCTGAGAAATAGGGGGAAACAATAGGGAAAAGTGAGAAGGTCAGGGAAATCCAAAAGCAATGTTGTTATTTTTTGTAAAAGGGAAGTTCAAATTGAAATTATACATAGAATAATTCATATAAGACAGATAATTTTTTTTCAAAATGGCTATGTTTAGTTTAAAAAATTAAATAATATGAAAAGGGAACATGTATTCTCATTTAATGGTCAAAATACTTACAAATAGAAAATGGTGATACAACAAAATTAATATTTGTCTTAATCATGTAATATTTATAAGTGAAATTTAAAAGTGATTTTATAACTATAATAATTTGACATAAATCTCAAAAAGAGAAAATAAAAAAATGGCTATTTTCTGAATTTTGAAATTTTGCTAAACTATATCTGTAAATCAATCAATAACCTTTTTTGACCAAGCACCTACTATGGGTCAAATGCTGAGCGAAGAACTGGGTATGTAAAGAAAATAAAAGGACAATCCCTGCTCTCCAGAAGCTTACTATTAGGGGAGATAATGTGTAAATTACATATACAGAGAAATTATATATGTAGGATAAATTGGAAATAATAAAAGATAAGGCACTGCAATTAAGGAGGGGGACATTGATAAAAGCTTCCTTTACAAGGTAGAATTTTAGCTGAGCCTTGATGGAAGCTAGGGAAGCCAGGAGGCAGAAATGAAGAGCAAGAATATTTCAATCATGAATGACAGTTATTCTGGTTATTCATTTCTGCTGGGACATCCATTCCATTGCTTTTCCTGAATATTTCTTCCTTGTAAGCATTGCAACTTCCACCTGCCTTGCTTGCATCTTTTTATTGCCCCTTGGATGACCTGCAACTTTAGTTCTTTGGCTAATATAATAAAATATAAATAATATAAATAAAATTAAATAGTATAGTATAGTATAGCATAGCATAGCATAATATAGTATAGTATGGTATAGTATGATACAATACAATATGGTATGATAAATGTAATGTAATATAATATGATATGATATGATACAATACAATACAGTATAATATATTATGATATGATATGTTATAATATGATATAATAAATATGACTTAAAACCTCAAATATTACTGGAAGATTACTGTGGTTAAAAAGATGAGCATTAAGTTCTGGGAGATGGCTGGAATGGTGGAAGAACTGCAAAATTTCCCCAAAGGAATTTTTGCTTTCTTTACTTCTCCTGCCATGGGCTGCTCGGTGTTCAGCACAGCATGATCCAGAGACGTGAATAAAAAACGACCAGGCCATGTGGGTAGTTCAAGTAAGAACAATGAACTCCATTTATTGATTTTCAGGACAAGGTTTTTATAGCAATGAGACAAAGGAAGGGGACTCAAATTTTTATCATTACCTTAGTCTGTTGTATCCAGGAAGTAGCATAGAATAGATAATTTGATAAGGATTTGTTATCTAGGACACTAAAGTCTTAGGGTAAGACCTTTGATCTAGGCCTCAGGTACCTGCTAATGCAGCCGCAGTCATAAACAGATATATTGGGAGCAAACTTCAAAGCTGAAGTACAATCCTCAAAATTTGAGCTGGCTACCCAAAGATACCTGAGTACAGAATCAGATATATCTTGGGGCAGAGCCTGTTGGTCTCAGAACTCAAACAACATCCTTTTAAATGCAACTCATATCAAAAGAACTCTGGAGCTAACTTAGTGAAAAGTCCCATCTCAAAGATGTATTTGATAGTCAGGTCTACTGATATCAGGGTAATTATCTGAAGTCCTGGCTCAGGCCGCTTTGGCTCCCAACATTCTCCCATTCAGTTTTCTGTTCTGTTCATTGTGTTTTCACCGTTAGTACAAGATATGCATTACAGCTAGAGAGTATACTACATAAAGTAAAAAAGAGCTGAATTCAAATGTGGCCTCAGACACCCACTAGTTCTATGACCCTGTGGAAATCAATTAACCTCTCTCAGATTAAGCTTTTTCATCTATAAAATCAAGAAAATAATGGCACAGGTTGTTGTAAGAATAAAATGGGATAATGTATTTAAGAAGATTTTGAAATTCATCATGTGCTATATAAATGGCAGCTAACTATTATTCTTGATGGGTTAATGCTATCGGTCTTCCATCTAGTATTCTGGGCAACAGGCATTCTTCATAGTAAGCATTGGACATATAAATAGAACAAGAAGATAATCTGAAGCACTGTCTCTGAAGGAGCTCACATTTAAATAAGTGAGGCTTAATATGAAACAAAATTATATCTATTGCTAAATCTTTCAAGGAATTGAGTATTATTTTGACACATGAATGTACAATGCCTTGATAGAGAAGGACCTTTAAGTTTTGTACTTTGCTTTACTAAATTAAAGGCTATGAAAGAAAAAAAGAAACCCAAAATAAACCAAATTAGATGTTGCATTCTCTATGTATTTTAGTCAAATATGTTAATAAAATATGATCTGCTATAGAATATCACTTTTAAAAGAATTCCTCTTCCCTTCTTATACTTTTACCAAGTAAACCCTTGATGACTGTAAATTATTCTCAAGAAAAAATTATATAATTTGAAGAAAACATATAGGCTGAAAGGCACTGATTCTTTGGCTTACTAATTCTATGCCACCACAAAAAGAACTGCTATAATATTTTTGTATATATGTATTCCTTTCTTTTTTATTTGATATCTTTGAGGCATGAACCAGTGGTGGTATCACTGGGTCAAAGGGAATATACAGTTTAATAGGCTTTAGGACATAATTCCAAGTTGTTTTCCAGAATGACTAGACTAGTTCACATTTCCACCAACACTGTATTAATGTATTCATTCACCCATAGCCCTCCAGCATTTGCCATTTGCCATTTTCTTCCAGCTTTGCCAGTTTTATGAAGATGGGGTAAACTTCAGAGTTATTTTAGTTTGCATTTATTTAATTATTATTTTTAGAGAATTTTTCATGTGATTATTGATAGCTTGATTTTTTTCCTTTCAAAACTACCTGTTCATATCTATTGCCCATTTATCACTTAGGAAATGGCTCTTATTCTTATAAATTTAAATTCATTCCCTCCACATACTAGAAATGAGAATGTTATCAGAGAAAAATGCTGCAAAGATTTTTCTCATTAACCTGCTTTTAAAATTTTATTTATATTAGTTTTGTGCAAAACCTTTTAAGTTTTGTGTAATTGAAACTGTTCATTTTACCTTCTGTGGTCCTCTTCTTTGGTCATGAATTCTTCCCCTATCCGCAATTTCAGTGTGTAATTTCCTCCTACTTGCTTTTCTAATTTGTTTATGAAAAACCTCTTTTATGTCTAGATCAAGTATACATTTGGAGCTTATTTTGGTATAAGATATGATATGCTGTTCTATGCATAGTTTTTGGCAAATTGCTTTCTAGTTTTCACAACAGTTTTTGTCTAATAGTGGGTTCTTGCCCTAATAGCTGTGTATATACAGGCCCTTTTTGCCTATGACCACCATTACATTAACTGAGTATATTAAAGTATATGTTGATTTAAATTGGAGAGGTATATGAAGTTCTTGGTAGAATTTCTCTAATTTCTCATAGTCAGCACCAGATGTTGGCACATTAGCTGTAATTATTTTCATAGTGACCTTTTCACATACTTTTCATGAACATTGCAATTTGAGATTACTTAGTGTCCTGTGAAATGATGCTTTGTTGTTTTTGCCTTTGGCTATAATATAAATAATTGTGCTACCTTATTTATTTTAATTATCTCTATACTGCTGTTTCCTTTTTTCTATTAGTTTTATTTTGTGAAGATATCAAGAATGATGTGATTTAGTTCTTGTAGTAGTATGTCCATTAGGTAAATGGACAATAGTTTCACATAAATTTATAGATGTTCTAAAAATGGTGTGAATTTTAGCATTCTCCTGATCTCTTTTCCATTACTCTGTCATTATCACTGTACATTTTTTTTTGCAAATGCTTTATTAACTTCTGGTTTACATCATTCATTTCCGCCAGATTTTGAGTTACGATTTTTTCCCCATTTTCCCCTACCCACTACCCCAGAATAGCAGTCCCACAAGATATCCTGTCATCCAATCAGGCATTATCACTGTAGAAGTCAAAAGAGATCACGTAGGATGAAAGATCATTTATTATACTCGATTTCATTGCTTGTCAACTTTAAAGAAATTATCATTAAACAGTTTACCTGTTAATGAAATATTGATTTTGACCTGCTGATATAATCTTCAAGAATCCAGGATAACTTCAATGCCATGATGGGAAATCAAAGTAGGATAATTAAAAAAAACAACAACAAACTATTACAAACAAAATCATCCATGAGTTTCTTTATGCAAAGATATACAAAAGCTTGATATTCCTAAAGTTAAAAGACAGAGTAATGGGGAGATTTGTCCCATTAAATAAAGCAAATATATATCTGACATTCAGAATCTATAATGATGTATAAAATAAATACATACTCCCTAAAAGAACAATTATTGTGGAACATGAATATACAACTTAAAGAGCATTAAAACAATACTAACTACATGTAAAATGCTTAGATTCTTCAATAATCAGAATCACATTCAGTACCATTAGAATTTCTTTGGGGGTGGAGCCAATATGGTGGAGTAAAAGCAGGAACTTGCTTCAACTCCTGATCCAACCACCTCTAAAACTGGTAAAAAATGATTCTAAGCAAATTTTAGAGCTACAGAACCCATAAAGTGACAGAGGCAAACAAATCTCCTGCTAAAGGCAGCCTGGCAGGCTGAAAGGAAGGTTCTATTGCGCCAGACTGGGAGCTGAGCCCAGTCCCATGTGAGCTGCAGGCCTAGACCTGGGGTGCCCCCAATCAGTGGCACAGACTGGTGGGACCAGACTTCAGGAGAATGAATCACTGGTAACTGTGGCAGTTTCCAAACTTCTCAACACATAAACACCAAAGAGAAAGTAAAAGGTCAGTGGGAAACAAAATCAGGATAACACAAGATGTAGCAGCTTCTACATTAAGGGATCAAAGGGCTTGGAAGATGATATTCTGGAGGTCAAAAGAGTAGGATTAAAACCAAGAATCACCTACCCAGCAAAACTGAGTATAATGCTTCAGGGGAAAATATGGTTATTCAATGAAATAGAGGACTTTCTTGATGAAAAAACCAGAACTGAACAGAAAAATTTGATATTCAAATACAGGAAGCAAGAGAAGCATGAGAAGGTAAAAACAAAAAAAAAATCATAAGGAATTTATTAAAGTTGAACTATTTACATTCCTACATGGAAAAAAGATAATTGTAACTCATTAGACTTTTTCTCAGTATGAGGATAGTTGAAGGGAATGTATGTGTGTGCACATGCACACACATGTATGTGTATGTATAAAAGGGTGTGTGTATATATATAAACATGAATGTGTGTATGTGTGTTACATGTATACATTGACAGAGGGCACAGGATGAGTTGAATATGAAGGGATGATATCTAAAAAATAAAATTAGGAGGTGAGAGGAATTTATTGGGAGAAGGAGAAAGGGAGAGATAGATTAGGGCAAATTATCTCAATTTATCTCGTATAAAAGCATCAATAGAAATAGAAATAGAAGTAGAAATAGAAAACTATTATAATGGAGGGGAAGAGCAGGAAGGGGAAAGGGAATGGGTAAATCTTACTAATACTGGATTTGACTTAAGGAGGGAATAACATACACACTCAATTGGGTATCTTACCCTTACAGGAAAGTAGTGGGGAGGATAAGAGGGAGATTATAGAAGGGAGGGCAGATTGGGAGGGAGGGTAGTTAGAAGCAAACATTTTGAAAAGGAACAGGGTCAAAGTAGAAAATAGAATAAGTGGGGGGCAGGATAGAATGGAGGGAAATATAGTTAGTCTTTCACAATATAACTACTTTGGAAACATTTTGCATGAGAGCACGTGTACAACCTGTATTGAATTGCTTGTTTTCCCAGCAGGGGTGGGTGAAGAGGGAAGAAGCAAAAGAATATAGAAATCAAAGTCTTAAAAGCAAATGTAAAAAAAATGTTTCATTTGTGCCTACTTTGATGTTTAATTTTTGTTTCCACAAACAAGGTTTCTTTTTTGTAATATTTTATTAGGTTTTATTGATAATACATTAAATACAAATAATTTTTAGTTTTGTTTTGTAGCTTGAAAATGTGCTAAACTCATTTATTATCTCAATTAATTTTTTTACACGTAACTGGGAAATAAGATATTCAGTACTGGGGTATAGAAATCCATCTTGCCCTACCAGAAAGTTAGAGGGTTAAGAGAGGATATAAAAGAGAACAGATTGGGTGAAGGAATATTCAGTAAGTTCGCTGTATTGGGGTGTGGGCAGGGGAGAGATGGGGAGAAAATTTGTAACTCCAAATCTTGTGGAAATGAATGTTGAAAATTAAAAAAAAATAAATAATATGTTTTTAAAAAAGGAATTTTTTTAAGATAAGATCAATGTTGATAGACTTTGGAGAAAACAACTGTTCTGAGACACTGATGATGGTTCTATAGCCTGGGCCAAATATTTTTTATATCATTGTGTAGTGAATCACAGGACTGATTATGTGTTTTGACTTAGCTATTCCATTACCAGGACCTTCCATCAAAAACATCAGAAAAAGTTGAAAATGATGTATCTGTACAGAAATATTCATAACTGTTCTATTTCTAATAGCAAAAAAAGGAAACAACCTCCACATCCAACAATTGGAAAATGACTGAATAAATTATGGTATATTAATGTAATAAAATACAAGGGGGCTGTCAAAATGATAAATATGAAGCATTCAAGAAAATCTGGAAAGATCTTTGCAAGGTGAAGCAGAACAAAATCAATAGAGCCAGCACCATATCCACACTTATTTATACCTGTAGTGGTTCTCTAAAAAAATAAAATAAGGGGAAGAAGTGAAATAGGGTCAAAGGTAGCAGAACTTCAAGTAACTCTAGAAGGGAACATAAAAAACCATTTTATTGTTTGAATTTGTTAATTCATTTGGTTCCACTAAGTTAAAAGGCTAAGGAATTTTGGGTAAACTTTTTGCCTCCTCCTTTGTAAGTTTATTTGATTCTTTGATTTTGTTAATGGATATTAAGTTTATAATATGATATATTAATTTGAATTCAAATATGCATGTATTGATTTTTTTTACTATGTGATAGACATTGAGGAGAGAAAGAAAAAATAAAGAATCCCTGACCTTAAAGAGTTTTCATTTGTACTAAGGGTGAGGGATTTCTATAGATTTCTATGCAAAAATCTACAAAACCATAAAGATAGAGAACTGTGATCATGGGATGTAGTCCTTGGCCATGCAGAACTTGAAGACAAGAATAGATACAGGAGTTAAATTAAAAGACAGAGAAATGGAGAAGGCACCATGATCAGTGCAGAGTTTCTCTCCATACATGGCCTGCCCTTGACTACATGCCACTACTCCACTAATTATCACAGTGTCTGGCACATAATAGTTGGTGAATAAGTTCTTCATGACTCACTGACTGACAGTGAACAAGTTTTATTGGGACAAGATTTATTGGAGCCAACCTAGATGAGTAGTTGAATATGTAGGTAATCAGAGACAGAATTAGAGATCATTGTCTGTGACAGTGGAAGGGGAAAGTGCATGCAAGGTAATTAGTATTTATATAGCACCTGGTATGTGGCAGGCACTGTCCTTTTTATTTTTAAAAATATATTCTTATATATTTTATTAAATATTTACTAGTTACATGTAAAAATTTTAAACATTCAACTTAAAAAAATTGAATTCCAAATTCTCTTCCTCCTTTCATCCCTGCTACACAACCTGAGAAGTCAAGTAATATGATAGCAATTATACATGAGAAGTCACACAAAATATATTTCTGTATTAGCCATGTTGCAAAAGAAACACACACGTGCTCACACACAATGCATCCATCTCCAGACAAAACTAGTGGAGTCTGAATACAGATTGAAGCATAGGTTTTTTCCTTTGTTTTTTTTTTTTTTTGTTTGTGCTTTTTTTTCACACCATGGCTAATATAGAAGTATATATTGCATAACTGCACATGTATAACCTATATCAAGTTTCTTGCTTTCTCAATGAGGGAGAGGGGAAGGAAGGAGAAAGAGGATTTAGAACTAAATTTTTTAAAAGAAAAATATTAAATAAATATTAAACAGACACAATGCAACCCAAGAAAAATGAAGCAAAAAAAAAAAAGTATGCTTCAGTCTGTATTCAGAGTTTACCAATTCTCTCTCTGGAGGTAGATAGCAATTTTCATCATGAATCCTTTGAAATAGTCATGAATCATTTTCTTTATCAGAATAGTGAAGTCTTTCACATGTGATCATTTTTTTTTTTTTACAATATTGCTGTTACTATCTATAACATTTTCCTTGTTCTGGTCACTTCACTGTACATGAGTTCATGTAAGTCTTTTCAGGTTTTCTTAAATCATTCTGCTCATCATTTCTTATAGTACAGTAGTATTTTATCACAATAATATATGGTGACTTGTTCAGCCATTCCCCAATTAATAGGCATTCCCTTAGTTTCCAATTCTTTGCTACCACAAAAAGAGAAGCTATAAATATTTTTCTACATATTTGTTCTTTTCCTTTATATTTGGGATACCCACCTAGTAGTGGTATTGCTGGGTCAAAGTTTTATAACCCTTTAGGCGTAGTTCCAAATTGTTCTCTCAAAAGGTTGGACTAGTTCACAACTCCACAGAATGTGAGTTCATCTCGATTTTTTTCACATCCCCTTAAATATTTGTCATTTTCAATTTTGACCATTTTAAACACTTTGATAGATGTGAGGTGATACATCAGAGTTATTTTCACTTGCGTTTTTCTAATCCATAGTGATTTAGAGATTTTTTCAATTGACTATTGATAGCTTAGATTTCTTCTTCTGAAAACTTGCCTTTTCACATTCTTTGACTCTTTATCAATAGGGGAATGGCTTTTATTATTTTTTAAAATTTGGATAACTTCCAATTATATTTGAGAAATAAAGCCTTTAACAGAGAAACACTGTAAAAAATTTCCTTCAGTTACCCATTTCCCCCCTAATTTTGGCTGAATTAGTTTTGTTTGTACAAAAACTTTTTTTAAAAATTTCATGTAATCAAAATAATTAATTTTACTTTTTGTGATCCTCTCAGTCTCTTGCTTGGAGATAACCTTTTCCCTAACCATAGATCTTACAGGCACATTTTCTCATGCTCCTCTAACTTATCCTTTATGTCTTAAATCATTTATACATTTTGACCTTATCTTAGTATACAGTGTGAGATATTGGTCAATACCTATTTCTTTCCAAACTCCTTTCCAATATTTCCAACAATTTGTGTCAAGTGGTAAGATCTGCCCTGAAAGCTTGGGTTTATCAACAGATTACTATATTTACTTATTCCTATATATTGTATACCTAATCTATTTCACTAGTCCTCTACTATATTTCTTAATGCGTATCAGATTGTTTTGATAATTAACCTTTGTAACATAGTTTGCAATCCTTTACATTTTTCTTGACCTTTTATTTTCTTCCAGATGAAATTTATTTTTTTCTAGCTCTATGAAAAAATTCATTGTAATTTGATTGGCATGGCACTGAATAAGTAAATTAATTTAGGTAAAATTGTCATTTTATTGTATTTGTTAAACCTACACAAGAGTAATTAATATTTCTCTAATTGTTTAGAACTGTATTTGTGTGAAAAGTGTTTTGTAATTGTGTTCATATTGTCTTGGCAGACAGACTTCCAAGTAGTTTATATTGTCTAAAGATATTTTTAATTTAATGTTTCTATCTTTTCCTACTAGGTTTTGTTAGTAGTATATAAAAATGCTGAGGATTTATTTGGGTTTATTTTATATCCTGCAACTTTGCTAAAGTTGTTAATTGTTTTAACTGATTTCAGTTGATTCTCTAGAGTTGTCTAAGTATAACATCTTATCATTTGCAAAAAGTAATAGTTTTTTCCCCTCTGATTCTAGGATTTTCATTCAGTTTCACACAATTTCTTGATTATGGCTTTCAGGTAGTCCAATAATTTTTAAATTCTATCCATCTTTTCTAGGTTGGTTGTTTTTCCTATGAGATATTTCACAATTTCTCCTATTTTTTTCATTCTTTTGATTTTGTTTTATTGTTTCTTGTTTTTCATGTTTTTAGCTTTTACTTGTCCAAATTTAATTTTTTTGGAGGGGCAATTGGGGTTAAGTGACTTGCCAAAGGTCACATGGCTAGTTTTCGTGTTAAGTGTCTGAGGCCATATTTGAACTCAGGTCCTCCTGACTCCAGGGCTGGTACTCTATTCACTGCACCACCTAGTGGCCCCTGTGCTCTTATTCTTACCTATGAAGGGCCCTAATCCTTTGGAATTGTAGTCAGTACTGCTCTTCATGGTCTCTGCTCCTAGGTATCCTGCTCCCTTTTGTTGGAACCAGAAGTGATACTTCTCCTGATGCCCCTTGCTCCCTTAGGACTGCAATTGATACTACTCCAAAGGGCCCCTACTCCTTTGGAACTGGAAGCAATACTGTTCCTCAGAGTCTCTGATCCCTGGTGATTGAAAGTATCAGTTGCTGCTACTCAGGGCTCCTGCTATTACTCTTCCAAAAGCACTCCTCTCTGCTCTTGAACTGGGATTCAGAAGTAGGTATAGGAAATGGAGTTTCCAAACAGCATCTGCTCCTGGGTCCAGTGCTGACACAGGGGTCCCACATAATCACTTTCTGACCAGTTTTCAGGTCATCTTACCACCTCTGGCTTTACAGCTTCAGAAGCTGTTGATACTTTTGTAGCCACCACCTGATCCCGCCGCTGGAATTGTCTCTGCTTGAGATTTGGGTCAGCCTCCACCCCCATGTCACAGATCTCTCCTTACAAACTCCTAAATTGTTATGAACTGGAAGAATATCTCATCCTGATCTTTTGTTGGCTCTGCCTCTCCAGAATTTGATTTGAAGCATTATTTTAAAGTTGCTTAGAAGGGAATGCTTGGGGAGTTCAGCAGAATGCTCCCTCTACTCAGCCATCTCAGACCTGCCCCCAGAAGTCAGACACCTTGGACATTTTATAAATATTTTCTCTTGGTTATTCTATGAACCAGACATTCTATATCTTGGCTCTGGGTATGTTTCCTGACTGTCCCCCATGCCTAGAATGCTCTTCTTCCTCTGCTCCACTCACTGATCTCCCTGGATTTCTTTAAATTCCCATTTAATATAATCCCATCTCCTGCAGGGAGCCTTCCCCAATTCCTCTTAATTCCAGTATTTTCCCCTCTGATTATTATTTCCTATTTATTCTCTATATAGATTGCTTTGCATATATTTGTTTGCATGCTGTGTCATTCATTAGACTTAGCACAATGCCTGACACATAGTAGGTACTAAATAAATATTGATTGATTGATTGTTATTACTGCAAGAGATGAACCAGACTATTGGTGCAGCAGCAGGTACCATTACAAAATTATTCATCATATTGGCTAAAGAGAGATCTTGTTATAATTTTCACACTGGAATCATATAGTAAATGTATAATTGAATAGTAAAACCAATGAGGATAGTACAGAGTTAGATATGATTGGATCAATGTGAGAAGAAGTAACTTATTGTAAGATATGCTTACACCAAGTTAAGTAGGTTTAAAGTTTCCCTTACAAAAGCAAATTTCTCATACTTCTTCAATGTAACAATGTCTCACCTGCCCAATATTCTTTGGGGCAATGCCAAACTTCCTAAAATTACAACAGACCAAGAAGGTCTAGAATCTTGATCTCATACATGTATGTTGGGTGGAATGCATAGCCAGCAAGGGTGAGTGGGATTTCCCATACATATTATTTTTGGTGGGCAGGATCAGGTTAATGATGAGCAGTGTCATCCAGTGTTTAAATGTTTTATTACAAGGGATATTTATTTACTTGAGTTTCAGGGATACCAGACTTTTTCGTTTTTTGTTTTTTTCTAACTTTCTAGTCATTCCTTTTCTATATCATTTCCTGGTTTTTTGTCTCTTAACATTTTAACATGAATGGTCTGTAAAGGTATGTCACTGGTCATGTACTCTTTTCTACTTGAACTCTCTCTCTCTTGGTCATAGCTTTAGTCTCTATGGACATGATTATCAAAGCCCTATTTCCAGTCCTTATCATTATTTTGAGCTCCTAGAATCATGAATTTAGAACTAGAAATGACCTTAGAAGCCTTCAATCCCAATCCTTTCATTTAGCAGACAAACAAAATTAGGGCCAGAAAAGTTATATGACTTGCCCTAGGGCAGACAGATAGGAACCATTAGAGGTGTTTGGAGGAGATGGGAAGCCACTGCAGTGTCTTTGCCAAGAAAACCCCATAGAGGTCATAAAGAGTCAGATGTGGAATTTTGCCAATTACATCTCTGTAATGTTTCTCACAGCTATTTCATCCTGTTTATTCCAGTCCCAACATTCTACTATAAGCTGTCACTGCCACACAAAGAGCCTATTGAAATAGAATTTTAATACCTTCCATTATTTCCATTTTTCCCTTTACCTAAATACTTCCATCTTACCACTACAAGAATAATTTATCTTAACCATAGCTTAACTGACATCATTTAGCTCAACAGTCTTCAGGGGCACTCTGTTACTTGCTGAATAAAATTCAAACTCATCTGTCTGGGATTATAGTCCTTTAATAATTCAGCATTACCCAACTTTTCTAATTTTATATAATTCTGCTTTTTAACATACTTTGTTTTGGCTAATTGGAAGTACTCACTGCCCCATGCTTTCCTGCCCTTATTCTTCTGTCTTATTCTTGTAATATCATCCATTCCTCACTTTGCCTATTTAATTCCCACCTATCCTTTAACGCCCAACTAATATATATGTCTCCTCTAAGAAGTCCTCCCTGATCATCTTGTTTGGTACTAATAATTGCTCATAACACCTTGCTATGAATCCTTTCCCATGTCCTCATTCCCCTATCACTGTCTAATGCTGCCATACTCCCAATTGCCCATGGTTGCAATCTAGGTGTCTTTCTCAAAAACATAGATTTTCTCCAATTATCCTGTGCATAACTTATTGATAAATAATTGTTTGCCTGTTGTCTCCTTCATTAGACTATGAACTTCTTGAGCTTTGGAACCATTTTTTTTTTTTTTGCCTTTCTTTGCATCCCTCATGCTTAGCACTGGCACACAGTAGGTGCTTAATAGTCAATAGCATTCAGTCAATACATTTATTGACTTGAGTGCATATAATGTGTAATTTGCATTCTGAATTTCAGTGTTATACCAAAATTTGAATGTGAGCTTCATAAGTACAAAGACTGTCCTATGTAAGGTTTTTAATCTATCACATCATACTCTGCAAATAGTAGATAGTCATTAAATATTTAATGCATAAATTAATGAATGTAAATGATGGTCACTTTCATTTTTTATTTTAATCTGTTTAACGCAACTTTAAACAAGAAAGGCAATCAAACATATACCTATATTTTAACATATATTTCAACATATGATATGACCCAAACATTTTATTTGTTCTTCTTCTTTCCTTTTGGTCTGTCCTAACCTCCTCTCTCTTTGCATATGCTCTTTTCTTTCTACAGACCTGTAGTCAATACACATACTGTTCTGGCTTTACTTTTCTTCACATTACCTCATATGTCTTTCCAAGTTTCTTTATGATCTTCATATTTATCATTTTAAGTGGCACCAAAGTATTTCATCACATTGGAGTGATATATGGTATGCTGTAGTTTTCAGCAATTCACCAACTGTTATACATTAAGGTTGTTTCAAGTTTTTTGCAATTACACATAATGTTGTCATATATATCTTTGAACAGATAGCTTCATTTCCTTTATGGTAACATTTTTAGAGCATATTTCCAATAATTGGATCAAACAATGCTATTATTTTTGTCATCTTTTGTGTACTGGCAGAATGCCCTCCATGAATATACCACAAATTTCCAATTCAGTTAGAAATATATGAACATTCCAATTTCTCCACAATGGTCCTCACCTCTTCACCTCACATTCAAGAAATGAATTTTGCCAATTTTAGCTATTTTTGTTAATTTTGATGGGTGTAAAGTTATTCCTCAGTTTTATATATCTATGTATGTGTGTATATATGTAAGTGTATATCTGTACACATATAAACATAGGTATATGGGGGCGGCTAGGTGGCACAGTGAATAGAGTGCCAGCCCTGGAATCAGGAGGACCTGAGCTCAAATCTGGCCTCAGACACTTAACACTTACTAGCTGTATGACCTTGGGCAAGTCACTTAACCTCAATTGCCCTACTGCACCCCCTCCAGAAAGGGAAAACAAACAACAAAAAAAAAGCCATAGGTATATGAATGATTTTCCCTAAAAAGTAGGTCCATCACAAAACCACTCAATAATTTCTAACAGCTCTTAATTCTGCTAAGACAAGAGATAAGATCTCTTTGGTATTTAAATCTCCTTATAACCTGATCTCTTTCTATCTTTCTGGTCTTCATACAGATTATTCTCCTCTAGTGTCTATACAGTCTAGACATACTGACCTACATCTTGCTCCTTATTTGCTGGACCTGCCACCTCCCAATGACTTTGCATAGGCTCCTTTCTATGCCTGAAATGCTCTGCTTATTTCCCCCTCTTAGGATCTCTGACTTTATTCAAGTCTCAACTCAAATATTATCATTTCTAGGATGCTTTTCCAAGTTCCTCTAGTTCCTCACACCTTCTCTTTTGAAGATACTTAAAAACATCTACTCCTATGTATTTTATACATATTTATTTATGCACATGTCTTCCACCTTAGAATGCAAGATCCCTGAAGGAGGGCACTTTTTTTTTTTGGCATTCTGAATTCTTAGCATGGTGCCTAGCACATATGAAGCATTTGATAAATACTCATTTGTATTAGTCATTTTTAAAAAACATCATATATAGTATATACTTCCTCCTTTGTAAATGATCTACCAAATTTTTTTTTGACTCTTCAGCCAACAGACACTGGCTATGATTGAATGTTTGTAACAGATCCCTAACCTTGACTATCTTTTAGTTCAGCTTACAGGAGGAACATGCTAGAATAACACCCATTCTCTCTCTCCACCTTCTCCCCTCAGCGCTGGGTCACTCCATAGCATCCACAAGAGACTTCCTTCTTCCTTTCTTTTCCATTTAAGTCCTGGAATGATGGCTTCTGTCCAGCAATGCAGACACTTGGTTCTGCTAATGAGGGTACTTAGTTCTTTTTTCTCTTTGTTTCTTAAAAACAAACAAACAACTAAAAGGTGATCTACAGTTTGTTGATGTTTGTTGTTCTTAGTGGTGGTAGAGAAGCTGGTTCACTGTCTTGTCTATTATCTTCACAGAAGTTCCCCTTCCTCTTCTTGTGGATTGATTCTGAAGGAAAGGATTTGTGATAGATTCTGAAGGAAAGGATTTGTGATATTCAGGATTGTGATTTCAGAATGGAATGCATATTTGGCTCCTTCCCACCCCACCCCCCTTGCACCCAAATCAAGTAGGATGCTGCAGAATGGATTATTGTTCAAATTCAGACTGGATTCTAAATGACTTCTGAGGTCTCTTCTATCTCTGAAATTTTATATTCTAGAATATTTTTTTAAAAATAGCATTCAACTTGGAGCTAGAAACCACCTTTGAAGAAATCTAGTCCAACTCTTAATAATAAATAATAAAACAGGTATCGGGAGGTCTTAAGTGACCAAATCAAGGTCATACAAGGAATAAGTTGTAAAACCAAAATTTGAATGGAGTTCCTCTGATTGCCATGTTGCCTTCCTCCCCTCTGACCACTATCACATCAAAATCCCTGAGCATGAAGATATATTTTGACTTAATTTGTGGGAGTTTAGAACTTGTCAAGTACTCATTATAATGTCTTTACTCTGGTCCTGTACAAGAGTTCTTGTTTCCTAAGTTGCAATTATAATTTAATTGTCTGCTTATGCACATTATGGACACTGCTAAGGGATTACTCCAATGTCACTTTCTTTGAATCCACAATGAAATTTCTATATGTGGTCTGTGAACTCTTTCTCATTATATTGTGATTTCTTTATATTTTGGGGGTTTAATTTGTAGGGAAAACAGCAATGTGACTGTGGTTCAATTTCTCTGGTAGGACAGAAATTACATCTTGTGTATATCAACAGTTAAATTTATGTTTGTCCAAAATCTGTATAACCCTTAATATCCTTTCTCACCATTCTACCCCTTTTATAATGAAGGTAACATTGAACTGAGGGCCATTTTTGAGATATTTATATTCAATTATTTAGTTTCTATGATTAAAAAAATAATAATCTAGTTCTCATACTTTTCATGCTGAGCTTATCTGTACTTACCTAGACTGTCCTTAGATGACAGACATTGTCCATAGGTGAACCCTTCCTAGAAGTCTTTCTCCCTTGGTAGGATCTTCCAGGTTGTATTTTGCTGGCATTAGTCTTCAAGAGTCCAAGACAAGGTGAATACTGTATCACAATTGAACTTTAAAGGAGGAAGGAGTAAAGCAGAGAATATAAAATCCCTCTGTATTTAATATTTATGAATTTTAGTAAAGTATAGTCTCCCACCATTCAATCCCAACCTTTGTCTTATTCTTTGCAAAATGCTTTTTTTTTTTTTTTCTTTGTCCTCGGCATGATCTGCAATCCCTCTTCCCCTTAGTACTTTGCCAGGCTGTTACCATTGCTCTTATTTTTCTTCCTCCCCAGTCATGACAACCAAATGACTTGTTTCAACTCTATGCTGTTTTTTTATTCTTAAATTTCTCAATCCCTTGTCCTTTTTCTGCTCTCATCTTGCCAAACTCCAATCAAATATTTTTCTTATCACCCATCTCTTTTGTTTCTACTCATGTGCTACTAAATGGGGCTGGGAGGAGTCATGAATTTTATTAACCTAATTTCAACTGGGCCTTCATTGAAACAAAGCAATCCTTGTACTTATCCCTAATCAATTATTTGTTTTAATCACCACACTAGTTGTTCCAAAACACCCTCTTCTTTCCTTGGTGCAACTCCTTAACTGAACTCTTGGCTTAAGCTTTTGCTCCATATTTTACTAAGAAAATCAAGTCCATTCCATCTTGAATTGAATCTCACAGTCTTTCAAATTCAGTATTTCCAAAACAGAATGTACTGTCTTTCTCCCTAAATGCTCTCTTATTCAAATCTTTCCTGTTTCTGTCAAGGACTAGTCCTTCTAGCTTAATTGACTAGGCTATAACCTCAGTGTTATAACCCTACTCCTTTACATCCACAAATATTGTCAGGTCTTTCTACTTTCCTAGCATCTCTCATATACATCCCTTTTCTCCGCTCACACACTCACCATTCCTAGTATAGACCCTTATCCCTCATGATGGACCATTATAATAGCCTTCCAGTTGTTCTCACAGTCTTAAATCTCTTCCCCACTCCAATCCAACTTCCACTCAGTGGCCAAGTGATTTTCCCAAATTATAGGTCTGTCCATGTTACACCACCTACTCAACTAACTCTCTGAGACCTCTGGGATCAAATATGAACTCATCTGTTTATCATTTAAAGTTATTCAACAGATTTCTTCCCATCTTTTCAATCTTCTTATCCACTATTCCCCTATATACCTTATGGGTTATAGACATAGTGCCCTACTTATTCAGTGTACAGAGCATTCATCTCTCTTCTCCTTACCTTTGTATTGGTGATCCTTTATTCTTAGAATGTACCCTTTCCTCACTTTCCTGGTTTCCTTCTAGGTTTGGCTAATGCCACCTTCTACAGGAACCTATTCCTGCTCACACCAGCTGTAAGTACACTCTATCCCCAATCTACCTTGTATTTATTTTGTAACTGGTACATATACTGTGCATGTTAGAATGGAAGCTCTTTAAGTTTAAGGACTGTGTCATTTATGTCTTCATATCCATAGTACTTGGCATAGTGCTTGACATATAGTAGTCATTTAATAAATGTTAGTTGATTGGCTGACTGGTAGAGTAAAACATAGTTTTCAGTGGTCTCTTTAGTGAAAGTGTCATTTATATGATTCCTAATGTTTTCAGCTCAAAATCTTTTGTTCCTATGATTTTGGTGTGAAAGTTTCATTAGGTCTATGAAAGCAGTCACCAAATTGCTGATTTTTCTCCCTGATTTGCTGAACATTGGCATCAAATGAAGTATTAAACAAGGATAATTTTTTCCAGGTGTATTCTCTGGTATCATGGAAATTGTCCCTATGTAAGGACCAAACAAAAGAAATGTTTTCCAATGATTATCCCAATGTTCCAATTCACAGATGACATCTGACATGCATACAGTCAACTCTAAAAAAGGGTCTTTGTTAAAATTATTTTTAAAAAAAAGAGTGGTCTAGCCACTCATTGCTAAAAATAATGAGGATAAGCAACACCCAGATTATGACATACAGCTGGATAGGCCCTGGGGCTATCTAATTTGTCAATATGTATATCATGAACAAATGTTTTAAATGGATGATGATTTGGGCTGAGAATTAAGCAGGTGGAAGAGATTGGGTTGTATCCCATTTGGGAAACTGTATGATGCTTTCAATGGATCCCAAATTGCTTGCTGCTGTGGTAGCCAGTCTCTTAAATATCACTATTTTCTGGGTAATATTATATGGCTTTAAATCCTGGATCATCACAATGTCTATAGAATAAAATTATAAATCAGTCTGAAGAAATGATACATGGAAGGCACAAGTAGGTTGCAACATGTTGGCAATAGATTGTCATGAAAAAAGTTTCTAGAAAAACATCGTTTAGCATGTGGACCAAGGGAGTGGGAGGTAAGTTTTTCATGGAGTAGAGAGTAAAAT
Organism: Gymnobelideus leadbeateri; assembly: GCA_011680675.1. NCBI lineage: Eukaryota > Metazoa > Chordata > Mammalia > Diprotodontia > Petauridae > Gymnobelideus > Gymnobelideus leadbeateri. The sequence continues at coordinate 302,975 of WOXC01007570.1, read as the reverse complement.
GTAATGGATGAAAATCTTGAGGACTGCATTGGACTCTTTGGGATGCCAAGAGACTGTTAAAAAGGTATTTTAGGATGTTAAGTATACCATCATTTGGAGTTTTGTCTGTAAACAGGGATGAGCTTCACAAAGGCAGGAGAACAGGGAAGGATTGTGGGATCTCTGGTTAAAGGAATAAATATTTTGATGAAATAATAAATCTTCAGAGTATCAGAGCAAACTAATGATTATAAGTTTAATGTCTACATTTGGAAATTGTTAAAAGTTGTCATTGCATGGTTGATTGCTGTCCTTCACTCTCTTAAAGGACTAAAATGACATCACAATTTTGGGGATGAGGTACAGTGTGTCTGACTGTGGCTGATCAGACCAGTATGAGCTTAGAAGGCTATACCACAGGTCAGTCACAAATATCCACTTGAATATTTTGAGTGGAAATAATATCATTGAATAATAATAACAACGACAACTCACATTTATGCATTTTTTGCCAGACCTTTGATTTCATCAGTGTAAAGAGCTGCCAATGAGAAGTATTTTTTTATACCATTTGGATCTTCAATTATTTGACAATTTAGTCTGAGAGCGTGGTTGCCTGGGACATCAGGATGCTAAATGACTTGCCTAGGGTCATCTAGCTCACACATGTCAGAGCCCAGATCTTTCGGACCCTAAGGCCAGCTCTGTTTTCTCCTCCATTCTGCTTCCCATGTAACATTTTAAAGTTCCCAAAGTTCTTTTCTTCTGACAATCATGTGAGGTAGACAATGCGAGGAATATCACCTTTATCTTATAGATGAGCAAACTAATTTCAGAGAGGTGAAACCTTCAGAGAGGTTTCAGAAAGCATGCACACATCTCTTTAACTCTCTGCTCTTCAGTTGGCTCATCTATAAAATTTAGGCTTTTGTCTAGATCAGTGGTACCAAACTTACATAGAAATGGATCCCTGCTGACTATATATGTTTAGAAAATTACAAATTAGCACTATCTATTTTTATCATATTTTATTTATTTTGTTAAAGATTTCCTGATTATATTTTAGTCTAACAACACGGTGGAATTTGATTGAGTCTGACACCTCTGAGACCTCAAAGATTTTTTCCTATGCTGTCTATGTTCCATAATACTATTGAAACTTCTTTTTGTCTCTAAGGAGAGAACAAACTTTAGTAGAGACTGTGTTTAATTCTAGGGCTATTTGTCCAGAGGTTCCCTTTTTCCATAGTGTGCTCTACTCATTTATAGCAAACATTCAGAATGAAACAAAAACCCATTTATCTTTTTTTTCTGGAAACAAAACTCATTATAAAAGTATAGACAACAAATAAACAAGATTTAAGGGTAAGCAATGCCAGTTAGCTAGGCAATAGTGAGAGGGAGGAAATGGAAAGGCAATAAATTCACACAGTCCTGTGTGGCAGCAAATTTGGTGCAGACAGGCCACTATTTAAGTGGGTCAGAGAGCCAGACACAGCTCTAACTTCTCATGATTATATTCAGTTTGCTGTAGCAGTGTCCTTCTCTTATAAAGTATTGGCCATGACATCTTCTCTCCCTTTCTACTCCCATTTTCCCAGAGAGATCCAAAATTCCCTAGGCTTCCTCAATTCTTTTGTGGCTTCCACTTTCCAAGATCTTTCTGTCCCTCTTTACAGCTAAAAAGTAAAAATAAAAAGTTATACTTCTTATTAGGTCCATTTCCAATAATGGACCATAATCCGTGCATTTTGAAAGATCTTACTTTTTGGAAGTTAAATTTATCATTATAAGGCAGTTTTTACCACTTATATTTTCTAGTCACACAAACACATGGAGCTCAATATATTTAAAAAGTCATTTCTCTCTGAGATTTCTCAGATGAAAAGCTAGCTTTACATGCAAAGGGTGATTGCCATTTTTTCTATGTAGGAAAGAATTTTATTTGTTTCTTTTTGCTGTGCGTTGTCTTGTCAGACATTGGATTGAGAATCAGTTAATCCAGGGTTTTCAGTTGGCCAATATCCAATCACACTGACTGCCTCTGTGTGATGGACCGTACAGCAATCTATTGTTAAGTTAAGAAGTCTGCAAAAATATCGATTTAACAAAAACACTGCTTTATTTCAATGGCTTTGCATAGATAGGATCTTTGTCCAATGCATCATTTTGGGAAAGAATATAGTCTGTTGGCTAAAATGATTTTTTTCCTGATTTTAATCTTGCTTTAAAGCCATCTTCTTGAATGACTGATGGAAGGTCTTTTAAAGTACTGTCACCTCAGTTTTCCCATCAATGAAATGTGGAACTGAGAGTGAAGGGGTAGCTGGTAGGTAATTTCTCTGGGTCTGCATAAAATCTGGTGCAGCAGCTCGACATTTTGTTCTAGCTCATGTCTTATCTCTCCCTCTCCTCTTTGTTACATGATATGGTAGACTCTGGTTTGAAACACTTGCCCCTGGGCAGAGACATAGGTGTCTTTACCTAGAGTCCTTTACCCATGCCCCTTAAGACTCTTTAGAGAGTTCTGCTTCCTAAAGAATTATGCTTTCCTTCAACTAATTAGTTAGGTGCCCTCAAGGTCACCAACTTGTCTATATTTCTACACATGTAGAATGAGAGGAAACATGTTCTAGTGGATAGGGACCTGGTGTTGATGTTATGAAGACTAGTATATTCAAGGGTTATCTCAGTCACATACTGGTTGTATGAATCTTCATTAAAACAGTTAACCTTGGGGCGGCTAGGTGGCGCAGTGAATAGAGCACCGGCCCTGGAGTCAGAAGGACCTGAGTTCTGAGCCGGCCTCAGACACTTAATCCACACAAACAAAAACCTAGCAGTGTAACCTTGGGCAAGTTACTTAACCCCAATTGCCCTAAAGGGGCGGCTAGGTGGCGCAGTGAGTAAGAGCGCCGGCCTCGGAGTTGGGATGACCTGAGATCAAATCCAGCCTCAGAAAATGAGCACCCACACATAAATAATGACTAGCTGTGTAACCTTGAGCAAGTTACTTAACCCCAATTGCTTAAAAACAACAACAACAACAACAAAAACAAAAAACAGACAAACAAACAAAAAACAGTTAACCTTATTATGCTCTAGGCAACTAGCTAAATTGCAGAAAGTAGATTATAGGCACTGATTTGGGGGGGTTTTTTGGAGGGGGGAAGACAGGGCAATTGGGCTTAAATGACTTGCCCAAGGTCACACAGCTAGTTGTGTCAAGTGTCTGAGGTCGTGTTTGAACTCAGATCTTTATGACTTCAGGGTCATTGCGCCATGTAGCTGTCCCCTGATAGGCACTGTTAAAGAGAGTTTCCTCAATGGTAGTTCCAAATACTAATGAAATCATAGATCTTTCCCTCAACCTTTATACTCACCCCATTCCCCCCAACCCTGCACATAAAAAGAGAAATTTGGGCCAGATAGTCTCTGAATTCCTTTCTTCTTCCCTGAGTCTATGATATTCTATCTTGTGGTACTAGTGAGATACATAAATGTCAGCTACTTTTTAGTCTCATCCCTAAAGCTATCTTGTTTGACCTTCAGGGGCTCTTTTTTATATTGGTACCTACTATTTTATCTGTTATACTTTATTTTTCATTTCTGTTTTATGTAGTATAGGTGATATCAATGCAATGGTTGCATTCTAGCCCCTACCCCCAAACAAGGTACATTAAATGACTTCTTTTTCTCTCTTCACTCTTAAGATTTCCTTTTAGTTCTCTCAAATAACCTTCTACTAGTTCTAGATGGATCCAGTCCTTTGATGTAAGAAAATGGAATATAATGATGGCCCACAATTCTATACTAAAAACACCTATAGTGCCCCTTATCCCAAACCACAGAGTCCTAAAATAGTCAAAGTGAGAATCTCAACTCCTTTCTCAGGAAGCCCATCTCACACACAGAGTTACTAGAAGAATTTTTCCTCATGTATCTAACCATCCAGTATCTAAGAACATACAAGGACTAAGCAACAGTTATAGCTGACACTTGAAATTAGAGCAATAGAGCTTTCAGGATGGGGACTGCAGCATTCCTATTGGATCATCTTCCATTTCTCAAGAACAGAGCCTAACTGGAAGTAATAGAATTAAAGTTTCTATAATTTCTAAACTTTTCTAAGTTTTTCTAACCACTCTAATAATTCTGATGCTTCTTACTGTTATTTTCATAAAAAGAAAGTGAGGGGGAAGTTATACCCTGGGAAGGAGCCCACAAAGCTTTTCCTCAATGAACTTAATTTCAGAAGAAAAAAAAAACAGCAATTGCTCTTGAATATTTCTATATGCAATGGTCAAAAGTTTAATAATAGATACATTAGGGACTATAATCAATAATGGGAATAATTAATGAACCAATAATGTATTGCAGTCTCATGTAACTGCAGATTATAATGGAACAAACAAGCATGAGGCACTTTATAGCCTGAGTTAAACAAGATTGTAAAAATATTTGTTGTTTTATATGAAAATCATCACTCTTCCTTAGTTATCAAGTTCCCAGGAAATTAAGGGCTGATGAATGAAGATTAACATTAATGGTTGACTCTAGAAAAGAAAAATCTGGGTTAAAGACCAGGAAGACATACCAAAAATGGATTTTGGGACTAAAAGATGCTCTAGCTTAAGTTATCATACCACAGATAGACTCCAAAGCAGGAAGATCACACTTTAAAAGAAGCTGATGGAACCTTCAAAGAGAAAGTTTTGGGCAGTGATTGCATAGATCTTAAATAACACCTTTGGGAACCTCTCATATAAAAGGATCAGGTGAAACTGGGATCTGAAGACAAGCAAGATGCTTTTGGCACATATATAGAACATGTCAAAGAAGCCTGTTAGATGTTCTATAAACATACCTTTTCTTAGCACTCTAACAAGAACTTTGCCACTAGGGTTTTGCCCAGGGGAGGACATTTAGAAGATGCTAATGGTAATGTTACAGGATATGTTTCCTCCCATCCCATCTCCTGTCGATATAGTTTTGTATCTTCCCAATGAGATTTGCAAATATCCTGCTTCTCCCTGACCTCATTATTTGAATCTCTCTCCATTGATGAGCTTTTTTTTGTTAACCATGGATTGTATGAGATACAAATTGTGTGAATTACAAATGGAGTCTGTGTATTAAGCAATGGCTTTATGTGTCTGTGTACCTATATTTGCCAGGATAGTGAAATCTAACTAGCTTATATGTTTGATGACAGAATTCCAAGTATATTACTTTCTTTTGACCCTCACTTCTCTGGTCACATATATTTCACAGAATTGCTTTAGTTTCTGAGCATTGCTAATATCATATACATGTAGTTAGGCAAGTATGTGACAATTGAGAATATTTACATAAATTACTAAAACCCTTTCCACTGGAATAGACCTGAGCAAACAGATCACTAATCAAGTTGTTGCTGTTGAATCATTTTCATTCATGTCTGATTCTTCGTGATCCCATTTGGGGTTTTCTTGGCAGAGATAATAGAATGGTTTGCCGTTTTTTTCCAGCTCATTTTATAGATGAGGCAACTGAGGCAAACAATTAAGTGACTTGCCCCAGTCCCAAAACTAGTAAGTGTTTGAAGCCTTATTTGAACCTAAGAAGATGAGTCTTCCTGACTCCAGGTATGGTACTCTATCCATTGTGCCACCTAGCTGCCTATCAAGCAGATTTAAAAGGACTCTCTTACAAAGTAACACTCCCATTTTTTTTATTTATCATGAAAGCTAGAAGGGATTGCCCTAGGCTAAGACCTTGAAACACAAAGAATAAGTTGGATAGGTTGGAGTGTTTGCTTAACAATAGCCTCTGGGTGGTGGGCTGCAGTTCTTTCTGGTATATATCTCAGCTTCCAATAGATAACATCTAGAATTTACTCTGACAACCAAGGCCTAAGCTACAAGTACTCCTTTTCATCTCAACCAGTACAGAAAAACTACAGGGTCCAGGGTTCCAGGGTCTAGCCTTTTCTGAGGGTTTTATTTTATTTTCTTTTTTGACTACTGACTAATTTACTGTTGGATATAGTTGGGGAAGTTCCCATAATCAAAGAAGCAGGAAAGCAAGAATTTAAGTCCCTACTATTTCTCTCCCCCTCCCTCTCTCCCTCTCTCCCTCTATCACCCTAAGAATAAACAAAGTGCTATATGAATCAAGGATAATAGCATCTGTAGGAGGAGATTGCAAGAGTAATATTTAGCATTTTTAAGTATAGAAATAAAGGGCCTGATGATTTTTTTTCAATTTTATTTTATTAAAATTGTTATTTACTTTTAGTTTACAACATTCAGTTCCACAGTCCCTTGAGTTCCAAATTTGCTCCCCCTTCCTCTTCTTCCCCTTCCCCCCCACCCATGGCAGCATGAAATCCTATATAAGTTCTACAAATACCTTTGCATTAAGCATTAGTCAGGTTGTAAAGAAGAATTATAACACATGGATTGAATGAGAAAGAAGGAATGAAACAAAATTAAACACAAAAGAGAGAGCAAGTAGTTTGCTTGAATCTGCATTCAAACTCTGTAATTTTTTTCCTCTGGATGTGTATATCCTTTCCATCATGAGTCTTTTGGAGTTGTCTTATGACCTTGCACTGCTGAGGGGAGCCCAGTCTATCGAAGTTATTAGTCATAGACATGATATATCTGTAATTGTGAACAAAGTTCTCCTGGTTCTGCTCTTCTCACTCAGCATCAGTTTATATAAGTCTCTCCAGGTTATTATGAAGTCTGTCTGCTCCTCATTTCTTATAGCACGAAAGTATTCCCTTACATTATATACCACAACTTGTTTAGCCATTCCTCAACCGATGGGCATCCCCTTGATTTCCAATTCTTTGCCATCACAAAAAGAGCTGCTATAAATGTTTTTGTGCAAATGGGTCTTCCTCCCACTTGTATGATCTCTTTAGGATACAGCCCTAGAAGTGGTATTGCTGGGCTAAAGGGTATGCACTTTTTTTATAGCCCTTTGGGCATAGTTCCAAATTACTCTCCAGAGTGGTAAGATCAATTCACAACTCCACCAACAATGCATTAGTGTCCCAATTTTTCCACATCCTCTCCAGCATTTATCATTTTCTTCTTTTGTCTTCTTAGTCAATCTGACTGGCGAAGTGTGGTACCTCACAGATGTATTGATTAGCATTTCTCTAATCAATAGTGATTTAGAACATTTTTTCATATGTTTATAGATAACTTTACTTTCTTCCTCTGAAAACTGCCCGTTCCTATCCTTTGACCATTTATCAATTGGGGAATGACTTGTATTCCTATACATTTGACTCAATTTTCTGTATATTCCAGAAATGAGGCCTTTATCAGAGACACTGGTTATAAAAATTCTTTCCCAATTTTCCTCTTCCCTCCTAATCTTGGTGACATTAACTTTATTTGTACAAAAACTTTTCAGTTTAATGTAATCAAAATTATCCATTTTGTATTTTGTAATGCTATCTCTTATTTGGTCATAATTTCCTCCCTTCTTCATAAATGTGACAGGTAAATTATTCCTTGCTCTCTCAGATTGCTTATAGTCTCAGCCTTTATATCTGGATCATGCACCCATTTAGACTCTATTTTGGTATACAGTGTAAAATATTGGTCTATGCCCAGTTTCTGCCATATTATTTTCTAGTTTTCCCAGCAGTTTTTGCCAAATAGTAAATTCTTATCCCAGAAGCTAGGTCTTTGGGTTTGTCAAACATTAGATTATTATATTCATTGATTGCTGTGTCTGGTGTACTTAATCTATTCTACTAATCCACCACTCTATTTGGCAGCCAGTACCAAGTAGTTTTGAGACTGCTGCTTTATAATACAGTTTGAAATCTGGTATGGCTAGGCCATCTTTCCTAACATTTCTTTTCATTAATTCCCTTGATATTCTGGCCTTTTGTTCTTCCAGATGAACTTTGTTACTTTTTCATCTAGCTCTATAAAATAATTTTCTGGTAGATTTATTGGTATGGCACTAAATAGGTAAATTAATTTAGGTAAAATTGTCATTTTTGTTATATTAGCTTGACCTATACATGAGCAACTGATGTTTTTCTAATTATTTAGATCTGACTTTATTTGTGTGAAAGGTGTTTCATAATTGTATTCATATTTCCTGGGTTTGTTTTGGCAGGTAGATTCCCAAATATTTTATAGTGTGTATGGTAACTTTAAATCAAGTTTCTCTCTCTGTTTCTTGCTGTTGGACTTCATTAGAAATTTATAGGAATGCTGAGGATTTATGTGGGTTTATTTTATATCCTGCCACTATGCTTAATTTATTTATTATCTCAAGTAATTTTAAACTTGATTCTCTATGTATATCATCATATCATCTGCAAAGAGTGATAGTTTAGTCTCTTCTTTGCCTAACCTAGTTCCTTTGATTTCCTCTCTTATTGCTACAGTTAACATTTCTTAGTACCAAATTGAATAAGAGGGGTGATAGTGGACATCCTTGTTTCACCCCTGATCTTATTGGAAATATATCTAACTTATCCCTATTACATATAATACTTGCTGATGGTTTTAGATAGATGCTATTTATTATTTTAAAGAAGACTCCATTTATTCCTATACTTTTTAGTGTGTTTTTTTTTTAATAGCAATGGGTGTTGTATTTTGTCAACGGCTTTTTCTGCATCTATTGAGATAATCATATGGTTTCTACTAGCTTAGTTGTTGATATAATAGATTATATTAATAGTTTTCCTAATATTGACCCATCCTTGCATACCTGGAATAAATCCTACCTAAGCAAAGTGTATTATTCTCATGATAAGTTGCTTAGTCTTTTTGCTAATATTTCATTTAAAATTTTAGCATCTATATTTGTGAGGGAAATTGGTCTATAATTTTCTTTTTCTGTTTTGACTTTTCCTGATTTAGGATGAGTTCCATATTTGTGTCATAAAAGGAATTTGGTAGAACTCCTTCTTCAATTTTCCCAAGTAGTTTATAAAGTATTAGAATCAATTGTTCTTTAAATGTTTAATAGAATTTGCTAGTAAATCCATTTGGCCCTGGAGATAATTTCCTAGGAAGTTCACTGATGGCTTGTTCAATTTATTTTCCTTAGATGGGGTTATTTAAGTATTTTACTTCCTCTTCAGTTAATCTGGGCAATTTGTGTTTTTGTAAATATTCATCGATTTCACTAAGATTATGCAATTTCACTAAGATTATGCAATTTAAGATTATGCAATTTCACTAAGATTATACAATTGGGCAAAATAATTCCTAATTATTGTTTTAATTTCCTCTTCATTAGAGATTAATTCACCCTTTCCATTTTTAATAATGGTAATTTTATTTTTTCTTTCTTTTTTTTATCAAATTAACAAAAGGTCTATCAATTTTATTGTTTTTTTTTTTCATAAAACCAACTCTTAGTTTTATTTATTAGTTCAATAGTTTTTTTTTTTTTAAGCAATTGGGGTTAAGTAACTTGCTCAGGGTTACACGGCTAGTCATTATTTATGTGTGGGTGCTCATTTTCTGAGGCCGGTTTCGATCTCGGGTCATCTCAACTCCGAGGCTGGCGCTCTTACTGCGCCACCTAGCCTCCCCTCAATAGTTTTCTTAATTTCAATTTTATTAATCTCTGCTTTAGTTTTCAGTATTTCTAATTTAGTATTTAATTGAGGATTTACAATTTGTTATTTTTCTAGCTTATTCAGTTACATTCCCAATTTATTGATCTCCATTTTCTCTATTTTATTCATGTATGCATTCAGAGAAATAAAACTGCTTTCGCTGCATCCCACAAGTTTTTGGTGTATTGTCTCATTATTATCATTCTCTTGGATGAAATTAGTGATTGTTTGATTTCTTGTTTGATCCATTCATTTTTTAGGATTAAATTATTTAGTTTCCAATTTTTAGTCATTCTTTCTATGGCCCTTTATTACATATAATTTTTATTGCATCATGGTCTGAAAAAGGATGCATTTTGGTATGTCTGCCTTTCTGCACTGGATAGTAAGGTTTTTGTGCCCTAGTACATGATTTATTTTTGTTTATGTGCCATGTACCACTGAGAAGAAAGTATATTCCTTCTTATCCCCATTAAATTTTCTCCAGAGGTCTATCACATCTACCTTCTCTAAGCTTCTATTCATCTCCTTAACTTCTTTCTTGTTTATTTTGAGGTTAGATTTATCAAGTTCAGAGAGGAGGAGACTGAGGTCCTGTACTGGTATAGTTTTGCTTTCTATTTCTTCCTCTAACTCCCTTAACTTTTCCTGTAGGAATTTGGATGCTATATCTATTGGTGCATATATGTTTAGTAATGATATTGCTTCATTTTTGATGGTGCCTTTTAGCAGGATATAGTTTTCTTCCTTATCTCTTTTAATTAGATCTATTTTTGCTTTTTTTTTTTGAGATAAGGATTGCTACCTGTGCTTTTTTTTTTTACCTTAGCTGAAGTATAATATGTTCTGTTACAGCCTTTTACCTTTACCCTATGTGTACCCCCCTGTTTCAAATGTGTTTCTTGTACAAAGCATATTGTAGGATTATGTTGTTTAATCCATTCTGCTATCTGCCTCCATTTTATGGGCCAGCTCATCCCATTCACATTCACAGCCATGATTACTATTTGTGTCTTTCCCTCCATTCTATTCCCTCCCCTGTTTATGCTTTTATTTCTCCCTTTCCCTCCTTAAGAATTTTCCTTTTGACTGCTGCCTCTCTCAGTATTCCCTCCCTATGAATCCCCTCCCTTTTCCTACCCTTTCCCCTTACTACATCTTCCCTCCCTTCTAAGAACCGCACCCCACCTCTCTATCCCCTTTCCCCTTCTAGTGCCTGTAGGGAGCTATAGATTTTTATGCTTAACAAGGTATGTTATTTACTCCTTGTATCAAAACTGATTATAGTAGATTTCGTATAGTGCTCCTCTCACTCTCTTATTTCCCTCTATTATAATAAATTTTTGTGCCTCTCAATGAATTCATAGACAAAATTATAATATTTATAGCTTCTGCTATAGTTGGTGTTAGTATTGAAAAATGGCTTCCTGTGATGCCATGTTAATTGAAGGATGTCATTGTAAGCTAAATAATAGTAACATGATTTTTGTGGGGTAGATCTGGACCTGTCAGCTAGATGGGCAGCTAGATGGTACAGTGGAGAGCGTGCCAGGTCTAGAGTCAGGCAGAATCATCTTCCTGAATTCACATATGGCCTCAGATACTTACTAGCTGTGTGACCCTAGCCAAGGCACTTAACCCTGTTTGACTCAGTTTCATCATTTGTAAAGTGAACTGGAGAAGTAAATAACAAACCACTCTAGTATCTCTGCCAAGAAAACCCTAAATGGGGTCACAAAGAGTTGGGAAGAACTGAAAAATAACTAAATGCTAACAAGAAACAACTGGATCTGTCATTTTATTTGTGTAGGGACACAAGGTAAGGGAATTCCTTCTACCAAGATAGATTGTATCTTTATCAAATAGTCTTTATGAGATGTCTGAGGGTCATGAGAGGTTGACCAGGGTCACACAGCCAGCATGTGATTAAACAATAACTAAACCCATGTCTTTTTGATTCTTTGGTGTGCTCTGTATCCTTGAAGCCAAACTACCTCTCATTATGAAAATATTAGGGGCAAAAATGCCCTGGGAAAAAAAAAACAACTCCATCAATGTTAGTTTTTAATGTAGCAGAATCCCAGCTAGTAGCATTCTAACCATGTTAGGTCTATCAGGCACAGAAGCCCTTGATGATGAAGCATAAGGGAGTTTCATATTCTAGTAATTAAGTTAGCATTCCATTAAAGATTAATGTGGGTATCCCTTATGGATGGAAACTATGTCTGATAAACACCCTGAATCTTTAATTGGGATATGGAAGCCTTGCCAGGGAATGATAATTGACACCACAAGGTGCCTTGTTGAACAAAATCCCATTACTCTCCATTATATTAGAAATCTGTTCACATTCTGTGCTTGCCAAGGTGGATAATGCCTACATTTATGTGACTACAACTTATCAAGTACATAACTCACATGAAGTTCATGTTCACCTTTATTATGGCATAAGTGATTACAAACTGAGACAGAGGAGGGACATTCATTCAGAGATGTCCCTCATGAAATGGGAGCTCAAATGTATCTGAGCTAAAGTAGGGGGTCGTGGCTAGGATGCTGAGCTCAGAGTCAGAAAGACTTATATTTGAATTTCACTGTGAACATCTAGGGACTGTCTGACCATGGACAAGTTATTTAATTTCTCTGAGATTAAGGATGTTTTAAATTTGCAAAATGAGGATTATAATATACAATGCCTCCCTCATAGAGTTATTGTGATGTTCAAATGAGATGTAGGCAAAGAACTTTGTAAAAGTTAAAGTGTTATATGCTATCTATTATTATTATTAAATAGTTGGGAGCCATAGGCATAGATACATCAAATATAGAACTGGAAATTTTGGATGTTTTATTCTCCAACTACTTCTTAGTACATATGAGGACACCAGCCCCAAGAAATAAAGGAACTTGCACTCAGTGAAATTAGGTTTAAATCCAGTCTATCACGTTTACTGTTTATATCACCTTGCTCAAGTTCATCTGCCTAGACTTTGTTTCCTCTTGTGTAAAATGAGGGGTGGTTGGGCTAGATGGCCTTTTATATCCATTATAGATTAAGATCTATATAATGCTTTAACATTCTGTCTTTCCCTCTGCCTTAAAACTCCAAACCCTGTTCTTCATTTTCATTGTGATTTCCAAAGTTTCTGTCCTTTAGTTCTTTCCCAGACCATTACCCCGATACTGGTTTGTAATGGTAATGAAATTTGAAGATCCCTTTGTATTGGAAGATGACAGGTACTTAGCACTTAGTTTCACATTAAGCCTCTGTTAAAGAAACAGAAGGTATGAACCCCTCTTGCTGACATAACAGAAAGGGTCTGAACAGGGAGGAGCTAATGCCTATATAGGAAAGAGCACAAGCTGAGAAAGTTAGAATTTTCTTGGGGCATAGAAGCCAAAAACTCTGGAGGTTTGAGCTTCTGCCAGAGAGAGAACTTCTTGATTTTGAGAATGGGAGAAAGGGATTTTGATTTTAAGAATGGGAGAAAGTGATTTTGATTTTGAGAATGGAACTGTTGAAGACTTCTTAGGGCCAGTGAGGGCTGCTGAAGAGCTGCTGAGGATTTCCGATGGCCAGCTGGAGCTGCCAGAGGAAGCATGACTGTGGTGTCGGTACTTTGTCTATCTGTGGCTCTGTTAAGTTTTCTCTTCTTAGGAACAGAGGCTGTGAAGGACTTGAGATGAACTGGACACTGTGAGCTCCAATGTGGGGCAGGGACTGCACAGAGAGCTGGACAAGGAGCTGGGAGCTGTGTGCCTTTGAGCTCAGGTGGTAGTTGGTTAGATTTGGGTGGGACCTGGGATCACTGAAGAGGAGCCATGGAAGCCAAAAACCTACCCTGAGTCAAAATGAAAAGACCTCTCCATGGATACTGAGTAGTGACTGATGAAATTGTAACTTATTTGTGACTGAGGGGTAGATGGCTTGTGTATTTTCCACTACCCCTTAAGAGGTACTGATCCAATGAATAGTGACTGATAATTGAACAGTGAATGATGACTGAATACTGACTGATTTGTAACTTACTGTGCCCCATGGGTAGAGGACTTTGACCTTTTGTATTTTATGTCCCTTACCTCCTTAAGGATGATTGAATGATTGAGTTACTAAATGATTGTACTTTGTTCAAAACTATGTGACCACTTTGGTGAAAACCATGTGGCCATTTTAGTGATAAGTTGTTGAGTTGTAATATGGTGAATAATGTATTTTGATTTTCTGTGATAAGTTGCAACATAATGAATGCTCTACCTTGATTTTCTGTGAATGTGTTGCTCTGATTTGTTATTGAATAGAGAGCTCACTATACTATGTAATCAGAACCTTGAAATATGTTCACAGCAGCAATTCTCTGGAAAGCTTCTTGTGCATGGCTTTACATGGTTATCCTCTTTTCCTTTTCATTTCTTGATACTTTGGTAAGCCAGTTCAATTCTTCACAGTCTTCTACTCTTGAGTGCCTTGCCCCTTATCATATCACCAATACAGTCTTTCCTAGCCCCAGATTTGGATTTTTCACACTGTCTACTGACTTTGCTCCTATTCAGATAAATGAAACTGGAGAAACTATTCTGAAGGATTTCATTAGACATTTAAATTTCATATGGACCCTCACTACAGCAAGGCAATAATTTTATACTTTCTTAATTAAATCACTATCCCAGACAGCTAGGTGGCATGTTAAAGAGAGTACTGGACCTGGAATCACAATGATGTGATATTAAATTAATTTCCAAACCATTACTAATTGTGGGACCCTGGGCAAGTCACTTAACCTCTTTCTGCCTCAGTTTCCTTATCTGTAAAATGGGGATAATAAAAGCACATACATCATAGAGTTGTGAGGATCATGGGATAATATTTATAAAGCACTTAGCACAGTGTCTGGCACATGGTAGAAATAATAAATCTTGGTTCCCTCCTTTCCTTTACCTCTTCACTACCCAACTCAACACAGAGTTTTTTCAAACATTTTTATCCCTCTTCAAGCCTCTATACCTTCTTTTCCACTCTCTAAGCTGAGAACCTTACTTCATATTTCACTGAAAAAATTAAGGCCATTTGTCAAGAGTTTCCTCTTCTCTCCTCTTCGTTTATATCACTCAAATGCATCTATTATTATCCTCTCTTTCACCCCCATCTTACATGAAGAGGTGACCACACTCTTTGACAGGGAAACTCCTCTATTTGGACAAATGATCCCATCCCATCCTATGTTCTCTAGAAGACTGCTCCCTCTACCAACCTCACCCCCTCACTAGTCTTCAATATTTTTTTCCTACTGACTGTTTTTTTTTTTTGCTGTCTATAATCACATTCATGTCTCCCACATCCTCAAAAACCCCCAACTTGATCAGTCCATCCCATTAGCTACAGTCATATCTCTCCACCTCTTCAACCCATCTACAGTCAATGGCTCTGCTTCCCTTACTTTCACTCTCTTCTTAACTCACTGCTGTGTGGCTTCTAGCCACATCATTAGTAAGTGGAACCACTCTCTCCAAAGTTACCAAAGATCTCTTAATCAACAAATTTAATGATCTTTTCTCAATTCTCATACTTGACCTCTCTGCAGATTTTTGACATGGTCCATTCCCCCTTTCTTGATATTCTCTTCTCTCTAGGTTTTTATAGCACTGCTCTCTCCTTGTTCTTTTACCTATATGACCTTTTCTCAGTCTCTTTCATAAGATCTTCGTTCAGGTCACATCTGCTAGCCAGGGGTATCTCCCTGAGGTTTTGTCCTGGACAGTTCTCTTTCCCTCTATACTGTTATGCTTGGTGATCTCATCATCTTCCATGGATTCAATTTTTATCTCTATTTAGATGATTCTCAGTTCCATTTATCTATCTCTATCCTCCCTCCTAATCTGTCTTCAGATGACTTTAGTCATCTCCAAATTCCTCTTGGACATCTGTAACTAGATATCTTGTTGAAATGTTAAACTCAACATGTCCAAGACTTCATTGTCTTTCTCCCTGAATCCTCCCCTCTTCCCAAGTTACCCATAATTGTCAAGGTACCATCAAGCATATTCTCAACTAGCCAGGTTCACAATCTGTGTGTTATCATCAACTACTCCTTTTCTCTTACCCCTCCCTGCCAATCCAATTGGTTGCCCAATGCTTTAGTCTCTATCTTTGCAACATGTTTTGTGTATGCCTTCTCTATTCTGATGCTGCCTGGTTCAGGTCCTCATCAACTCATGTTTGGACTACTGAATATCTTTCTGGCTGGTCTTCACACCTCAAGTTTCTCTGCAGTGTATTACGTCTTTCTTTCAGCTGTTAGATTGATCTTTATAAATCTGACTATATCACCCCTCTCCAGTGGTTCCCTGTTACTTTTAGGATCAAACACAAAATCCTGTTAGCTTTTTTAATGCCCTTGAAACTTTTCCCCTTCCTATCTAATTTATATTTTACTCCTCTCCACTTAATAAATATTTGAATGTTGCCTGACCCCATGTATTCTATGATCCAATGATTCTGGTCTCCCTATTATTTTTAATGTAATTCACTCCATCTTCTGACTGTTTTTCTGCTGGCTGTCTCCCATGCCTTGAATGCTTTTTTTCCTTTTCTCTGCCCCCTGAATTTTCTAGCCTCCTTTAAATCTCTGCTAAAATTCAACTAATAGAAGTCTTTCATGGTCCCCCTTCACATTAATATCTTCCCTCTGGGATTGCTTTCAATTTACCATATGTATCTTGTTTGTACATAATTGTTTGTATGTTGTTTTCCTCATTAGATTATGGGCTTCTTGAAAGCAGGGACCATATCTTTTTGTTATTATTTCCTTCTTTGAATCTTTAGTGCTTAAAACAACAGAGACAATAGTAAGCTTTAATGCATGTTTTTTAATGAGATATTTTATAAATTATAGTGCATGAGTTATTCAAGTAATACTAGTGCCTTTGATGTGAGGACTTGTCAGGTTGCTTTTGGGGTTACTCATCCACCTTTGGTGTCTACCTGGCACTTAATTCTCACATGTGGTTCCAAGAAGCTATAACATGAACAGCAGCCACACTCTGGTAAACTTTCTCATCAGACAGGCTAAGCCAGGTTAAGGGTAACCAGTGGATCTCAAAACCATCCCTGAGTTAGGAGAGTGTCCACTCTAAGCATGCGAAGACTCACCTGGTGGAATGGGTGAATGAAAACAATTTGTTCCAACTGCCATGAAGGTGTATGAAGCAGGTGCTGTGGAGTGCTTAGACCTTGGCCAGACTTCAAAGACACCAAGATCAGCCACTGCCTTCACCAGTCATTTTGACTTTTTTCTTACCATTGGGCTCTGATGACTCTATAAGACAGAGTGAGGATGACAACTTTTTATTACTCTGCCTCACTTAAATCCAGTTCCCATAGAAGTTAAGAAATCACCTCCTTAGATCACTGGTCCTCTTTGAAAATGAAGGACAAACAAGTGCAAGTATTCTTAATATGGGATCTTTTGGCCTTAAAGGAGTCCATAAATTGACTTCAGGGGGTCTCTAGACTTGGATGAGAAGAAAAAAATATATCTGTATTTCCACTAACTTCTGACCAAAATTTAGAAATGTAATTTCTAACTGAAATTCCTTATTTTATTCAAAGCCATTATTTTGGGAAGGGGTTCAGTGGTTTGACCAGAATGCCAAAGGGGGTCCATGACAAAAAATAACTTAAGTGCTCTTGGAATAAAGCTGTTGTGGGGTGAAAGTCATAGAATTTGGGTCTGGAGGGGAATTTAGAGATAATTTAGTCTACCTTCCTCATTTCATTTATAATGGGTATATTCATTATCACCCTTGGCTAGAGTTTACCCTGTGGAGCACTGCTAGACCTGGGTCTCTTCCAGAACCACATGTGCTATCCTTGGAGCTAGGCCTCTTTTGGTGATACATTTGCTCTTGACTTTTCCTATGAGCCATGTGTGCTGGCTTAGTGCTGGAACACATGGCACTTTTGGATGTTGAAGCAATTTCTTGCCTCCCTTGATGGTAACAATGGGAAGGGGGTTATAAAAAAAAAAGATATAACACTAAGGCAGGAAGATCTACTCATATAATGTAGCTTAAAAGAAGTAACTTTGACTTCTGTTGCTTCTTTTCTTTATCTGGAACATGTGGCATTGTATTTTCATTCTTTGCGACTCCCTGTGAAGTCACTTTAAACACGTGCTGCTCAAGTGAGCTTGAGCCTGACCCTCAGGCCTCTTAATGACTTTTCTGCTTTATCTTTCTTTCTCTGAGCCTAGATGACTAAATGAAATCAGTAGAGATGAATTTGCCATCTCAGTTAACTCATGAGTTTAGACATATTAGATTCCTTAGTCTAGACCAACTATACCTTGGAATGATCTCCCTGAAGCTACTACAATGCTTTTTGGGAAAGACAGATAGTGACAGGAGGAGAGCCCTAACCCTTGGTCTGCCTTACCAAAACCCATTTTACTCTAAGGGAACTAGTTGGACAGTTCACCAAGGATCAAGGAAAGGGTATAGTCCTGCAAATTTTCTCATGTTTTGATTTTTAGATATCAACCTCACAGTAGATTATAAGGCTAGTTATAATATTGTTTCTTAAGTTTGAAAATCTGCACTTTTATAAATCTTTCATGTTTTAGTATTTCTTTTACATGGAGGAAGTAAATAGCTGCCCTATATACTGGATTTATGGACAACTGGGTGGTACAGTGGATAGGGTACCAGACCTCAAAGTCAGGAAGACCTGAATTCAAATCTGACCTCATGCACTAGCTGTGTGACCCTGTACAAGTCACTTAGCCCTATTTGTCTTAGTTTTCTCATCTGTTAAAATGAGCTGGAGAAAGAAATGGCAAATCACTCCAGTATCTTTGCCAAGAAAACCCTAAAATGGGGTCATAAAAAGTTAGACACTACTGAAATGACTGGATAATACTGGACCTATATTGTATATTGAATATTTTTGTACTCCTCTTTGGAGATACCCTAAATGTGATCAAAACCTAGACTTAAAGTGATTTTCCCCTCGGGTTTTAAGATGAAGGTGAGTGAAATGAATGACCCCAATGATTGCAAGAAGAATCTTACCCCACTCTTTAGAACTAGAAACCCTTAGAGTTAAAGCAAGTCTAAGTTCATATGTCTATAGCTGAGGACCCATTTAGAACAGGAGAACAAAAACCTCAACTGTCCTCCTTACCCCTTCTCTGGGTCCAGCAATAATTTTGTTTTGTCATGTAAGAAGAAAACATCTAGGGAGTAAAGTGATCTGCCTCAGCTCACACAGGATTTCAATAGCTGAGCCAAGATAGAAATACAGTTCCTGGACACTAGATCTTGTGCTCTTCCTACTATGATGAACTGATCAAACAATAAGAATATTCTATGTGTTGTTCAACACCATGTTTTCTCTTTCAAAGTGATAGTTAAAACCAGTAGTATGCCTGTAAAATTAAAAATCAGCTCTCCAAAAATGAACAACACACTTTTAAATTTAATCTGCATTATTAACATCTTCTCTTTCATTTTCTTAAATTTAGATAATCTACAAAACAATAAATCAGTCCCCGATTTGCGGTGTTTCCCAATTTCTGAGGTGTAAATGTTCCCACTGAAAATTTAACAATTGACTCAGCACAACCTCAGTCCAATACACCCCTGTATCTTCAAACCATAGAAATAGATGTGACCATTGAGGAGAAAAAATGAAAGTAGAAAATTTTTTTTTTAAAGTGATCGCGAGATCTAACCTCAGGCAAATTTAGAAGGCAAACGGATTTAATAGCAGTGACTAAGGAGTGGTCAGAGAAGATATAGGAACCCAGGAAAGAACAGTGTCACAAAAGTTAAGGAAACATTCAGCTAGGTGGCACAGTGGATAGAGAACCAGGCTTGGAGACAGGAGGGTCTGAGTTAAAATTTGATCTTGGACACTTGACATTTACTAGTTGTATGACCCTGGGCAAGTCACTTAACACCAACTGCCTCACCCTTCCCCCCAAAAAAGTTAAGGAAAGGGAGGTTCAAGAAAGGAGTTTTAGTGTTAAAAGCTATAGAGAAATGGAAGATAATGGAGACTGAAAATGGCCATTAGATCCAAGATCAGGAGCTTACCTTTGATATGCAATATCAGAAGCATGGTGTGTTTCAGTAAGGTGGAAACCATGTAACAAAGGAAAAGGATCAAGATAGCATAGTAGAGTGGGAAAAGTACGAGATTTTGGCATCAAGAGACATGGGGTTTAGTTCTGCTTTTCTAACTAACTAGCCAACTGAGCAACTATGTGACTTCAGATGTGTCACTTGATCTCTCCATTTGCAGGGGATGGGGAATTATAAGCTTGAGCCTCAATTTCCTCATTTGTACAACACAGAGATTCAACTAAATGATCTCTTCATTATCTTAAAGTTCTAACATTCTATAATAGGTAAAGCAGAGTGAATTAGCATAGACTTCTCTTTCAAGAAGTTTAGTCCTGAAAGAAAGGAATAAACTTCCAGATTCATAAAAAACTAAACATCTAATTATTAGTGATATGAACCTGAGCAAGGGCTAAAATATTGTAATCTTATGGAAGTCCCACTGAGTCACAGAACATCAGAGCTGAAAGGTGCTTCAGAAGTGATCTTAAACGTGATCGCTTCAGAAGTGATCTTAAACGTGATTGCTTCAGAAATGATCTGGGCTAAACATCCCACCATCATGTCAGGTATTTCAGTTGCTATTATGACATCTATAGTATAGACTAAGGAAACATCTATTCATAAACTAATTTGCTCACTCAGACCACAAGCATCTCTGTTCTTAGGTAACGATTTACTTTAGACACAGTTTGCCCTTAGATAAAAGACTAAAATTGACCAAATAGTAAAGTCCTTGAGAAGGATTTTGATATTGTGGATTTCCAACTAGGCTTTATTTTTCTATCTCTTCTGGGTTTTCTGATATGCCTCTCCCACTCTGTCAATGACCTTTGGGAGAAGCCCATTTATTCCCTGCACATATCCCTTCCCAATGTAACGAAGGCTCACGTGTTATGAAGTCCATGTGTAACGAGGGACTGTCCCCATCCCATGGCATGGAGGACTCATTGTTTGGTGCAAAGAAAACTTTAATCCCTTTCTGAGGGGAAGCAAAAGGTTAAGAACAAGGGCTACTCTATCCTCCTCAGAGATAAGAGGAGCTGAGTTAGACTTAAACCTATCTGCTCCCTTAAATATTGTTAGTCTAGTGAATACAATCAGGTTCAGGCTAACTTTGTAATTCTATGTTATTATTAGAGGAAAGCAGAACTCCACACTGTATATAAAAAGATTTTATTCTTTTTTGTTAAATATCAGTTTTATAACAAACAGCACAGTAAATAGCAAAGAAACTCACTTATTCAAATCATAACAAAATATAAATTAGAGAAGGTATACAAAGGAGGATATGTACCAGACAATATTGAAAGAAGGAGCTCTCCCATTCAGAGTGGGATAACTCAACTCAACTGAAAGTGATAGCCTTAGATCTCACCAAAGGGGGATCTCCTTGAAGTCACTTGTGTAACAAACTAGGGATAAAGAAATGATGAAGACTGCTAGCTCCTCCCATGTATTACCAGAGTCTGAAATTACCAGTACCCTGAAATGAGGACAGCTTCTTCTACTGTTTTTCACAAAGATAGAAACCAGAAATGCTTAAAGCCACTCAAAGCTTGAAGAAGACTGAAGAAGCCTAGAGCTCTCTGACTTTCATCAACTTTACTCTGTCCTTCAGGTAGGGCGGGGCATTCATATTTATCAATGATGAGAAAGTAATATACCAATGGGCTTTTTGGATAGGGATTACACCAGCAATATATATATATATATATATATATATATATATATATATATTCTTAATTCTTTGATCGAAAGAATTGGGTTTATAGTCCCCACTTGGGATTTAGCCTACACAGATAGAAAGCAAAGGACATTCATTCCATTGAGGGAGTTCTGTGAACTAGACGGTCCAGTTTGATCACTATTAGACCTTTTGCCCAAAGGTACTTCTATACTTATCTATCTCTGATTGAGAAGTCAAGTTGATAATGGATGGTGATAACTTTAGAGGTGAAAGGGCCATGAGAGAAAAAGCCATCTAGTTCAACTGTATATTTTACAGAGAAGGAAACTGAAGTTTAGAGCAATTAAGTCATTTTCTATGATCTCAAAGCTAGTAAATGTGAAAGGGGAAATTTAAACTCAGGTCTTCTTTACCTCAATTTTAGGATTGTAGTCACTATACTGCTTTGCCTTGAAGGTGAAGGAATATATAAGAATGAAGGTTTGAATACATGTGTCCAGAATAAGAATAGAAACAGATCCACTTTCAGCTCTACTCCTGAATTTCAGGATTTCTCCACCATTTTGAAGCATTTTTTAAACTCACTTAGGCAGTCAATAAGCATTTATTAGTCACATACAATGTATTAGGCACTGGCACTGTGTTGTGCTAGAATATGCCTCCATACCTGTACCTTTTTATACTGGAAGACCTCTCTGCCCTTATTTCCCCCTCTTTCAATTGTTCTTTCTCCTTCATTTTTGAAGAGGACCATGACATCAGGGAGATGATGCCAAGATATACAAGTGAATTGGACTTAAGTGAGAGAAGGTTGTGCAAAGTTACCAGTCTCACGTTCTCCAGAGCCATCTGGGATCCAGTGACAAGATATAGATCAAGATGAATGGGGATGGTTCTAGAGATAGTGGGAAACCTTGACCTTTTCAAGCTAAGGTCTTTATCAAGTCTCAGAGTGAGGCAATGCCCAATCAGTGACTAAGGATAGGTACAGAATGAGACAGAGAATGGCTTCTTCTACCTTAGTCAAAACAAATGAATCTGGGAGGAAAAGGCCCAGGGTTTCTGGCCAAAATAGATTGTATCTAGGGTTTGAGGAAGAGAAGAGTTAAATATGACTCAGGTGTTGACCCACCAGATGATTGGGAAGAGTGTCGTGCCATCAATAGCACAGGAATGTGCTATTTCAGACTCTGGTAATACATGGGAAGAGCTAGCAGTCTTCATCATGTCTTTATTGCTAGTTTGTTACACCAGTGACTTCAGGGAGTTCTCCCTTGGGTGAGATCTAAGGCTATCACTTTCAGTTGAGTTGATATGAGTTGAGATGGCTTAATTTATTTCCTCCTGGAATCTCCATTTTCAGTAACTGCCCAGGTTGATCATACTCTCTCCTATACTTCTGTACTGGATCCTGGTTCTTTTGATTTTTTTTACCACCTTCTTCATCTTCTTGACACCTTAGAGACAGATATTGTTTTTGTTTTTCTCTTTTAGTATTCCCAGTGCTTAGCAGAATGCCCAATAAGTGCTTGATTTTGCTCTTTATTATTGACAACATTGGACAATATCAGCAAGAACAACTGGAAAGACAATGTTTCCTAATGGCTACCAGCTGTTGGCCTGGGAGTAAGACCAAATTTCATGCCCTTCCTCGGACATAAATTAGTGGTGTGAATTTGGCTAAGTCGCTTGCCTCCTTAGAGACAAAGGCAACTTTCTAAAGCTATAAACTACAGAGAGATTGCAGATTGGGGAGTTACCACATTAGGAAATTCCTACATTGATGAAATCATACGTGTGGACAGAACAGTGACAACTGGTGTTTATATAGCTTTTTCCATCCACATACTCTGTCACAGAATGGGCCTGTGGGTCTGGCAGCCTGTTGCCTTCTTGTCCTGTGCTCCAGCTGCATATATTTGTAGCTGCAACATTTGGTTAAACACAGCAAGATAACCTTGATGTATCAAAACCTTCAATCCCAAACACTTCCCCTGGGCCTGTAACAGATGGTTTGGGGATTTATAGAGAAAGGAGCTTGAGATATTTTCAATCTTAGTGTTTTCCTTGCTGGAGAGATCCACTGAAATGTAGGTCTTGTTGCTCCAGAATTCATTTCTCTTATTTGGGAAATTGGAACATTCAGAGAGATCAACATTCCATAACACAGACAGCAACTAATCTAAAAGCATGGAGAAGTACATTCAGAATTTAAATCTGGGCTTGGGGGAAAGGAAGAGTTAATCAGAACAACTTTAGCATACTACTTAATTTCTTCTTATAAATGAGTTGTAAAGGATGAAAATGAGGCTGAGTAGATTAAGAAGCATCTTATTCACACTGCCACTATTCTCCCCTGGGGGAAAACACAGAACAAAACCGAAGGAACAAGGCCAGAGTCTCCTGAGAATATGCTAATCACCAGTGAAGGATAAAGCCTACAATAATAACTCATGGACCATGTAATGATGAACTTTCAGCATTCCTGAAACAGATCCCTAGTGCATTAAATTTGCCATTGCTTTTTTAAGGCATCAAATATGAGCATCCTTTAAAATTTCAAAATGAATATGTATCAGTTTAATTGTCAAAGCTAGAAGTCATTCCTTCTATTTTAAAGACAGATCAATGAAAAACAGTGATGTATCGTAGGCCTCAGCCATGCTACCTATATATAGAGGATTTTAATGTGAGATTAGGGAAGGACTACAAATGGCTGCTTTACATTGTGTAATAGTTTGTTCATCTCTAAAGGAGACAGAATTGTGCTATATTTTCTAATCTTAGATAAATGTTTAAATTTTTTTACAGTTTTTTGTTCAGTAATTTTCGGAAAATATTTATTGAACACCTATATATATATATATATATATATATATATATATATATATATATAACTTATGCTTAATCAAATAATCAACTAGCATTTATGAAATGATTACTTTGTGCCAGGCACTGTGATAAATGCTGGGGATACAAAAAAAAGACAAAAATCATTCTCAGCTTCAAGACACTCACATTCTAGTGGGAGGGATATGTAAAGAAATAGGTAAATGTAAGATACATGCAGAGTAAAGGGAAGTGCACCTTAGGGAGGCTTTAGTAGTCTGGAGGAATGCAGATTAAGAAAGTCTTCCACAGTATAGTGCCTTGCACTTAATAAATGTTTGTTAGTCTTAACTGAACAATATAAGACAGTAAATGATTAAGTGACTAAATGCCTGAATGAGTAGCACACTCAATTAATACTACTGGGGGACATAATATTAGGGTGAATTCTCTTCTTTTAAAATTATCTGCTGGACCATATCATAGATGGATGGCACCCTTGTGTATGAAGTCCTGAACTAAAGGTCCTGAGTGTTTCAAATTTACCAAATACAGAAGCAGAATTAATGGTTAATACATTACTTTCCTGAAACATAAAGAAAGATCTGTAATACATGTTGGAAATGGTACTTTTTTTTTTTTTTTTTTTACAAAAGGTAAAGGTTGAAAGCCATCTTCAAAGCTCATTCCTTATCAAATGTGTCTAGATGCTTCACCACCTCTAGACTTAGAGGACAATGATTGCTTTTTGTGACTTGGACTGGCTTTAATGTATTTGCTTTATATATATATAGAGGTTCTTAATGTAAGCCATGATCTTGGTTATTTTTAAAAGTATTTTAAAAACTGTATTTCTGTATGATTGATTTCTTTTGTAATGCTATATATTTTATTTTATGCATTTAAAAACATTATTCTAAGAAGTGGCCCTCAGGGTTTACCAGGCTGCCAAAGGGGTCCATGGCACTCATATAAACTGATTATCTTCAATTTAATGTCTCATTTAGACTAGTATGGATTGTATGGATAGATTTGCATGGATTGTTCTTTCCTCTTTTCTAGTGCAGACACTAGTTTGCCATATAATAGCTCATATGGAGACAGCTGAACCACCAAATATATAATTTTGAATAGTTGGGAGCAACTGATCAAATCTTCTTATTTGAAAAATCCTATAACTCACATAAATAACTGTTATTCAAATAACTGCAATGAGTGGTCCTAATTCAATCCTTTTCAAATCTGTTAGCCTCTTGTATTTGAGGAAAGCTTTGTAATGGGTAAAGTACTCTTTGTTCATGGAGAAAAATGCATGTAAATACCTATAATCAGAACCAGTATGGTGTCATGGAAAGTATGCCCTAGTGGAATGGTCCTACCAATAATTAGTTGTCTGAGTTTGTCCAAGGCACTTAATTTCACTGGGCCATAGTTTTCTCATCTGCAAAATGTATGGGCTGAGCTGTAACATCTCTATGGAGCCTTTGTGCTCTAAAATTCTGTTCTATTTAGTTGCTATTGTTTCCCTGGGCTTTGAGCAACTTTTGGTAGGCATTATAAGAAAATTTACTACCCTCTGGACTTGTATACTATTTATATTAGCACAAGTCCTCATTCATCTATTTTTTATTTTAAAGTAGCTACTTTGCTTTTGAAAGAGAAGGATAAATATAAAGTTAGTTGCTTTTGGCTACTTTGATTGTAGAATTATAGAGGACTAACAACTTCCAAGATAATTTTACCCAGGAATGAAAGTTCATAGGATCATAGATTGAGAACTAGAAGGGACATGAGACCTTTTTAGACCAATCTATATTTGAAAAAGAATCTTTTTTATTACATTCCACACACTTTGAAGTCCTCTAGTGAGGGCAAAGCTGCTACTTCCAAAGGCAACTCAGGAATAGTTCTGGTTATTAGGACATTTTTATCCTTATATCAAGTCTAAATCTATACCTTAATTTTTTTATTTCACCCCAATAACACGTGAAATTTTTTTAGCATTCTTTCTTTTTCTTTTGAGTTGCAAGTTCTCCCTCCATCCCTCTTGCCATCTTAGACAGTTAGAAATCTAATATAGGTTATACATATGAAATCATGTAGAATATTTCCATATTAGTAATTTTGTGCAGGAAACCTTGAAAGAAAGGAAGGAATGGAAGAAGGAAGGAAAAAAGAAGAAAGGAAGTTAGTGAGAGAGGTGAAAACTTCTCAGACTATAAAATCTAGTAAGGCTTTTGGTAGGAAACAGGTCCAAGTTGCCCTTAACTAGAAATCACATGATTTACGAAGACTCAAAACTCAGAGAGGTAGAGAGTCACCCTCTCCTCAGTGACACCTCAGCAGGAGATATGCCAAATAAGGACAGAAGTGCTTTCTCAAATGTACTGTTTCCTTGTTCCAGTATTCAAGGTAGATTGCTGTGCTTAGATTGTGCACCTGGCTTCTAGCCAATAGAAAAAAAGGGTCAGAAGGGGTGTGGGGGAGGATTCCATGCTAGGGCTTTATAACTTTGCCATTTCCTTTTGTAAATTGCTTCTCCTTCCTGACTATTCGTCAGAGGTGGGGTTGCCCTTTCTTGAGATTATAATAAACCATTCTTTTCTGCTTTATACCTTGAGAAGCCTTTGCGTATTATTTGGGTAAGGATCTCTGTTGTGTACAGTTTTGGGGTGCACACAGAAGGAAGGGAGGAAGAAAAAAGAAAGGAAGGAAGGAAGAAATGAAGAATAAAATATTATCCTTTGGTCTGTATTCAGATAACATCATTTCTAACTCTGGAAGCAGATACCATTTTTCATCATGATTCCTTCGGGATTGTCTTGAATCATTGTATTGCTGAGAAAAGCAAAGTCATCTATGGTTGTTTATTGTACACTATTGCTGTTTTATGTACAATGTTCTAGTTCTACTCACTTCACTTTGTATTAATCCATGTAAGTTTTTTTTTAGCATTTTCTGAAAGCATTGTTTCATATAGTACAATAATATTCTATTACAATCATATAATTCTAAACCTACATTTTCTGCTTCAATTTATCTTCTGTGGTAGTAAGAAGAACATTTATTATCCCTTCTCATTCACAACAGCCCTTCAAATACTTGAAGATAGCTATATTGATCTCCTGAATCTTCTCTTCTCCAAGGTAAATGCCCCCAGTTCCTTTAAGCAATTCCTAAATGGCATCATATCAAGGATCTTCCTTCTGGTTGTTCTTTTCTGGACACTCTCCAACTTCTCACTGTCTTTTTCTAAGTAGGTGACCAGCAGCATAGCAGTGTGAATGTAGTAAAAATAGAAACAAAACAACAACAAAAACACCTAAATAGCAATTTGAGTGACTTTGGAGGACATCACTTAATTTTTCTGGATCTCATTTCCTTTATCTATAATGTGAATAGCTTTGACTAGAAAACCTCTAAGGTCCCTTCTACTTCTAAATATATCATCCTATTACCTGAATGCCATATTCTAGATGTCATTTGACCAAACACAATATAATGAAGCTATTATATCCTTAATCCTGGCTAGTATGCTTTTCTTATTAAAACCTAAGTTTTCAGTGGATTTTTTTGGCTACCTCATTGCCCTAATAGGTAATATTTAACCTACAGTTCAGTAATATTCCTCCTTTTTTTGGTATGAATTCTCAGCTGAGTTTTATCTATCTTGTACTTTTCAGTTGATTTCATAAATTCAAGTGAAGGACTTAACTTTTATCCTTATTTCATTTAATCTTAATACATTTTGACCTCCAAGCCTGCTGATATTTTTCTAGAATCCAGTTCTGTTATTCCATGTTATTATCTCTCCCAGTCTCCTGCCATCACTAAACTTTGTAAGCATGACATCAAAACCTTTATCTAAGTCACTGCTAAGCATTTGGTGAGAAGGTTATTTAAATTTGAATGAGCTTGGGAAGTGTAGCACTGGTTAAAATGAATTGAATTGAGATGGAGACTAGGCCCTACTTTGAAAGGAAGGGAAGTATAATGGCAGAAAAATCATCTGATTAAATGATGAATTGGAGAAGAGCATATGATGCCCCTGAACTATGGAAACTAGTACCAAAAATTATAATTAGAGCCATTCAAGCCAAGGATGATATTTTTATGCCTATTTGTGCACCATTTGTTATAAATCCATCCACATTTAAATACAACTACTTATCCTTTGCATATGAAACACCTTTCTTGAAAACAATTACTAAGAAGTGTTTTTTTTTTTAAACATTTGTGGAAGTTAAACTCTTGATTGTTTTTAAAACAATTTATACATATAAGTTTATTTTCTCTCTATCTTAATCAAGTTGGGCTTTTTCTTATTAAAACAACCTGTAATGTTGTTCTCAGATTTAACCTTTGTTTTCCATCCAAATATACTCATAGACTTATGGCATTTTGTTCTGTCTTTTTCTCCTTCATGATTTATTCTGATACTTTCCCAGGGCTCCCCCCCCAATCGACTTCCAGTCCACCTACGTTGCCTTACTGCTGAATGGCTTATTGCCATTTCATTTTCACAGCTTCTGTCTAATCCACAACACCAGTGCATCTTGCCAAGCTTTGTACATCTGCTTCTCTTATCTATCTTCAGCAAGATTTGAACCTGATTTCTCAAAGTGATTTAAACCAATGCATATTGAAGACCATGTATTCATGTGGGTTTTTGTTTTGTAGACATTACAAGTACAAAAATATTCCTTAAAATATAAAAACATAGTTCACCCTAATCAAAACATCTGCTTTTAAACATTCTTTCCCCCCCATCCCCCTACCTCCTTACTTACCAAAGCTTTCAATTCTTCTTTCTGTCAGATACTGAATTTATATAGTTTTCAAAGTTGTCTATATGTTGTCCCTGTTGTATTCTTGATCTTTTTTGCACACACATGGACAACTCTTTCAATGTTGGTACCTTATTTTCTTTTTGCTATTTTTTTTTGGAGGGCAATTGGGGTTAAGTGACTTGCCCAAGGTCACATAGCTAGTTTTTGTGTTAAGTGTTTGAGGTGATTTGAATTCAGGTCTTCCTGACTCCAGGGCCAGTGCTCTATTTACCACACCACCTAGCCGGCCCTGGTGCTCTTTTTTTTGACAGATATTTTAAACTCTTTTAATATTACAAAGTAGAAGGTTTTATGAATTGCCATGCCCAGAAAAATCAATCATTTAGTAAATAACACTCTGGGGATTTTCCTTTCTAAGCTTGGTTTAGTTGATCCTCAGATGCCAGTCTGCTGCCAGCTCTAGACTTTAAACCTCTCTGGACTAGTAGGAAAATTCCTTCTATAGTTTATAATTCACTGGTGTAACCTTATAGAATGGGTGATGCTTTTGCATATTAATACAGGCAGTTACACAGAACATTTTGTCTTTTTGCAATTTGCTCTAGTTTTTGAGGCTTTTTTTTTGAGTGAATATGGAATAATTTCCCCATTACAAAACTCTTCCCTAAACATCTATTGGTTTCTACTTCAGTCATGTGGTCAATAAACATTTTTTAAAGCATCAACTATGTACCAGACCGACTAGTAAGTGCTGGAGATTCAAGGAAAGGCAAAAAAAATAGTCCCTACTCTCATGGAGCTCACAGTATAATGGAGCAGACAATATGCAAACAACTAAATACAAACAAGATGTAAACCAGGTAAATTGAAGATAATCAACACAGGGAAGATGCTGGTATTAAAGGGGACCCAAAAAGGCTTCCTGCAGAATGAAGGAACCCTAGTTAAGATTTGTAGGAATTCAGGTAAGCCGGAAAACAGCGATGAGAAGTTAAAATATTTGAGGCAAAAAAGATAGTCAGTGAATATTTCCAGACTCAGGAGATGGAGTATCTCATGCTAGAAAAAGCAATGAAGTCAATGTTACTGAATTCTGTAGGGGTGGGGGGAATAAAGTATAAGGCAACAGAAAAGGTAGGATGAGTCACACTAAGAAGGGCTTTGAATGTCTAATAGAGGATCTTATATTTGATCCTAGAGATAAGGAACAGGTAGAATTTATTGAGTAGGAAGGCAACATTGTTAGGTCCACATTTTAGGAGGATCAACCTGTAGCTGAATAGAGGAGGAACTGGAGTGGGAAGAGATGTGGCAAGGCAAGGAGGTCAGCTAGAAGGTTATTTCAATAATTCAGGTGTGAGCTGATAAGGCCTTATGTAAGGGTGGTATGCGGGTCAGAAGAGAAAAGCGAAATATACAGAAGAGGCTGCAAAGGTGAAATTATAGGTCTTTGCAGTAGATTGGCTGTGAAAGAGTGAAAATTCAAACCTAACACTTTTTGGGTGAATGGTAGTAACCTTGACAATAATAGGAAAGCTAGGAATAGGGAAGGGGTTGGGGAGAGGAAATGAGGTCAGTGTTGGAAATGTTGAACTTAAGTCTATAGGACATATAGTTTGAAATGTCTAATTGGCATCTGGAGATGTAAGGTCAAGAAAGAGGTTGACTCTGAATGGATTTTTAGAAGCATTTGCATAAAGATGATAATTGAATCCATCAGAGCTGATGAGATCATCAAGCAAAAGAGTAAAAGGGAGATGAGAAGAGGTCTCAAGATAAAGCCTTGGGGGACACCCACAGTTGGCACGTATGACCTAGATGAAGATCTAGCAGAGAACTGATAAAGAAAGATCATGTACAATTTATTCTGTATTTATCTTGTTTGTCCATTGTTATTTATATGTTATCTATCCATTATGTTGTGAAATCCTTGAAAGCAGGAACTGTCTTTTGGCTTTCTTTATATCTTCAAAACTTAGTATAGAGTCTGACATATAATAGATCCTTAATAAATGTCTATTGATTGACTGACAAGGAGTGATTCAACAGGTAAAGGAATCAAGATTGAGTAGGATCATGAAAACCTCTCAAGAAGAAAGTATCAAGAAGAAAAGGCCTATAGGCAGTGCCAAAGGCTGAAGAAAGGCCAAGAAAGATGAAGAGTGAGAAGATGTCATTATATTTGGAAATTGAGAGGTCATGAACCCAAATTCTCTTTTCCTGTTGTTTAGAGAGAGATTTTTCTAGCAAAACAAAATGTGTAATAACAGTACTGTGTATGATATTTCAGTTTTTTAATGACATAGGTTGATAGCACCCCTATTTTCTACTTCAGTAGACATGGACAGGAATAGAATTAGAACAAAGGAAAGATGGTGTAGTCTGAAACAGAGGAGTCAAACTTAGGTGGGCTCCTAAAAATATCCAGTAAAATATCCTAGTTAGGCAAACCAGATTCAAGTGTAGTCAAAAGTGTTTAACAGAACAAATTTAGAAATATAATACAAATAATACTTTGTGGCTTTCCAAATTAATATCCTGCCTTCAGGGATCTTTTCCCACTTGAGTCTGATAGCACTGGTATAAAGCCCAACGATCTAAATTCCTTCAACAGATCTCAAAATTTAATGATTTCTTGAGTCTTGGGAGCCATAGAATATGGATTTCTTCTTTATAATTTATATTTACACCAGAGATGTATGTATGTATGTATATGTAGACATGCAGATGCATATACATACATATGTATGTATGTACCTACACATACATACATACACACCTATATGCATATGGATGTAAGAGTAGGGGATGTGCATAGATTGTTAATGATAGTTAGTGCTATAAATTGGAGCTAGGGAGTAGATGAGAGACAGAATTCTACCTCCTAGAGATAAGGAAGATTTTCCTAGTGTGGTATGGTAAGCTAATTGGTATGCTATAAACTCAGAAAGGCTGGAGACCCTAATGTATGTAAAGTATCCATTTTTTTGGAGAGATGTATTGATTCTCAGATTTCACTGGCCATTCAGGCTATCAGACTCACATGCTCCAACATTGGTCCATCTGAGGCAGATATAGATAGACTAGAACAG
The DNA here is from genome assembly GCA_011680675.1 of Gymnobelideus leadbeateri. Taxonomy (NCBI): domain Eukaryota; kingdom Metazoa; phylum Chordata; class Mammalia; order Diprotodontia; family Petauridae; genus Gymnobelideus; species Gymnobelideus leadbeateri. The sequence goes on along the minus strand of WOXC01007570.1, from coordinate 270,881 downwards.
TTTATGTAATCTCACTCTAGTCCTGGCTGAAATATGAATATGGTTCCAGGGATTCCTGTCTGTGATATGGCATTCAGGAATATATAAATGTGGTCAATATATAAACACTGACAATGTGTCAGTGGATGAAAGTTATGATCTATAAGTATTGGAATCAGACAAAAGCATAAAACAGGTAAACACAAGCTCATTTGAAGTTCTTGCTAGGGTCATGGGAAAGTCTACATAGAAAAATATTTCTTATTTATTGTGAGATTCTCTAAATGCTCTTATTTGGATGTGAAGATCTTTCCATAAGAATTTAAACACTACAAAGTCACTTCAAATAAACCCAAAGCTATTAAAAAGAAATCAATTTATCCATCAATACTGGAAAGTAAAGTGAATGAAAAATACATCTTCCCTAGATTATGATATTCCATTGAATGGATAACTTATTGGGTAGTTCATCAGCATATGTATCTTGGGCAGACATTGATAAAAGGACAGTTAGTTCAGCACAGGATTTAACAGGATAAGGAGACTGAAATAGAAAGGATTTAACAACTGACATAGTTCTTGTTTCCACAAAAACTCATTTACAGTACCAATATAATCACTGTTCTACTGTAAATGGTAAAAGAATAATCATAATGGCAGTGGACTTGCATTGGGTCCTGCTTACCCAAATGGAGCATTATCCCCAAGCAATAAAAAAGGGTTTTAGTATAGTACCAGAGATGGCTTGTCTATGAGAAGCGGCATAAAAGTCATCATCAATGAAAGCTATTTTTGTCTATGGCTATTCATACATTAAATTAACAAAAAATTACTAATGAAAAGAAACTTGTATTAGAAATAACATTCTTTATTTTTTAAATTAGCATTTTAAAATTATTTTTGAGGGAGAATTTGGGTAGTTAGGTTCTCTCATAGCCTCTTTTCTCCACCACCTTCCTCAAAGTCTTCATCCTTCTTTATTATTAAGAAGTCCCAATTATAGACCTAAATTGACAAGAACATCATGCTCTTAGTTTTGTGACTGTCCTAGGTGGGGGAAGGGCATGCAAAAGCAACAGAATTTACCTACCACAGTATAAATGCATTAAATATATAGAAGGAAATGAATCAAGCCCTTCAACAACTGGAAAGGTGCCTACCATCTAGAACTACCTTCTAGGAAGTGAGGCTTATCTACTCAGTAACATGTGAGATGAATGAGAATTTTCACTATCAGTCTCTTGTGTGTGGATGGTCATTACTTTTCCCTTTATTTTCTGTGCACATAACCTGGAGAAAAAGCATAGATGGAAGAACAAGCTGTATGAAATGAAAGAAACGCTCAGAGGTCATCAAGTTTCAATTAAGGCAAAGGAAAATCCCATGAACATATTGCCAAGCATTTCCTTAACCAGATACCTGAAGTAATAATGAACTTTTCATAGGGAGAAAAAGCTATAAGCTATTCTTAAGGCATCAGAAAGCTCTGTAAAATAAATGCCTTGACAGGCATTTATTGACAGGGAACCCAGTTAATTCTAACCTGTCTACACTTTTTTATAGAAGTGTTCACCATTTCCTATGGGTATATGACACCTGAAATATCAATTGTGCCTGAATATTTTACATTAATTTTGAAGCAATTGTTAAACTGCCTTTTTATTGTTTTTGTGAGCACAGCCGGAGAGGGCATAGATAAACTTAAAGGCAACATTAATTTGAACATGCAATCAGAAATTTTTCTTAAAAGTGCTCTTCAAAACCAATTTATGAAGAAATCATTAAAAATTAGCAACCTAGAAATAGAGAAGGCATCAATGAGCAACACCTGAATATCACCTGTGCGTGTCAGTTATTGGTAGGATGCTTATTAAAAACTTCTCTTAAAATAACTATATAGATATAGAATAGAAATGCTTTTAAACGAGAGCCAAGATGTAATATTGTCCCAAAAAATCAAACCAGTAAGAGATGCCTCATTAAATTAAACATTTATATTCAATTATTCATTCAAAGATGACCACGTTGAACTCCCTTATGGATCCTGGTACAATAAAATGAAACTCACTGCCTCCAAAGGCCACCCATTCTACTTTTGTATAGCCCTAATTGTTGGAGGTTATTCTTTAAGTCAAATTCAAGTTTGTTTCTTTGCAACTTCCATAATTTTCTTCTAATTCTATGTTTTGGGGACAGGGGGAGGGTGGAGAAGTGTAGAGGCAGACAGAACAAGTTGAACAAGTTTGTAATTCTTCATAAAAGCCCTTAACATATTTCAAAATAGCTATTAGTGTCTCACACATTCTCTCTTATTTAGGATAAATAGTCCCCAAACTTTTCACTAATACTCATGTGACAGGAGCTTAAGTCCCTCAGCTCTCCTGATTTCCTGCCTTTGTTGTCAGTCCTTTTACATGCAAGAGAACCAATGAAATCCGGAGGGTAATGCCTGACTTGACAGTGAACTGGATTTAAATGAGGCAGAGCAGCGCAAAATCATTAACCTCATTCTCTCCTCCAGAGTTATCAGAGTCTAGTGGAAAGACATATGTCAGGATGACTGGAGATGACCCCAGATGCAGTGGGAGACCTTGGCCTTAAGTTAAGGTCTTCCCCAGTTCTCAGTCTGTCTGAGACAATACCCATTCAGTGAATAAAGGCTAGGCAAGAAATGAGGCAAAAGATGGCCTAGTTTGCCTACTCAAAATTTAATCAAATTGGGAGGGGAAGACCCTCGGGACTTCTAGCCAGGAGAGGAACAGTTGCTTTTACAATCACCCTGAGCCAAAAATATACACATTTAATCATCTTTTATCCAATTCTAGCTTTCAAAGCTAGAGGATTTTTAAAAATTTCAGTTACTTGGTCAGTCTTCATGTTAAAGACTTTGTCCAATTATGCATTTCTTAGTAGAAAAGAATACAGATTTTATTCTAAATTACCTAAAGGCTTCTTTTCCTCTAGTTTTTCAGGAGTGGTACTTTTGCAGTACTGTTATTTCCTTTGCTTTTTGGTATATTGTATTCTTTCCTCTTCCATTTTCCATTATCTTTGAGAAGTCTTGAGCAATTTGAATGGGTACCTATAGATACATGAATGATTTCCTTATGATTACTTATAACTGAATGATTACTTATGATTACTTACAGCTGAAGATGTAGATTCATAGGTGATTATATGTATTCGTTCAATTTAGGGTTCCTCTTTACATCCAATGAATACTATTGATATGCATTCTGTCTTTTGTTTTCAATAGTTCTCAGTAGTTTTCTTGAATGATTTGCCAGAAGCTGACACTTAGACTATATTATTTTTATTTTTCTTGGGGAATAGATTGTTTTTGTCTTCTGGGTTTATTAATTTTTGGTGATAAGTATTCATTCAGCTTTACCATATTTTTTTTTGTTCTCCTATGGCTATATTTTTATTCTCCCTGAACTATTTGGAACACTATACTTTTTTTTAATAAAACTTTTGACTATATTCTCTTTGTTGCTAATTCTTATGCACATCTCAAATTAAACAATTTTGAGTCTAACTTATAGATAACAGATCTGACATTTTTAGGTAATATCTCTAACTGTGATTCAAAACTACCCTTTAGAGTATGTTCATTTTCTTTTCTAGAGGAATAGTGTTTTTTTAACCTTTTTTTTCACTTCTAAATTCTCTCCCTCCCTCCCGCACCCACTGAGAAGGCAAGAAATATATTTATTGTATATATGGTTATTCAAAACACATTTCCACGTAAGGCATCTTGTGGAGAAAAAAGCAAGAAAAATAAAAAGGCAATATGCTTCAATCTGTATGCAGAATTAATCAGTTCAGATAGAATTTTTCATCATGAATCTAAAGGAGCGGTTGTTAATGGCAGTCTTATCTGGAGAATTCACCTTGTTTCCTTTCCTCCTGTAGCATTTGTTCATTGCATTAACCCTTTTGTACTTATTAGTTTCTTTTTTAAAATTAATTTTCCTACGATGAGGATTTCTCTCTTTTCCACTACTTTAGTTATTGCTGTCATTATTTTATTATTAACTTGTTTGTTTATTTTTGGTTTATTTGTTGTAGTTTGAAGTTGTGAAAGGGAATTCATATTGGTCACAACTAATCACCTTGCAATCTTGGCAAAACTTAACTAGCGTAATGTTTGCCAACAAGTGAATAATTTCATCCAGCAAAGCTGTCTTTGTGTTATATAGTACAGAGTATGGGAGCATTAGCAGTCTGTGAAGGTACCCATAGCATAGATTTTGTCTTTCTGAATTTGCTGAGATGTCAAAAGGGATGGCTGGGAAAAAATGGCAAGTTGTCCTAGCAGAGTTGTTTAAGTTAAAGTTAAATTCAATTCAATAAACATTTGCTAAACACCTACTATGTACATAACATACATTAAGAAGAGGAACTTTACAGTCAATATAATTAGAAAAGCAGCACAAACTCCTCTGCTCTCTGAACTTCATATGGAATTGGCCCTATCACCTTAATTACCATTTTATGAACTTACTTTTGTCCAGATGCATATTACTTAGCAAAGACTGCTATAGAGAAAAAAATGAGTAAAGAGTATGTGTAGACAGATTAGCTTCCAGAATCCATCCATATTTGCCCTTAATAAGTCTTGAGAGAGATTGTCAAGACATATCTTGAGATTTGGAATATTTCCATCACTCTCTCTCTTTTAATAGATACTAAGGAATGTAAAAGTACTGATTTCTGAAGAAGATGATAATGATGACATTTGCATGTAGTAGCTATCTACTACATCAGTGAAATTACAGATCTTTTGAAGTATTAAAGATAAGACATGCTGCTTGTCACTTGATTAGGTCTTGGTCCACAAATTCCTTAAACAACTAATTAAAATGCAAGTCCACACTTAAGAAATAGCACAAGAAAAGCTGTGTATTTCAAATAGCTGGTGCAGATCTGTGACTGCTTTAGTTGTGAGTTGGAAGTTATCAAACTTTTACCCTTTCTGAGTTAGCATTTGCTTCATTTAAAAAGCTCTTCCACTAAATTGCTCTGGCAAAATCCATGGATTCTTTTTGACTGAGACTTCTTGGTCCATTTTTTTGATAGAAAAATAAGTGCCTATCATGGGTGGCATAGTCTAGTGGCTTGCCTTTTTGCTACCTGTGGTTACAAATATCTACTACTTTGGAGATGCTAGTTGTTTGGAGATGTCCATTTCTGAATTTCAATTAGAGTAAGAGGAAAATAGGGTTATCACCATATGTTAGGTTTCAAAGTTACTGGCATGAGACCTCTGTAAGCATGTGACAAACCCAGTTTCTGAGCAGAGCCTAAATTTAGATATTTAAGGGCAGATATAAGATACATTTTCTATTGTCTATTATTATCCAGATTTAGTAGGATTCCATTCTTTTGAACAAATATGTTGTGTCTGGAATAAATAACATGTAAGGGATATGTAAGTATTAATGGGACAACCTTTGAAATCAATTCAACAAAATATACCAGATACCCTATCCAGCATATGTCAATGTCAGATTGCCTTAGAAGAGATATTTCAAATGCAAATTAAATTATATTCAATACATGTTTATTAAGTACCTACTGTGTAGTCAGTGCTAGGCACCTGGGGGTTTACAAAGAAAAATATGATACAGAATCTATCCTGATAGAGTTTATATTCTAGAAAGTTACTTTATAGGCTACTCTGGGCAAAATATCCAAAAATTCCTACAGCATTTAAGGATGCACCAATGATTTTGTGGAAGTGACTGATTTATTTTGAGGCATCTGAGACTACTCCAGGCCACAACAGATATTAGTTTGTAAAGCTAAGCACAAGCAGCTTTCTAGAGAATGCTACTGTGAACAGCTTTTAAGGTTCTGATTATCTAGTGTGGTGAACACTTTCTTTATTCCATAACAAACCAGAGCAAAACATTCACAGTAAATCAAGTTACAGCAAAGTACACAGTGTTACAACTTATCACAGAAAATCAAAATATAGCGTTCACAACAACTTATCACAGAAAATGGCCACATAGTTTTCACAACAGTGGTCACAAAGTTTTGAACAAAGAACAACCATTTAGTAACTCAATCATTCAATCATCTCAATCATTCAATCATCCTTAAGGAGGTTTGCCTCCTTAAGGGTCACAAAATACAGTAGTCAAAGTTCTCCATTCGTGGGGCCCACTAAATTACAAATCAGTCACTTATTCTGTCATTAGTCACTATTGGATCATCAGAAAATACACAAGCCTTCCACCCCTAGGTCACTAGTAAATTATAATTTCTCAGTCAGTACACAGTATCCAAGTAAAGTCTTCTTTCAGCTTGACTCAGGGTGGACTCTCAGATTTCCTGGATCCCCTTCCATGGTTCCAGATACTACCTGGATTCACCAAACTGTCACCTGGGTTGAAAGGCAGTTCTCTCCAGGTCCTTGTCCAGCTCTCTATGCACTTCCTGTTCCACAATGAAACTCAGTGTTCATTCCACCTTAAATCCTTCACAGTCTCTGTTCCAGGGAAGTCAAGTCTTAACAAAGCCACAAACAGGTTCATACAAAATACCAGCATTACAGTCATGCTTCCTCAGTCTTTGGAAGCTCCCAGAAGAAGGTGGTAGCTCCCCAGCAGAAGCTCCAGCTGGTTCCCAGAATCAAAATCACTTCACCCAAGTTCCCAAAATCAAAATCATTCTCTTCAGCCTGGGGGGCTTATCCTCTTCAGCCTCCCTAGTGACAGCAGCTTCTGCCTCCATGAAGCTTGCTCCAAGAAGATCTGTCTGACCCATCAGAGGTTTCTTCTTATATATGCACAGCATTAGCTCCTTCCTGTTACATCAGCAACAGGGGTTCATACCTTCAGTTTCTTCAACAGAGGCTTGATTAATTACTAAGTGCTAAATACCTCTCAGCTTAGCAAAGTAAAAGGAACTTTAAATTTCATTACTATAACATAGTTCCAGCCAATGTTGTACACTCAAGTCTGGACACTATTACCACTACTATCAGTGCAAACTTGGAGATTATACAATTTGAATGGTCATATTACTGGTCTGTGGCTCACCTAGGACAAGAAAACAGGTTTTGTGATTCTGAATCTAATGAACCTTAGAAAAGAAAATAACTAGTGAATGAAGGAAAAAATATGTAGCTTTTACAATAAATTCCTACAAATTAAAAGAGACTCATAAGATGTTAATGCTGGAAAGGACCAATAATTATATAGTCAGTTTATAGTCCATATAGGTCCATAACCCAAGTTTCCTGATTTCCCATCCAGTATTCTTTTAATTACATAACACCTCTGAAAAATTATTTTGTAATTGTGGGTTTTACAAATGAAGTATGCTAAAACTGAAAAAAATATATTTTTATCACTTATTTAGATGACAGACTCAATTCCATTAGGTTTTCCTTTTGGCCAAATGACATGTAAGAACAGTGAAGTATCTCATCATCTCAATTCAAATTTCACTTAACAAAGTTCCCAGATTCCACATTCAAAGTCATTATTTTATGCCTTGTTTGACTGGTTCCACTGCAAAATTTCATTCTATTTTTTAGAACCTTATTCTTAAAGTCATTATTAAGAAAGCAGTTACATTAAAATTTCAATTTCAGTTTAAAAATTACAGTGGAAAGATCCTTAATTTTCTTTGCTTTTTGCTTGATAAGGATATATTCAGCCCTGACCATCCAAAAATTGATACCATGTGTTAGATCTAATGAAACTCCTGGTATCAGAGAATAATTTTCTGTGGACAGTTGGAAAAGTATGGACTTGTAGGTCAGAATCTAATAGGATATACATTTTTAAAAGACTTAGAACATATCTATTAGGAAATCTCTAATAGGAAATGGACAATCATATGGATTCATGTTATAGGTTTTTGTGTTGAGTGGCCATAATTATTCTTTTATTTTCTGTTTTTCTGCAACAGAGAAAAAAAAGCAGGGGTCAGATCTTCTCTCCTCCTTATCTCAACCACTCATATGCCTTCCACTATTTTCTTGAAACTATTTCATTTAAAGAAGTGGCCCTTATTCCTTAGGCAAACCTCTACACATGCATAAGTGATCCCATGCTACCCCATATTCTCCAGCAAATTTTTCCCTTTATCATTGCTATTCTCTCATTGATTCTTATCTGCTCTGTGTCTGCAATTTGCTTCCCTGCTGCCTACAAGGAAGTTTATTTCTTCCCCATCCTCAAAATAGTCATGTGATCCATCTGTCCTTACTAGCTATCATTCTATCTTTTCTCTTTCATGGATAAACTCCTTGAAAAGACTCTCTAGAAAAGATATCTACATTTTCCTGTTTCTCATTTTTTTATTAATCTCTCTGGCTTCGGATCTCATATTTCAATTGAAACTGCTCTCTGGCTACCAATGATTTTTTCATCACCAAATCTAATGATTGTTTTCTCTATCCTTATCATTCTTGACCTCTTTGCAGCCTCTGACACTATCAATTTCCCTCTTTTTCTTGATATTCTTTTCTTTCTAGGTTTTTGTGACATTACTTTCCCATGGTTCTCAATGTTGCACCACTCCTCAGTCTCATTTGCTGGAAAGGAGGAAAGAAAGGAAGGAAATATTTATTAAGCACATACTCCATGCCAGACTCTGTGCTCAGTACTTTACAAATATTATTTCATTTGATCCTTACAACAACCTGAGAGGTTGTTTTTTAGTTGAGGAACCTGAGACAGAGGTTAAGAGACTTGTCCAGAGTCACTCAGATATTAGGTATCTGAGGCCAGATTCGAATTCAGGTATTTCTTACTTCACATTCCATTCTTTATCTATGGAATTATTTAATTTTCTCCTGGTTTATCTCCCTGCCTTGTCTCTCCTCATTGCAGTCCATTCTCCATTAAGCTGTCAAATTAATCTTCATAAAGAATAAGTGAGATCATGTCACCCCATACTTGGTAAGCTCCAGTCATTCCCTATTGCTTCCAAGATCAAACATAAAATCATTTGATTTTTAAAGTCCTTCATAGTGTTTGTACCTTTTGAGTCTTCTTACACTTTATGATGATACTTGACTTCTTGCTATTTTTTGCATATACCACTCCATCTACAAATTCTGTCTTTTTACTAGTTGTTCACCTTCCTTTCTTTTATACCTTTCTCTTCATGTTGTTAAGACAGATTTAAATATAACTGTGTTTGTGTATTCTTCCCCTCCCTTTCCCTTTTTCTCACCACACCTATCTTTCTCACCCCTTCATTATTTTTTTTAGACCATACCAACATAATCAACTCATACATATCTCTGTTTAGGTAGACTCATTCTAAATGCTCTAATAATGATAAAGTTGTTGGGAGTTACATATTATCATCTTTCCATATAGAAATATAAAGAGTTTAACCTTTTGAATCCTTTATATCTGTTGCATGTTTGCCTTTTTATGCTTCTTGAGTCATGTTTGAATGTTAAATTTTCTGTTCAGCTCTTGTCTTTTCACCAGAAATGCTGGAAAGTCTTCTATTTCATTAAATTTCCATTTTTTCCCCTTGAAAAATTATGCTTAGTTTTGCTTGGTAGTTTATTTTTGGCTGTCATCCCAGTTCCTTAGCCTTCTGGAATATCATACTCTGAACCCTCCACTCATTTAATGTGGAAGCTGCTAAATATGGCATGATCCCAAGTATGACTCCACAATATTTAAATTGTTTCCTTCTGTCTAGTCGTAATAATTTCTCTTTGACCTGAGTTTTCTGGAATTTGGCTATAATGTTACTGGGAGTTTTCATTTTGGGATCTCTTTTAGGAGGTGATTGGTAAAGCCTTTTCTATTTTACCCTCTGCATCTAAAACATCAGGGCAATTTTCCTTTATAATTTTTTGAAAGATGATATCTAGGTTCTTTAATCATGACTTTCAGGTAGTTCTATAACTCTTAAATTATCTTTTCTCAATCTATTTTCCATTTTGGTGGTTTTTCCAATGACATAGTTCACATTTACTTCTATTTTCATTTCTTTCTTTTGAGTTTGTTTAACTGTTTTTTAAATGCCTCATGGAATCATCAGCTTTCACTTGCCTGATTCTAGTTTTTAAGGAATTATTTTCTTCAGTGAACTTTTGTACCTCTTTCTCTATGCCTAGTTCTGCTTTTTAAGAGTTCTTAGCTTCATTGAGTTTTGTACCTCCTTTCAATTTTACCTATTCTTCTTTTTAAAGGAGTTTTCTTTTTGCTTGTATTAATTTTTATGTCTCTTTAACCATTTGACCAATTTTTTCTTTTTTTTTTTTTTTTTCTATTTAAACAAATACTTTATTAACTTCTGTTTTACATCATTCATTTCCGCCAGATTTTGAGTTACAATCATTTTCCCCCCATTATTCCCCTACCCAGCCTCCCAGAATAGCAGTCCCACAAGATATCGCTTCCTCCAATCTGCTCTCTCCCATACCTTCTCCCATACCCCATCGACTTTTCCATTAGAGGAAGGTGAATCTTTGTGTCCCAATGCCTGCATATCTTATCTCCCTATTACAAGCAAAAGAGTATTAATAATAGTATTTATATATATTTGAAACATTTAAAGTTACGACCTCGAATTTCAGATCCATTTCCTTCCTCCCTTCTCACCCATTCCCTCTGGGGAGATAAGTAATTCAGTATATGTTGTACATGTCTATTTATGCAAAACATTATCATAGTAGATATATTGTACAAGGCTGCTTATAATTCCCTCCCACTCATCCCACCCCCCACCTGGTCCATTCCCTACATGATCCTGTCCCTCTTCTATAGTGGGTACTTCCAACCTCCCCTCACCCCAAGGATGCCCTCCCATGCATCATCTCTCCTCTCATCCCCCTTCCCCCTATCCTGCTGCAGGTTGAGATATCCCATTTAGTATGTATGTCATTTTCTCCCTGAACCAAATTCAATGTGAATGTGGTTTTGCCTGTTTAGCCTTCCTTATTCTCCCCCTCCTTTGTACCCACTTCCCCTACATGAGATAGTTTACCCTACCATGTCTCTCCCCATCTCCTCTTGCCACTTTCCTCTCTCACCTCATAATTTCATCCCTTGAGTACTCTCTCTTCCCAACAAAATCAACCTATACCCTCTATCCATATATAACTGTGACCATATACACACACATTCACATATGTATTCATATGACCACACCCCCTTCTTCCATTATTTTCATAGTGAGAAAGATATCATCAGTCACAGATATTGCTTTTCCATATAGGAATGTAAATAGTTCAACTTTGATAAGTTCCTTTTGATTTCTTTTCCCAGATTACCTTCTCAGGCATCTCTTACTTCTTGCATCTGGATGTCAAATTTTCTATTCAACTCTGGTTTTTTCCTCAAGAATGCTTGAAAGTCCTCTATTCCACTGAATGACCACATTTTCCCCTGAAACAAAATACTCAGTTTTGCTGGGTAGGTGACCCTTGGGTTCATTCCCAGTTCTTTTGCCCTCTGGAATATCATATTCCATGCCCTTCGATCCCTCAGTGTAGAAGCTGCCAGGTCTGGGCTATTCTGATTGTGTTTCCACAATATTGAAATTGTTTCTTCCTGGCCGCTTGTAGTATTTTCTCCTTGATCTGAGGATTCTGGAACCTGGCTATAATATTTCTGGGAGTTTTCTTTTTGGGATCTTTTTCAGGAGGTGATCGGTGGATTCGTTCAGCCTCTATTTTGCCCTCTGGATCTAAAACATCAGGGCAGTTTTCCTTGAGAATTTCTTGAAGGGTGATTTCTAGGTTCTTTCCTTGATCATGGCTTTCAGGTAGTCCAATAATTTTTAAATTGTCTCTCCTGGATCGATTCTCCAGGTCAGTGGTTTTTCCCATGAGATATTTCACATTGCCTTCTAATCTTTTGTTTGTTTGGATCTGCTTAACAGCATCTTGATTTCTCATAAAGTCATTAGCTTCCATTTGCTCCAGTTTAACTCTGAAGGAATGAATCTCCTCAGTGAACTTTTTGAGATTCTTTTTCCATCTGGCAAATTCGACTTTTTAAGGCATTCTTCTCCTCGTTGCCCTTTTGGGCCTCCTTTGCCATTTGAGCTGGTCTATTTTTTAAGGTGTTGTTTTCCTCAGTCAGGCTGTTGACCCTCATTTCATACTTTTCCTGCATCCTTTTCATTTCTCTTTCTAATTTTTCCTCCACTTCTCTTATTTGATTTTTAAAGTCCTTCTTAAGGTCCTCTATGGCCTGCAACCCACTCATGTTTCCCCTGGGGCTTTTGGAGCAGGATTTCTGACCTCACAGTCCTTTTCCCACTCTATGCCCCCAAAATAGGAGTCTAGGGTTGCATTTTTCTGTTTCCTTTGCCTTGGCATGTTGCCACTTTATTGCTTGACTTTTGGGCTTGTTGCCACACTATGGCTTTAAGGCCAGATAGAGGAATTTTCGTCCCGAACGTGTGGGGGGCAACTTCCGTTTCTGGCAAACTGTAAACCCACCCACAACTTCCACCCTAGATCACAATCTAGATCCAGGGAGGTTAAAGCAAGAGCAATTACCCCCCAAGACTGATCGCTGGATCTCCCCACGATTTGTAGGCTGGGAGCCGGAAATGCCTCTGAAAACTACAAAATGGCGTGTCTCCTCAGTGGCTTCTAGCCCCCAGGGGAGGGAGCTGACGCATTCCCAAATACAGGTCCCAAAGTCCATAGGACACTAACCTCTTACTTTGTCCTAGGCAAGTCTATGTTGATAATTCTGGAATCTCCACAGTTCCTGGTGTTCTGGGGTTCCTCCAGCCGGCTGCTGGCCCTGCTGCCCTGGGGCTAAAACCTCGGCTCACGTGGACCTGGGCTCGGCTCGGCTCCTGCGCTCTGTGCGCTGCCGGCTCCCAGACCACTGCGCTGGTCCTTCCGGCAGGGTGCTGGGCTGTCCTCAGCGGGAGGTTAGCTTCTCTGTGTCGTTCTGTGGGTGCTGGGGCTCTAGAAGATTTTCAGAGTCCTTTTCTACATAGTTTGTGGAGAGTCTGGGGGCAGAGAGGCTTGGACGAGCTGTTTCTACTCCGCCATCTTGGCTCCGCCCCCCCCAATTTTTTCTTTTAAGGTGTTACTTTCTTCAGTATTTTTTTGTGCCTCTTTTACTAGGTGTAATGGAAATGCAAATTTAAAGATCTTCCCTGCCCCTAGCTTAAGTGCACCTGGAGCCTGTGGTGGGAGGCTTGTTTTTCAGGGAAGCCCACACCTTGATACTTTTGTGATTGGGCAGTGGGTCAAGGAGGTTGTTACAATCTCTGAGCCAGGAGAAGGCTATATAATAAACTCTGATGAGAGGCTTTGCTTTGGGGCTCACTTTGAGAAGTGTTGTGTGATTTGACCGGTTGAGACTCTGGGAAGCCGTTGTTGAGAGCCCCCCGGCTTTGAAAACCCAGATGTTGATGCTTCCCTCTCTGGTAACTGTGATTTGGTATTGATATAATGGTAGGACAGTTTGGAAGCCTGTCTGTTTGATCTGTAAGTTCTGTAACTCTGAAGTTCTGGGTGCTGACCTTTTCCCCCTGAACTAGTTAATGTATGTTTGTTTGATTAAAGTAAGCTTGTTAACCCATTTTGAGTTGCTTTCCTTTTGAAAAGCAGATCTAAGAACCTATATTGGCAGTTACCCTGGAGATATTGGGGTGCTTGCCGCTACACTATGGTGCTGTCTTTGATAAAGAGGTTTACTATCTATTTGTGACAGTTACTTTGCATAGCTTGCTTTTGATAGAAGGGACCTAAGCTGATGATAAGTAAGATAAATGTTATCCAAAGGTGGCACTGAGTTGTGGTGAGTATATGTGAATATATATATACACACACAGAGACACATAATTAATTTTATTTATTTATTTTAAATAATGTAAACATTATATATAGTGGAAAAGTCCACATATGATTCTAGGCCAATCCCCCTTTTGGAGATAAGAGAAAAATCAAACACCCAAGCACAATTCCCCACAAAAGTGGAAATCATGATCTGTCCTTTGAGATAGAGTGGGCTATCATATAGTAAACACTTTATAAGTGTTATTTCTTTCTTTATACTGTCAACCTTTAAGGAAGAGAAGAATTTCCAGAGGTCAAAAAGAGGTGTAGGAGTGTATTTTTCATATGAGAGACAGACTACCCAAGAGTTGGCAGAATGATAATGGGTAGCATTTTATAAAGGCTTATTGCCCTGGTATCACAGCACCTCATCTACTGGGTGTAATTAGAACAAAACTCAGCCAATTACTTGATTACCTTGTCATAGAACAGAGTTGAATAATTGTAAAGTTTTATAGTCTTCTTTCTCCAATTATTTTCTTTCCTAATTTTCCATATTAGCTCATTTGCTTTGCTTATTCTCCTTAAACTACTTTCAAGCCCGCCGTTATGACCAAGTGTGGATGTTGACAAGCACTGCATCTCCTTGAATACTTTTCACAAGCAAGGAAGTCAACATGAAGTAGGGTTAGCTTAGCTTCAGTCTGGATGAAATTTCTTTTTTTTTCCTTTCTTCTCTCTTTTTTTTAAACAAATGCTTTATTAACTTCTGTTTTACATCATTCATTTCCGCCAGATTTTGAGTTACAATCATTTTCCCCCCATTATTCTCCTACCCAACCTCCCAGAATAGCAGTCCCACAAGATATCGCTTCCTCCAATCTTCTTTCTCCCATACCCCCTTTGACTTTTCCATTAGAGGAAGGTGAATCTTTGTGTCCCAATGCCTGCACATCTTATCTCCCAATTACAAGCAAAAGAGTATTAATAATAGTTTTTATATATATTTGAAACATTTAATCTTAAGACCTCGAATTTCAGATCCATTCCCTTCCTCCCTTGTCACCCATTCCCTCTGGGGAGATAAGTAATTCAGTATATGTTGTACATGTCTAGCTATGCAAAACATTATCATAGTAGATATATTGTACAAGGCTGCTTATAATTCCCTCCCACTCATCCCACCCCCCACCTGGTCCATTCCCTACATGATCCTGTCCCTCTTCTATAGTGGGTACTTCCAACCTCCCCTCCCCCCAAGGATGCCCTCCCATCCATGATCCCTCCTCTCATCCCCCTTCCCCCTATTCTGCTGCAGGTTGAGATATCCCATTTAGTATGTATGTCATTCTCTCCCTGAACCAAATTCAATGAGAATGTGGTTTTGCCTTTTTTGCCTTCCTATTCTCCTCCTCCCTTGCAACCACTTCCCCTTGCTTCTTCTACATGAGATAGTTTACCCTACCCTGTCTCTCCCCATCTCCTCTTGCCACTTTCCTCTCTCACCTCATAATTTCATCCCTTGAGTATTCTCCCTTCCCAACAAATTCAACCTATGCCCTCTATCCATATATACCTGTAACCATATACACACACATTCACATATGTATTCATATGACCACACCCCCTTCCATTATTTTCATAGTGAGAAAGATATCATCAGTCACAGTTATTGCTTTTCCATATAGGAATGTAAATAGTTCAACTTTGATAAGTTCCTTTTGATTTCTTTTCCCTGATTACCTTCTCAGGCATCTCTTCCTTCTTGTGTCTGGGTGTCAAATTTTCTATTCAATTCTGGTTTTTTCCTCAAGAATGCTTGAAAGTCCTCTATTCCACTGAATGACCATATTTTCCCCTGAAACAAAATACTCAGTTTTGCTGGGTAGGTGACCCTTGTGTTCATTCCCAGTTCTTTTGCCCTCTGGAATATCATATTCCATGCCCTTCGATCCCTCAGTGTAGAAGCTGCCAGGTCCTGGGCTATTCTGATTGTGTTTCCACAATATTGAAATTGTTTCTTCCTGGCTGCTTGTAGTATTTTCTCCTTGATCTGGGGATTCTGGAACCTGGCTATAATATTCCTGGGAGTTTTCTTTTTGGGATCTTTTTCAGGAGGTGATCTGTGGATTCTTTCAACCTCTATTTTGCCCTCTGGATCTAAAACATCGGGGCAATTTTCCTTGAGAATTTCTTGAAGGGTGATTTCTAGGTTCTTTCTTTGATCATGGCTTTCAGGTAGTCCAATAATTTTTAAATTGTCTCTCCTGGATCTATTTTCCAGGTCAGTGGTTTTTCCCATGAGATATTTCACATTGCCTTCTAATCTTTCATTTGTTTGGATCTGCTTAACAGCATCTTGATTTCTCATGAAGTCATTAGCTTCCATTTGCTCCAGTCTAACTCTGAAGGAATGAATCTCCTCAGTGAACTTTTGAGATTCTTTTTCCATCTGGCAAATTCGACTTTTTAAGGCATTCTTCTCCTGATTGACCTTTTGGGCCTCCTTTGCCATTTGAGTTAGTCTATTTTTTAAGGTGTTGTTTTCCTCAGTCAGGCTGTTGACCCTCATTTCATACTTTTCCTGCATCCTTCTCATTTCTCTTTCCAATTTTTCCTCCACTTCTCTTATTTGATTTTTAAAGTCCTTCTTAAGGTCCTCTATGGCCTGCAACCCGCTCATGTTTTCCCCTGGGGCTTTTGGAGCAGGACTTCTGACCTCACAGTCCTTTTCCCACTCTATGCCCCCAAAATAGGAGTCTAGGTTTGCATTTTTCTGTTTCCTTTGCCTTGGCATGTTGCCACTTAATTGCTTGACTTTTGGGCTTGTTGCCACACTATGGCTTTAAGGCCAGCTAGAGGAATTTTCGTCCCGAACGTGTGGGGGGCAACTTCTGTTTCTGGCAAGCTGTAAACCCACCCACGACTTCCACCCTAGATCACAATCCAGATCCAGGGAGGTTAAAGCAAGAGCGATTACCCCCCAAGACTGATCGCTGGATCTCCCTACAATTCTCAGGCCAGGAGCTGGAGCTGCCTCTGAAAACTACAAAATGGCATGTCTCCTCAGTGGCTTCTAGCCGCCAGGGGAGGGAGCCGACGCATTCCCCAAATAGTGGTCCCAAAGGCCATAGGACACTAACCTCTCACTTTGTCCTAGGCATGTCTATGTTGATAATTCTGGAGTCGCCACAGCTGCTGGTGTTCTGGGGTTCCTCCAGCCAGCTGCTGGCCCTGCCACCCTGGGGCTAAAACCTCGGTGCTCGGCTCAGCTTCCTGTGCTCTGCAAGCTGCCGGCTCCCAGACTATTGCACTGGTCCTTCCTGCAGGGCTGCTGGGCTGTCCTCAGGGGGAGGTTAGCTTCTCTGTGTTGTTCTGTGGGTGCTGGGGCTCCAGAAGTTGTTCAGAGTCCCCTTTTACATAGTTTAGGGGGAATCTGGGGGCAGAGTGGCTTGGCTGAGCTGTTTCTACTCCATCATCTTGGCTCCGCCCTGGATGAAATTTCTTAATGGGACTTTCACCTATAAAGCCATCTTTTGATGTCTATCCCAAGAATAGGTGCCTGTATTTTGTTTGGTTTATGTTTTGTCTGAAATATGTAACTCTTTGAGGATTTTCATATGTCATTAGAAAAACAAGTTGCCATTTGATTAGTGTCACTTTGGCAAAAATAAGACATTTAAGTTTCTGTTGTTATTGCTGTTGAATATGATAATACCATTAATATGGTACATTTCAAAGTCAATTCAGAGAACTGATCTCTATGCTATGGTAACCACAATAGCCAAGGTTTTTTTGTTTGTTTTTGCTTTAGGTGGTGAAGTGGTGAAAGATAAGAAATTCAGGAAATTATTTTGGTGGATTATTTGTTTATTTTCTTTTATGCACTTGTTTGGGTTTTTGATCATTGAAAGAAAGTCTTATTTTCCAGAGTGGCTAAGAAAAAGGTTTACAAAATACTGTCTTAATCTTCTTTAGCTTAAAACGATTAAAAAGTTATGCTTAAATTTTCAAAACAATACATTCTTTAATCTATGTATGACTAGGCATATCAAGTTTTTCTAGTGTGTGTTGCACCCAATGTCACCAAGAAAGAGGGGCAAGGAATTGGTAGTCTCTTCGATTCATTTCCTTCTTGGTTAATATATAATGCTGCCAAGTGAATCTTTACTAATTTTTTTCAAGCATACAGATAACATATAGTGAAGTTTTTATTCTGTCTTTTGTGAGCTCATTATTGACTCTTGGAAAACTCAGCACACATTTCAGATCCTCAGCTGACTTAGAAATGGATGACTTGTTTGAATAGTGGGAGGAATATTATAAGCATTTATGCATGATTAGCCTAAAGATGGCATATTTGCAATGAAATTTGCAGGTGGCTATTACCTCAAAATAGACTCCTTCTTTAGTTTATATACTGAAAATTTTCCTGACCTTGTAACAAACTATCATTATGGGTGGTAGTCATGTGAAGGTTAGGGGGTCTGTGGGTGACAACTTCCAGTTATGTTTTTCAGAAATGTTACAAAATGAAAATTTTGTTAGTCTCCCTCCAAAAGGGAGTGGGGCAATGGGTCTCACTTGCAACTTTTAATATACAATTAATGAAATTAAAGAATCATAGTTCTAAAGCTAGAAGTGACCTCGGTGGTCATTTTGTCCAACTTCCTCATTTTAGAGATGGGGAAAGTGGGGCCCAAAGAAATTATATTAGCCAAAGAGATTGTACTTGCCAAAGACTATACAGGCAATAATTATAAGACTTAAGATTTCAGCCAGGTATTCTTACTCCAAAGCTAGTACGCTTTTCCATTATTCCAAGTGATAAATGCATTGACATGACCTATCACTTATCTCACTTTTAGAAATATACACACATACACACATGTATGTACACACATATGTATATATGTATACACAAGCACACACATGTATACATATATGTATATGTACATATATACAAACACAGGCACATATATATGTGTATATATACAAATATATGCACATATACATATATACACACACGTGTGTGTATGTCTGTACTGGTAGTACCTCAAACCACAAAGTGGGCTACTGTAATCAGAAAGGCTTGTCAGGATGCCACATAAA
This sequence comes from Gymnobelideus leadbeateri, assembly GCA_011680675.1. Taxonomy (NCBI): domain Eukaryota; kingdom Metazoa; phylum Chordata; class Mammalia; order Diprotodontia; family Petauridae; genus Gymnobelideus; species Gymnobelideus leadbeateri. The sequence goes on along the minus strand of WOXC01007570.1, from coordinate 252,046 downwards.
ATATTCCAAACACCCTCATGAGAGAAAATATATTTAAACAAACATCATTGCTTTCAAAAAAGTCATGGAACTTGAAGTGAGGTAGCAAGTAATCTGTTCATGGAATGTATGTTTTCCCCTAACTTGTTAAAATTTTGCTTTTCTTTTAACAATGTATCATCATATTTGTTGGCTGTATTTTATTATCAAGTCCAACAGACTAGGAAGGTGATTTCTAGCAATATGTCATTCATTATATAAGAAAAATATACACTTTAAAAAATTTCTTTCAGAGCTCATTGCAATGGGATTTTGTACAATTTCTATTTTTTTCTTCTTTAAAAAAAGACTAATGAACTCAAATAATCTGCATCAAGATTTGAGTGAAGTTTTCTTATTCAAAGAGAAACTAGGCGATCTTATTAAAACCCAACCAATACTTTCGTTATTATGACGTCTGGAAATATATTAGAACTGCTACCTAAACAAATTCACAGACATTGATACACTTAACTCTTAAGGATGACAAATTATTATTTTTAGCTGTTGGTAAGGAAAAACATCTAAGATCCCTAAGATAGAGTACAAGACAAGAACATTCCTGTTTCATTGACATTCTGCTCCTTTAAATTTTAAGATTATACCATGATAAGAAAAAAGGTGGGGTAGTATGTACAAAGTAAAGAATGCTGAGTTGCCAGTATGCATGAGTCAGTCTTTTTTTCTTTAAGATAAAAATTAGAAAATATACTCATTAGATAGAGCCACAACTTTATGGTGAATGATGAATGAAAGGCTACTGTATTTCTCACTTAACTTTAACACTCAAACATTAATTTAAAAAAAGGAAGCTTTTTTTTCTTTTTTTTTTTAAAGTAATTGGGGTTGAGTAACTTGCTCAAGGTTACACGGCCAGTCATTATTTGTGTGTGGGTGCTCATTTTCTGAGGCCGGGACCGATTCCGGGTCATCCCAACTCTGAGGCCAGCGCTCTTACTCACTGCAACACTTAGCCGCCCCCGTTTTTTTTTTTTTCCCATGAAAATTCAATGGAATGTGAATTGTAGTAGCCTGTTATAATAGAACTAGGAGTCCAAAGACCTAGCTTAAAGTTCTAATTCTACCACTTCCTAGTAATGTAGCAGTAAGCAAAGTATGAATCTTTTCTGTTTCCTTATCTGCAAACTGTTGATAATATTATTCAGACCTCCAACTTTTACAGGGTACACTTAATGGATCTTCATCTATGAATCTTTTATTTAATGAATCTTTGTCTTTATGAAATGAATCTTTACTATAGCATCAAATACCTTCTGAGAGGCAACTTAGTATAGTGGAAGGAGGGGACAAGCTGTCCTGGACTCAAGAAAATAAGTTCATGTTGTGTTTCTGACACATACTACCTGTGTGACTGTGGATAAGATTGTAAATTACATATGAGTAGCTATCTACCTTACTCTACATGGACAGAGGTATAGCTGTGCCAGAATATGTTGAGAAAGTATTTATGATGACTTTTTTTTTCTGAGGGGAAGGGCCCATGGGAGAGCTTTCCTAGGGTATACTTGCATACCACTTTCTATACATGGGGAGGGCATTTCTAAATTGAGAATTCCCTGCACAGGGAAAATCAAAGATCTGGACAAAATGACCTACTGTTAACTATCTTTGCAGAGAAATGTGCTCAGTGTTAAGAGGAGAGATGAAATTTGGGTAAGATACTTTCCTTGCCCTGTTACAGCTCAGAGAGAGAAAAACACAAATTACTAACATAACACAAGCAATTAAATGATAAATTGCTTAGAGAGGTATAAAATTAAGTGCTATGTGAGGTCTAAGAGGAAAAGTGGTTACTTATTGAAGGTGATGAAATGTGTAATGCACTTTGAAGGTTGTATAAAGATTTAACAGGCAGAAAAGGGGAAAGAACATTTGAGGCAAAGCAAATACCATGAACAAATGTATATGATACACTTAAGTGAGAGAGAATGATGGCTACAGCAGAGAATATATGAAAGAAAGCAACAGAATATAAAGATGGGAGAGTAAAGAGTAGCCAGAATTTGGCCTCAAATGAAAAGCAATAAAATTTGAACATTACTCAGGAAACTATAGGGAATAACTAAATATTTTTGAGCAGAAAAAATGGAATAACCAGATCTATATTCAAAAAAGATTGTTTCAGCAATAGAATATATTAATAACAAGCAGTTATACATTTTAAGGCACTTAAATTCCTTAATAGCAGTGGGACTTGAATTCAGGTCTCCCTGACCCCAATACAGATTCTCTATCTACTATGGCATGTTATTTCTCTGCAGATAAAAACAGTGGTAAAGATTGAAACAGCAGGTTTAGTGGAGTCAGGATCCATCATGGTTGGTTTACATGAATGGACAAGCCCGAAAGAAGAGGTTATGAGAGGTGAATACTAATGCTACTAATACTAGCACACTTGATCCTGTGGAACTCTGGTCAGGCTAGGGATATTCAAGATATCTCCAGATAGAGAGATGAGAATTCAGGATATTTTTGGAAAAGAATATTTTGTGCATGGAAAGTATTTTTCAAGACTCGCTTCAGCAGAACATAATGAAATTGAAAGTGCTTTACCCCCTACTTCTTCTTAAGCATGGAAAAGCTCATTTTATCCTTTCCTAAAGTATGCCTATCCATTTGTTTACTGATTTGACTATATTTTATTTTAGATGCCTCTACTCTGAGGGCATGAGCTGTACCATCCCCTGGGAGTATAGTATGGAGAAATATGGAGAAACATCAGTCATGTTCCCATTTCTTGGTACTAGATCAAACTACCAAAGAATCTTACAATCAGATTTTTAACACTGGTATTGTTCCTGGCCTTAAAAAGTTTGATAATGAAAAAAAAAAACCAAACCCTCCCCCCATAGCAAATGACTAAAGCTGATGTGGTCTATTGGAGAAAGACAATTGACTTTAGAGTGGCAGCCTTCAATGTTGGTAAATCCTTATTGAGTAGGGAGCATTTTGCTATTACACTCTATGAGAGTTGAAAAGGAATGGAATTTTCTATACTTTTTTTTTCTTTGTTTGTTTTGATTTTACAAAGAATGGTTTAAGGGAAGAATATGTTTGGAAGAATTTTGTAAAGTGTTCTATTAACTAATGCATATCTTTTGTTGTAATGAGGACTCAATGGTCTGGCTGTCTCGTTTGCAATTCCCCAATTTTCTGTCAAGACATATTTCAGTGCCACTGGGTCAATATAGTCCTTTATTCTTTTACGGAAAGTGGAAATCACTTGAAGATAGTGTTTCATTTAAGGATGACGATACTTTGAAATAAAAACAGCCTGGCACAGTGGAACATGTTCTGGGTTTGGCTTCAGAGGAAATGAGCTCTAATCTCAGATTCATGATTTATTGCTTGGGTGTCCTTAGGCGTCTTACTCTTCTTTTCTGGGCTTCAGATTATACATTTGTAAAATATTGGGGGTGGGGAGGAGTAAATTTCATGATCTTTACAGCTCTTCCTAGTATCAGATTCTAGGGTTCCTGATGCTTTTTTTAAAGGTAAAATGGCATGTGTTATTCTCTTTCAAATTTCTCACACATGTTAGTAGATTTCCCACACTGGAGGTTAAAATATCTGTCTTATACATTACTCTGAGTAAGAACTTGGCACAGAAATCAAATCATTGCTTGCCCTGGTTCTGTTCCAACTTTTGACCAGTACTAGATTTTTTACTTTGTGCTCAGCTTTGCAGATACAAAAATTATGGTGGATGTCCAAAATAGATTCATCATCCATGTTTCAGTATAAAGGAGGCAAAAATTTAAAGACTAGAAAACATTCAGTCAAACTTGGGAAACAATTTTTTCATAGTTGTCAAATATGGACAAAACCCAGTCAAGGGAAGGCAAGAGGTGCCATCTGCAGAATTTCTGAGACAGAAAGGGAAATGCAGAGAAGATTTCCCACATTTTCACCTTAGAGCAGGGGTTGTTAACATCATAGACCCCTTTGGAAGTCTGGTAAAATGCATAGACACATTCTTAGATTAATATATTTTTTAAAAATTCCCAATTGAAGAAAATATTGAATTTCAGTTAGAGGTTCATTAAAAGGAAGATAATAATTTTCCAATCCACATACATTAAACTCCTGAGGCTTATTTCATGGATCCCTTGGACCATGGATTGAAAGTTAAGAACCTTTGCCTTAGAGTCTCTCCCAAGGGCAGAATCCTATTCTCTTTTCCTTCAGTGAGTACTCTACCATCATAATCTGGGATCCTGATGGTTGGATTTTCATGTTGAGGTCATTCAGTCATGTCCAACTCTTCATGACTCTGTGGACCACATTCCATATAAAGTTTTCTTGGCAAAGATAGTGGAATGGTTTGCTATTGCCTTCTCTATTGGAATAAAGCAAAAGTTAAATAAGTGACTTGCTCAGGGTCACACAGTTAGTATGTGTTTGAAGCCAGATCTGAAATCAGGTCTTCCTGTTTCCAGGCCCAGTGCTGTATCCATTGAGTTACCTAATTGCCTAATTTTTCATGGCAATATTGAAAAAAAAAACAATTAAAAGTTTTTCAACCCAGTGACAACTCATGTTTTCTTAGTTCTTTTAGCTATATGAAGTATTATTGGGTTTTTTTTCCTTTTTGGAGGGCAATTGGGGTTAAGTAACTTGCCCAAGGTCACACGGCTAGATTTTTTTGTTGTTGTTGTTTGTGTGTGCGTTAAGTGTCTGAGGCCGGATCTGAACTCAGGTCCTTCTGACTCCAGGGCTGACACTCTACTCACTGCACCACCTAGCCACCCTATAAGTATTATTCTTGCAATATTATAGGGATCATCTCATCTCATCTCATTATACTTATATATTTATATATAATATGTTATATAAAATATACTTATATATTTGTATATAACATATAAGTACATGTATATAATACACTAATATATGTTATATTATATCATATCCTATCATACATATTATTATAGTATATATAGAGAAACTGAGCTCCAGGGAGAATAGAGGGATATGCTCATAAATATACTGTTAAGTAGTTTAAAAGAAAGAATGTGAAATCATGTCTCTCAATTTTAAGTTCAGCACTGTGCCAAAAATCATGCATAAATCATTGACCTATTCTTTGGGAGTAGTTAACGTTATCAGCAAAGTATTAATTCTAAAAACCTACCCTGAAGTATTACACATTCATGATATTATTCCATATCCCTCATTGCTGATGGTGCTATTGATTGGTTTCCATGGAGTTACTAACTGGGAAAGGGTAAGGAGAAGTAGAATATAGGATTACTGAAAACAGGGCAAGCCTATAGCATTTAGGAAAGTATAAAGGCCTACAAGACAATGGAGTGAATGAAAACTTCAATGCAGAGTTACTATCATAAATTTGGCTTATTTGTTGAATCAGCCTTGCAAATAATAACCAAAAGTTTTGCAGCCAATTACCCTGAAAAGGGTACTTTAAAATGATCAAAAGAACAATAAAAACTCACATTGCTATAGTGCTTTCAGATTTATAAAGCACTGACACTGAAACATGTGAGGTGAATGGCCCTAGATAAGTTATCTAACCACTTTGTGCCTCAGTTCCCTCTAAATGGGTAGTAATACTGGGAGTGATAATGTTTGCATAATTTACATAAAAGGAATATTTGTGAAGAGCACTCTGTAAACCTTCGAGTGCTACAGAAATAGTGCTACTAATTTTCTGTTCTAATATGTGATTCATCTCTTACAAAACTAAGATGAATACTTCTTTTTTTTTTAAACAAATACTTTATTAACTTCTGTTTTACATCATTCATTTCCGCCAGATTTTGAGTTACAATCATTTTCCCCCCATTATTCCCCTACCCAACCTCCCAGAATAGCAGTCCCTCAAGATATCGCTTCCTCCAATCTGCTCTCTCCCATACCTTCTCCCATACCCCCTTCGACTTTTCCATTAGAGGAAGGTGAATCTTTGTGTCCCAATGCCTGCACATCTTATCTCCCAATTATAAGCAAAAGAATATTAATAATAGTATTTATATATATTTGAAACATTTAATGTTAAGACCTCGAATTTCAGATCCATTTCCTTCCTCCTTGTCACCCATTCCCTCTGGGGAGATAAGTAATTCAGTATATGTTGTACATGTCTAGCTATGCAAAACATTATCATAGTAGATATATTGTACAAGGCTGCTTATAATTCCTCCCACTCATCCCACCCCCCACCTGGTCCATTCCCTACATGATCCTGTCCCTCTTCTATAGTGGGTACTTCCAACCTCCCCTCACCCCAAGGATGCCCTCCCATCCATCATCCCTCCTCTCATCCCCCTTCCCCTATCCTGCTGCAGGTTGAGATATCCCATTTAGCATGTATGTCATTCTCTCCCTGAACCAAATTCAATGTGAATGTGGTTTTGCCTTTTTAGCCTTCTTATTCTCCCCCTCCCTTGCAACCACTTCCCCTTGCTTCTTCTACATGAGATAGTTTACCCTACCCTGTCTCTCCCCATCTCCTCTTGCCACTTTCCTCTCACACCTCATAATTTCATCCCTTGAGTATTCTCCCTTCCCAACAAATTCAACCTATGCCCTCTATCCATATATAACTGTAACCATATACACACACATTCACATATGTATTCGTATGACCACACCCACTTCTTCCATTATTTTCATAGTGAGAAAGATATCATCAGTCACAGTTATTGCTTTTCCATATAGGAATGTAAATAGTTCAACTTTGATAAGTTCCTTTTGATTTCTTTTCCCTGATTACCTTCTCAGGCATCTCTTCCTTCTTGTCTGGATGTCAAATTTTCTATTCAATTCTGGTTTTTTCCTCAAGAATGCTTGAAAGTCCTCTATTCCACTGAATGACCATATTTTCCCCTGAAACAAAATACTCAGTTTTGCTGGGTAGGTGACCCTTGGGTTCATTCCCAGTTCTTTTGCCCTCTGGAGTATCATATTCCATGCCCTTCTCTCCCTCAGTGTAGAAGCTGCCAGGTCCTGGGCTATTCTGATTGTGTTTCCACAATATTGAAATTGTTTCTTCCTGGCTGCTTGTAGTATTTTCTCCTTGATCTGGGGATTCTGGAACCTGGCTATAATATTCCTGGGAGTTTCTTTTTGGGATCTTTTTCAGGAGGTGATCGGTGGATTCTTTCAACCTCTATTTGCCCTCTGGATCTAAAACATCAGGGCAGTTTTCCTTGAGAATTTCTTGAAGGGTGATTTCTAGGTTCTTTCCTTGATCATGGCTTTCAGGTAGTCCAATAATTTTTAAATTGTCTCTCCTGGATCGATTCTCCAGGTCAGTGGTTTTTCCCATGAGATATTTCACATTGCCTTCTAATCTTTAGTTTGTTTGGATCTGCTTAACAGCATCTTGATTTCTCATAAAGTCATTAGCTTCCATTTGCTCCAGTCTAACTCTGAAGGAATGAATCTCCTCAGTGAACTTTTGAGACTCTTTTTCCATCTGGCAAATTCGACTTTTTAAGGCATTCTTCTCCTCAATGCCCTTTTGGGCCTCCTTTGCCATTTGAGCTAGTCTATTTTTAAAGGTGTTGTTTTCCTCAGTCAGGCTGTTGACCCTCATTTCATACTTTTCCTGCATCCTTCTCATTTCTCTTTCTAATTTTTCCTCCACTTCTCTTATTTGATTTTTAAAGTCCTCCTTAAGGTCCTCTATGGCCTGCAATCCACTCATGTTTTCCCCTGGGGCTTTTGGAGCAGGACTTCTGACCTCACAGTCCTTTTCCTGCTCTATGCCCCCAAAATAGGAGTCTAGGGTTGCATTTTCTGTTTCCTTTGCCTTGGCATGTTGCCACTTAATTGCTTGACTTTTGGGCTTGTTGCCACACTATGGCTTTAAGGCCAGATAGAGGAATTTTCATCCAGAACGTGTGGGGGGCAACTTCCGTTTCTGGCAAGCTGTAAACCCACCCACAACTTCCACCCTAGATCACAATCCAGATCCAGGGAGGTTAAAGCAAGAGCGATTACCCCCCAAGACTGATCGCTGGATCTCCCACGATTTGTAGGCTGGGAGCCGGAAATGCCTCTGAAAACTACACAGTGGCGTGTCTCCTCAGCAGCTTCTAGCCCCCAGGGGAGGGAGCTGACGCATTCCCCAAATACAGGTCCCAAAGTCCATAGGACACTAACCTCTTACTTTGTCCTAGGCAAGTCTATGTTGATAATTCTGGCGTCTCCCTAAGACGAATACTTCTAACAATCTCTGTCCTCTTCCATGTGGGCACTCTCTCAGATGGTACAAATCACAACTTACCTCCATCTTTTTCTTGGGAAGATTTTGCCCATTCATTCTGAATGGTTCTTCCACAGAGAGTCCACTCAATGTGTTGGAGACCCTTCTCTAAGTATTTTCACATTCCAATTAAAGGTCCTCAATTTTTTATTTGACTGGCCCCCTTCTTTTTCAAGTAATACAGTCTTGGATGAAATGCCTTATGCTACTTCATGCATAAATATAATCACTGAGAATGTGAGTTTTCCTTTCCCTTTTGGTCCATATCCAATTTTTTAGTCACTTGGCATCATTCTGAGGATGCTATTGTTTATAAAAACTGAGAATTCCAGCATTGAAAAAAAGTGTTGAGCTATTGTTGAAGCACTATGAGATTTTATAAATAAAATCTATATTATTTTCTTCTTCTCTCTAATTCTGGGGCCTAATTGTCTATCTGCAGCTTGGCAGCATGATGAGTAGAGAGCCCTGGGCTTCGAATCAGGAAAGATGGGAATATGCCTCAGACAGTTACTAGCTGTGTGACCCTGTGCAGGTCACTTAATTACTCTTAGACTTAATTTTCCCATCTGTAAAATGAGAATAATAACAGCACCTTCCTCATGGGATTGTTGTGAAGATAAAATGAGATCATTTGTGCAAATCACTTTGTAAACCTTAAAGCATGATAGAAATGTGAGCTATGAGCTATCATTGCAGTACTTGTCCATGAAATAGTTCCTATTAGACTTCTAATTGTATATTATGGTTTGGAATGTAGGCATACTTCACCCATTGTTTTACTGTATGGATTATTAGGCCAAAGTTTTTTGTGTCATTATAGTTCTTATTCTAAAAGTCCTGTTATATTCTGAAATTTATTTATTTTATACTATTTTTCTATTCTATTTTTATTCTGTCAGTTTATTGATAAAATCAGCACAATGCCATCTGTTAACAGGATGAAAGGTAACAAATACTTATTAAATGTCTACTATGTGTTAGATACTGGGTTAAGCATTTTACAAATATGTCTGTCTCTTGGTCCTCATAACAACCCTATGTAGTAGATATTATTATTGTCCTTACTTTATATTTGAGGAAACTGAGGCAAATAGAAGTGGCATGACTTGCTCAGGGTCATGCAACTAGCTTCTGAAGTTGGATTTGAACTTAGGTCTTCCTGACTTTAAGCCCACCACTCTATCTAATGTACCACTTAGCACCTTCACCTTCTATAGGGTTGCTTTTGTTCATTTGGATTTTTCACAGAACATTCTCTATGACACCACTTAAAGTATATTTCAATTGATATTCACTTTTAGGGGATTGTTGAATACAATAATTTTAGTGGTTGCCTCTGTCAAGCAATTTTGTATGTTTGTGAGAGGGGAAAGAGAAATCTTTTAAGGATAAATTTTGCTCTGAGTCAAATACTTTTTTTCTCTAAGCAATAACAAAAAATACCTCAAAGATTTCATACACGTTTTAGTCAATTATGTGTCTATAAAGATGTTGTTTTTTTACAGATAATTGTTTACCAAGTTTGTCTCATCTCTTATCATAGCTTCATTAAGGATATCCTTGATAATTCTCAAAAATATTTTTCAGAGATGAGAAGCTAGGCAGACAGATACATAGATATCAATGAATGGTCTGCTAATGTTGATAATACCATTGATTTTTTTTTTCATGATTAGTATCTTTCTCTTTTGGGATATCTTTAAAATCAGTGCCTCCAGCTTTCTATAACAGTGTCACCTTCAACTTACATTTCTTTTCTTGTCCTATTTGGCCTAGTCCAACCCTTCTTTATATCTTTTAACTTCTTTATCATCATTTCTAAATGGTTATTGGATTAACTGATATTCTTCAAAGACTAAGGAATTAGGTCTCTCTATATTTTTTTCACTGCCATGAGCAATGAAGATAATTTATGGTACAAATGTTGGCAGATTTGTTCTGTATTTTTTTAGTCTGTCATTCTTTCAGTTTCATGTAAAAGTTCTATTGGCATGACCTAAGTTCAGTGTCATGTCAAGCTTTTGGGGGGCCCTCCTTTCCCTCTTCACTGCTTTTGGTTGTTTTTTTGTGAGATGATGCTTCACCTTATCATCTATTATCTTTCTCTATAACACGTTTGGGTAAAAACCTTTTAAACTGGTATTACTCTTAGCTTCCACGTCTCTTTGTTTAGCAAGGAGGTCCAGTGTTTGCTGACAGAAAATTTGGGGGTTCTTTTGGCCTTCTTGATGTAGCATTGCTTTATATTGGTTAAATCTTTATAGTAAATGGTAATAGTTTTTCTGCTTCCTTGTTCTATTCGTTTCTCATTTGGTGATTTTCAAAGGCTTATTTGAATGTCATGTTGAAGCTGTTTTTATTACATTCTTAATATCTTTTTAGCTTTATCCTTCCTTCAAATTAGGAGTTGATTCTGGGCTTTCCTCTAACTAGACAGTTCATTGAGTGTGCTTAGATGACTGATCCAGAAGTGACTTCTGCATTAGTAAATACTAATTTCCTAACTATTAAGGCATAATACGTTTCATTATTTCTGACCACACTGGTCATTTCTTAACTCTCTTCTTCAATTCAACAAGCTTTATTAATAGCTTATTGTGTGCTAGACTATGCTAGGTGATGGGACTACAAAGACAACAATAAGATAGTGCCTATTCTCAAGGAGTTCATCTTCAACTGGGTGAAAAATATGTTTATGGATAAGTAAATACAAGATATACACACAATCACTTCAAAGTAATGGGTAGGACGCACCAACTAGCAACTGGAGAAATCAGGAAGGATCTTTCTAGGAAGAAACACTTGAGCTATGCCTAGGGGTGGGTAACCTGTGACCTTGAGGTCACATGCAACCCTCTAGGTCCTCAAGTGTAGCCCTTTTACTGAATCTAAACTTCACAGAACAAATCCCCTTAATAAAAGGGCTGCACTTGAGGACTTAGAGGGCCACATGTGGTCTCAAGGTCACAGGTTCCCCACCCCTGAGCTAGACCATGAAAAAATTTAAAAAAAATTATTAAGAAGAATAAGCATGAGAATATGAGTAGCTGGCATTTACAGGGCATTTTAGGATTGCAAAGCACTTTACATGTTGTTTGATTTGATCTTCTCAACAGCACTGGGATATAAGTGCTATTATTATCTCTCTTTTATGGATGAGGAAAATGAGACTGAAAGTAGGTAAGTGATGCTAATCTGAGGTGGAATTTGAATTCAGGTCTTACTTCAGAGCTTGAAAAAACACTGAAAGTTCCAACACGTTAAAATGCAAAAACAGAAAAGCAAAAATAGGAATAGCAAATAGATCGGTCAGGCAAGAATGTAATCAGTCTAGAAAGATACGTTGAACTCAAATGACAAGAGATTCTTGAAGTTAGTTTTGCTGAAAATAATAATTAATAGTAATTATTAATCGAGGTAAATTTTTATAACATCAACAATAATACTCATTTACATGCTTAAATTTTAAAAAAAGTACTTTCCAAATATCTCATTTTATCCTTATAGCAACCCTAGGAGTTAGGTGCTATTATTACCTCCATCTTACAGAACAGGAGACTGATGCAGACAGTTTAATCGCTAACTGAGGTTGACACAGCTAGTAAGTATCTGAGGCTCAATTTGAACACAGGTCTTCCTTACACCAGGTCTAGCACTCTGTCCACTGTGCCACCTAGCTGCCTTGATAGATGCCATATTCTTGAATAAAGTGTTTATGGTATTTAGATATGAGGCTTCTAAGTTATCTCCAAGCTTTTGACATCTCCCATTTATCAGTTCTAAACCGCATCTTCCAACGTAGATTTCACCATCCTATGATTATTATTGTTGTATCTCCTCCAGGGTAAGCTGAGTCCAGTGGCATCACTTAGGCCAGGATGACTGGAGATGACCCCAGATGCAGTGGGAGACCTTGGCCTTTTCAAGCTAAGGTCTTTCCCTAGATCTCAGTCAATCTGAGGCAACACCCATTCAGTAAATAAAGGCTAGGCAAGAAATGAGGCAAAAGATGGCTTATATTGTCCAGTTAAAAATAAATCAAACTGTGAAAGGAAGACCCTCAGTGTTTCTGGCCAGAACGAAACAATTGTTATTTATGCTCACTCTGAGCTGTCAAAACCCAAACAATGACCAAATAGGCATAGGCTAGAATGTATTATTGGCCAATCAGTGAGACCCAGAGTAATTTGGGTTTAAGACATGGTCAAGTATCTCCCTTTGAATCCCAATAGCCTTTATCAAAGCCTGGTTTTCCAGAGCTCTATTTCAAGAAATCATAAATGAAGCTATATGGGACAAAAGAAATAATTATCTCAGTTTTTAAAAGATTGAATAAATAGCTAGCAAAGATAAATAAATCTAGCTCCCAAACTCTAAGATATCTTGCAAGTCTTCAGTGATCAAAAGTTTATTTCTTTGGGCAAAACATCCACATGAAAGGGTATAATACCCCATGTGGACAGAGAGAGAAAAAAAGAAGGAAGGAAGGAAGGAAAGAAAGAACATTGCCCAGTTGGAACTGACCAATTGTGTCTGTCCCCAGTTGTGAAACTACTACTACTCAGATTGTTGTTTGTCCTTTATTCTAGAAGAGGACCAATGACGTCAGGAGGATGATGTCTTGACTTCCAAGTGAATTGAAGTGAGCAGGGCTATGTAAAGTCATCAGCCTCATTGTCTCCTCCAGGGTCATCTGAGTCCAATGGCAAGACACAGGTCAGTAGAACTGAAGATGACCCCACACCATCCTCCTATATGCTAGCTTTGAAGTCAAAAGTATTGTTGCATATGTAGACTTGGTCTGGAAGAGCTTCTTGAATTTTTTCTATAATTTGGAGTCCTTTTTAATCTCTGCAACAGCTGTCTTATATCTGAAATTGTTTTCATAGTGTTTTTCATGCTTATGTTCATTATGACCAATTTTAGTCAAGATGGGCACATGTTCCATGAAATTATATTTCTTGTTGGCATTGGATACACAATGAAATCATTTACATAATCCAAAATTCTAGTTATGTGTTTGTATACAGATATACATATAGAATATGCAGAAATATATGTGTTGTGTGTGTGTGTGAGAGAGAAGGAGACACAGGGATAGGGAGAGGGAAAGGGAGAGGGAGAGAAAAGCAGGGAGGAAAGGAAAGAGAGAGAGAGAGAGAGAGAGAGAGAGAGAGAGAGAGAGAGAGAGAGAGAGAGAGAGGATTTCATCAGAATAAGGAACCAAATGATTACACAAATAAATGAAGTCAGGTCTTTTCATGTTAAATCATCCAAATCTTTTAATTTTTGGTTGACTGACATTTGAATAAACAATTAATCAAATACCTCTTTAATTCATCAATCCTAAAACAAAGTTATCTGAATAAGGTCATCTTACATTAGGTGGAAGTTAGACAATCTTCAAGGTTCTTTTCCAGCCCTAACATTTCATAATTCACTTAAAACGAAAGGCATGAAAAGGCCGACTGAAATGAAGCAGCTCAGTTCAGAAAATGAAAGGGAAGGATACACATTTCATACACACACATGCACACACATACACATTAACTTATATACACACATATATATTTATACATTTATACTGAGAGACAGACACAGAGAGAGAGAGACAGAGAGACAGACAGACACAGACAGACAGACAGACACACATACACACACACACACACACACACACAGACAGAGACAGGCCTGAATCAGAAGCTATATCTTCAGATAACTCTGCTAGAACTTCATATTATTTCATGGCTAACTTGGTTATTGTGAATTTTACTGCTTACAATGTGCATAAACACAATAATAAAAAAAAACAAATGAAAATAACTCCAATTTATGTGCTAGCAACTGTTGCAATTGATGAGGAAATAGAGGAAATATATGAAGAACTTGATAATGTTTTCCAAATTAAATCAGAGCACACTTTAATATGTAGTGACATGGAAAAAAATGTGGGCAGGGGAAAGAATAATGAAAAATATGTAGGGAAATATGGTTCAAAGTCAAGAAATGAAAGAGATGAATTCATAAGAATAAAGATGAGAAGAAAATGTGGCATGCAATTAAAATGGCTTCTTCCTATCAAATTATTAAAGATTTAAAAATGGTTAAGGAACAAAAATCAGCATGGATTATCATCATTTTAAAGAAAGTTCAACAAAAGTTAACCAATTAACTATTTGAGGAAACAAAATGAATCTAGAAACCACCCTAGTCAGAAAACATTTGCTCTCCTTAGCGAACATATATATGCAAGGGCAACACCATTTAGACACTAAAATCTTTTGCAGTCTTATGGAGGAGGATTCTTTCCCTACTGAGTTTTATTTAAATGATGTTGAGTTTTTTAATTGGAATTGATGAAAGTGGACTAAAAAATCCCAACAAAATTTCTTAATTTGTCCCTATAAATTAAACGTTATTTTTGTTCACTGGTAAATTGCTGTCCCTCTGGAAGAAATTGTGAAGACCTATGGATGGGCTGTGCAGCCTTTCTCCCACACCTGGAGGTCAGGCCAGCCCCTATCTCTCCAGTTCTCCAAATCTGGGCACACTGGAAGCACGTCTCTTAACTATGGCTCGGGTTTCCTGTCTGTGTCTTGGCATTGAAGGCTACTCAGAGGGGTTGGTGTCCATATAGAACTCAAGGAGAGGCAAGTCCAGGTTTTCTTTGTCCTTTAGGGGACTTAAGCTGATCAGTGGAGAGCTCAGGTCTATCAACAATCATATGACTGGACTTGTTCAGCATGTTTCTGGCTACTTCTGGAGAATGAAACAGGTTGATAAGAAGCTGGCCTTCACTGGCCATGGCCAATGAAGGTATAAGGAGGAGCCACCTCAGATCCCCTTCATGGTTATTGGAAAAGTCAGTGAGCAGTTTGCCCAGGAGAGGTTGTCTCCACATGGCTGGGACAGCAGCAGTGCTGATCTCTGGTCCAGTCTGATGTGGACAAGTATGGCCTAGGGCTAGAGGATGAAGGTAGAGGAGGAGGATGGGGCGTGTGGGGTAGGGTGGGGTGAGGGGGCAGACTTTGCTGCTGGCCTTTCCTGGCTTTCTCCCCAGAGGTCCTGGGGGCCATCTACTGGTAAGAGGCATTACCAAGGCCAAAGCCATCACCAGAGAAGAGTCAGAATGAAGAGAATCCCCTGGATTGCTTGCTATGAAAATACCATCTCATAAACAGTGAGAAGCACTGGACAGACAAATTAGTTTACACAAAACTTGGAATGAGACCCAATTTAGTCAGGTAATTCTGACAACATTTAAAGATGTGACTGGAAGGACAACAAACATAAACACTGGAGTCTTTCAAGATTTTTGTTGTAAAATTTGTTATAAAATTTCAAGATTTTTGTTGTAAAAACCCCCTCTCTCAATGACAGTAGATCCAACACATTTTCTTTCTAATATCAAAGCAGCTGATCTAAGGCAATAAAAATGATAGTAAAGGAAACAAAGGTAGTATCAGCAGCTGGATCAAATCAAGTATTCATAGATGTAGTGTGCTGGAACCAACACAATTTTGAGGGTGAAGAGAAATTGATTTTAAAGATAGATAAAAGGTGGCAACATACTGAATAATTGGAAAAGATCACAGATAATACAGAGACTTTAAAAGTGACATATATAAATAACTACCATCCCCATAGGCCTACTATCTCATTTCTCTAAAATTCCGATAATATAACACACTTATATCTAGGATTTTTAAAATAAAATATACAACAGGATGATTTTCACATTATAATTTATTCCAGACTAATTTTATAGTCACACAATTGACTTAAAGGTATGGAAAATACAGGAACTCACTGTGTTTATTGTTAAGTATTTAAAAAAGCATTTCGTTAAGTATAGCAAAAAAGCTCTCCAAAAAGGTATATCTGATGCATTTGTTGAGATTGTACAAGATTCTCTGAGAGATGTAATAATAACAGAAAAATGCTGTTAAAAAACCATCTCGTTATCAGTACCAAGCAAGGCATAAAACAGGTCGGGGTAAAAGGGAATATGTGTGTGTGTGTGTGTGTGTGTGTGTGTGTGTGTGTGTGTGTGTGTGTGTGTGTGTGTGTAAAATCTGTGTTCTAGGCACTAAACTAAAGGCATTTTAAAAATACCTCATTTGGATCTCACAACAACCTTGTGAATACACACACACACACACACACTTATACACACACATGTATGTTCTATTCTCACAACTGTATATCTTATAAAATTATATGAACAAAGAAAAATGTTAAAGGAGAAGATAATAAATAACATTTCATTCTAGTGTCCATAAGGAATCACTGGAATTTATTGAATAGAAGAGTGACATAGTTAGGACTATACTTTAGGAAAATTACCTTGACACCTGAGTGGAGAATTGGACGAAGCAAGGAAGTGACTTGAGGCAGGAAGACCAAAAAGGATCTATTACTATAGTAGATTTGAGAGGCAATGAGGGCCAGAACTAGAGTGATATTCACACCTATGTGCACATGCACAAACACATGCATATACATACACACAGAAACTGAATTGCATTGACATAGAGTAGAGGTGTCACATACATGACCAGAATTCTATGGCAGTCTTTGAGTATAGCCTGAACCAGATTAAAATGTAATTGGAACATATTTAACAAAACAAAAATACAATAGAATTTGGGTAATATTAATATGCAAGTTTCTAAGTCAATAGGCAATCCACAGAGATCTTGATGTACGGTTTAATGGCTCTGTTTATATTTAAATTTGACATCCTTGGTGTGAGGAACCACAGTAAGAAAATTCTCCTGTTGCAAATTAGTACTTGTGCAGATTATAGTTTTAGGGAGTTAACTGGTGAGCCAAGAGGTTAAATGATTGACCATCATAGATGTAGACAGAGTATCTTTCAGAGATAAATCTTTAATTCTCATCCTCCTGACTTTGAGGCTGACTCTTTATGCACCTAATCATAATGCCTTTCTGGATGTATGCAAATACCTATATTTTTGTGAAAAAATGCTTGGCATAATATTTTCATATATTTTCTTAACTGGCCAGGCCTAAATATCATATGGGTCATAATACCCTAATAAACAGCAGAAAGGTCCTAAATCTTAGACTTTCCTCAAACACTAAGTGGAAATGAGAGTTCCCAAATATATATCATGTAACTCCTACCAATAGCTGCATGCATTTGAATGAAGTATTTAAATATCCTCTTTTAAGAAGAAAATGGATTATATCTTTCAGCATATGCAAAAAGATAAACTAAACATTCTATTTATCGTTATAAAATTAGAACTTGGTGTGACTAAGTACATCAAAATAAACTTATCCTTCATGCTAAAGTTTTTCCCTCCCTTAGCTTATACATGGAAAAGGGCTGTTCACATATTGAGAACAAGGGCTAACCAATGGACAAAACATGTCCTGCTCGGGTATGTTGATTATGTCTAGACAAAATGAGGAAGACTACCAGTACTAAATTTATGACAGCACAAGAATATGTCACACAGAATAATAAGTGTTGGTCTATAATCAGAATCATTGACAGGATTACCCATGTTAAACAGAGATCCATTGGAGAATTTGAGAGCACTTGCATAGAAGGTAAGAACTAATGCAAATGGAAAAATTTCAGAGAAGAAAGTACCGGAAGGTTTTGTTTTTTTCTGTTGCCAGGTCACATTGGCACATCTAACTTTGTCCCAGGAAGCTCTGTTTTAGGATATCAACCCCCAAATTGTTAGGGGGAAATAACCTCTTATTTTCCCTGCCATCTACTAATACTTTAATATTTAGTTGTTCTGTTCACAGATCATATACAGTGAACTGAGGAATCAGAATGTTTGCTGAACTCTGAGTTATTTTATTTTTTATTATTTGCATTAGATTGCTCATATCTTTTTTGACAATTTTACGATGGGCAGTAAACTGAGACCTCTGCTCCATTGCTTTTAAGTGATTTAGAAAGCATTCCGAAGTTCCTTTAGATTAGCAGAGCAGCCAGGGTCACAAAGCTGAGTGGAGCTAGCTTGATCTTGTTTCCAGTTTCTTGCTGACATTTAGTCCCTAGAGGCCACTTTCAAAGCAATGTCTAAAAATCAGATCTCATAGGCTCTGCTAAAGCCATCCTTCAGGCAGTCTTTTGGCAATTGGTGCCTGGAGCAGGGATCAGAAAAAAATCTATTCAAAATTATAGATTGAGACATAGTTCCCATTCTATTCCTCCCCAGGCTACATTTCTGACTCCTTTCGCTGATGTAGCCATAGTTCTCCATCCTTAAGCCTCCCTCTAGTCTATAATGTGGGCAGCTAGGTGGCACAGTGGATAGAGTTTCCGGCATGAAGTCAGGAAGACTCACCTTCCTGAGTTCAAATCCTGCCTCAGACATACACTAGAATGACCTGGGCAAGTCACTTAATCCTGTTTGCCTCAGTTTCCTTAGCTGTAAAATGAGCTAGAGAAAGAAATGGCAAACTACTCTAGTATTATCTCTTCCAAGAAAACCCCAATGGGGGTCATGAAGAACTTGCCAGGATTGAAAAATGACTGAACAAAAGTAGTCCTGGATTTCACAGCTCAGAATTGCTCTTCACCCCTGCTGGCTTTTCTCTCTGATTGAATGGTTCTGCTCTGTACTTCTATTTAAGAAAAAACCCCAGATCAGCCATGCTTTATTCATGTCCAGGCTGTACTCTGGATTTCCTTTACTATATACCCAGTACTGGGTACCTTTGCCCCTTTCACTCCTCCCTGCTCCCCCCCCGCCATTTTAGTTTCCTTTTTTTTTTAATGTGTTGTCTTACCCCATTAGGATGTAGACTCAGTGAAGGCAGTGAATATCTTTCTACTTATATTTGTATTTTTAGCATAGAGCACCATGCCAGGCACATATTTGATATTTTAATAAATTATTATTACTGACTGAATCCTGCCTTCTAAACAGGCTCACCAAGGGCACGTTTCTTCACTTCACAAACTACAATAAGAAAGTCTAATCTTGACTCAAGTGCAGAGATCAGAATTCAGAATTTCAGTCTTGTCAGTTTTATTTGAGTTTCCTTTTCCATATCAAGAACAAATACTCTTTATTGAAGGCAATAGACCTTGTAGCAAGCAGAGAAATGAACATGTGATGGAGAAATTATTAAACCTTTTATATTTCTCATGTGGATTTGTTTTGTTTTTCTTTGAGGCATTTCCTCTATCCAGGAGCTTGGTCAACTAGCTCCAGCTTTCTCTTTCTGATAGTTGGGGAAAGTGACACTAGATATAGATTGTGGGGGTCTCCTGATATTCCTAAAATGATCAGTAATGACATTCACTGAGTTAGGTTTGGAAGTTGATCTGAGCTTTCTCTCTCCTGAATGCATAGGTAAAAAGTAGTAAATTGTATTAGGGAAAATGCTGAATCCAGAATTAGGTAAAACTGGGTTCAAGTGCCTTCTCTGATAATTATTAGATACATTACCCAGAATAAGTTACTTAGGCTCTCTCTGCCTCAGTTTCCTCATCTTTACAATGAGGAAAATAATACCTTCTTTAGTAGCTATTTCAGGAGTTAATGAGAGGCTCAAATGAATCTATGTATATCAAGATTTTTATATGTGTATGTATGTGTGTGTGTGTACATGTGTACTATTAGATTATTTTGTACAGTATTAGATTTAGACCAACATCTTACCTCTTATAAAAAGACAAGCTCCAAATGGGTAGAGTGACCTAGATATAAACAAAACAAAACACATCATAAAACAAATTAGAGAAACACAGGAAAAGTTACTTCTATCCACAGAAGTGATAATTTTTTATGTAAACAAGGAATAGAGAAGATCACAGAAACTAAAGTGGATAATTTTGATTTCAAAAAATTTTTAGAAAGTACACAAATAAATTTCATAAAATTAAAGTTGAAAAGGAGACAACTGGGGAAGCTTTTGCAGCAAGTTTCTCTGGCAAAGATCTCATTTCCAAGATTTATAAGGAACTGATTTAAATTTATAAAAATAGAAACCATTTTCTAGTTGCTAAAGAGTCTAAGGCTATGTCTGTTGATAACCTGGAAAGAAATCCAGGCTATCAATAGCCATATGAAAAAATATTCCAAATCAGTAGTAATTTGAGAAATATAAATTAAATTAATTTTGAGATTCAACCTCATACCTATAAAACTGGCAAGATGACAAGAAAGGAAAGTAACAAACATCAGAGGGACTGTGGGAAGTATGATTGTTGGACCTGTGAAATATATACAACCATTCTGGAAGGTAATTTGGAATTATACATAAAATTTCTAAACAGTACATATCATTTGACCCAGAAATACCACCTCTAGGCCTATAACCAAAAATGACCAAAGGAAGAAAAAAAAATCCTTTATATACAAAAATATTTCTAGCAGCTCTTTTTTGTGGTAGAAATAACAAAACAAACCAGAACTGAAAGCTAAGGTAATGTCCATTCACCTGAGGAATAGCTGAATGTGTATATAGATGTGTTGGACCACAATTGTGCTATAAGGAATGAGAAAATAGATGATTTCAAAAAGACATGGAAAGACTTATATGAGCCAATGTAGAATAAAGCGAATGGAATCAGGAAATCGGTATACAATATCTATCTATCTATCTATCTATCTATCTATCTATCTATCTATCTATTTGTCTATCATCTATCTATACCAATTAGAAGATGAGTATATATATTTATATATGCATACATATATCTGTATGCTTAGATATATACAATATGGTCATATATATGTATATATAACCTGTATTATATAAATGAACAGTTTTGAGGACTTTTACAAACCGATAATGAAATGTCCAGAAACAGAAGAACAATTTATTCATTAACAACAACTCTATAAAAATAAACTTTGAAAGCTATAAGAACTCTGATCAATATAATGACTATTTTACAACCCCAGCAGACTTATAATGAAACATACCATCCATTACAGAGAGTTGATGAATTTGGATTATGGAATATAATATAAACACTCTTGTATACACCCATTGAGGAATTTTCTTTTGCTTGCTTATCTATATTTATTTATTTTTCCTTTTTTCCCCAATGACATAGGGGTAGTAGGGGGAAAATTAGATTTCTGTTAGTTAAAATATAGGTAGCGTGTGATGCAGATGAGAAAAGTTAAATGCACTTTCAAATGAGGTCAATATATTATTTACTTAATTATTTTACTTTATTACTTCTTAGTAAGTAGGAGTAATCTTTAAATGTTTATAATATAAAATCAAAACACATCAGTAATGCATTAAAAATGTTATGAACATATGATTTGTGTTGTTTCCATGCTCTGCACATAGCAGATGCTTTCTGAATGCTTCTTGAATATTTACATCAAAACATCTTTTAATAATAATAATAATAGAATTTGCATAACCAGATTTATGCCACTACAAAGCATTTGACAAATTTTATCTCATTTGTTCCATACAACAATTCTTTGACATTAGGTGCTATTATTACTTCCATTTTGTAGATGAAGAAACTGAGCCTCTTTACATTATATCCATTTTCATTTTGCATGGACAATGTCTTATTAGACCACAGTGTGAAAATGCTTGCATGTCTCCTATCAAAATATTCCCACCTATACTAAATATTAAAATGTGGAGACCTAAAGAAATAACTTCCCATGCTAAGATTTTCATACATTTAAACTTCTCATAATCCACTTGAAATGTTATCACTGATATTTTCTAATGAAAGTTGGACAACATATTTTTTACTTTCTTAATTAGCTATTTAGGCTACTTTTGTAGCATTCATGGTTGAAGGCTAATATTAGTGAAACTAACTACACTAATAAAGAAATATTGTTAATGATACAGGGAGTACAGTCTAATGAAGAGTAGATGGCACTGAGAATCAGAATTTCTGGGTTCTTTGATCTGCCACTATCTAGCTATGTAACTTCAGAAATATAATTTAACTTCTTTAGATGTTGGTTTCCTCAGGTATGGAATGAGAGCTTTACCAAAGATTTCTGTAGCTTTAAATTTTGAGTAAATAATAACTCGTATGTATATGATATTATATAAAATGTCCTTCAAAATAACTCCATGAGGTAGGTATATTAATGTTATAATGTTACATATGAGAATGTTTGGAAGCATTTTATTCAAAGTGCAATAAATAATAACTATGAGAGGTTGCATTTGAATGCAGGTCTCTTAATTCTGTCTACAATTCTTTTTAATGAACCACATTGCTTGTGGGAATGCTTAATATGGGATCTCCTGACTAGAACAAACCCAGAGTATTGTTGATGTGGTATTAAAAATATTTTCATATTTTTATAAGATTAATAATATATTCTTCCTTCTTGGGTTATCACCTCTTGCCACACCAGGCAATGTGCTCTTCCTAAAGTGTATGACCCAAATAATCCATTTTAATCAGGTGTAGTGCTTCTTTATTGCTCATCAACCAATTATTTATCTAGTGAGTAACATATTTCAGATTGTATTGTTCCCACCAATTAAATAAAAAACAATATTTCTTTGAAATTTTGATGACTATTTTCTGTATAGTGATTTAAGGGATGGTGAAGAAAACTGCTATTTTAAAAAATATATATATACATATGTTTTAATTATGAGAAACAGATCTTTAATGTTTAGTAGATACTTTGACTGTAGAGTTTAAGAAACAAACCAAGTGTGGGGCGGCTAGGTGGAGCAGTGAATAGAATGCCGGCCCTGGAATCAGAAGGACCTGAGTTTGGAGCCGGCCTCCAACACTTAATCCGCACAAACAAAAACCTAGCCGTGTAACCTTGGGCAAGTTACTTAACCCCAATTGCCCTAAAGGGGCGGCTAGGTGGATCAGTGAGTAAGAGCGCCGGCCTTGGAGTTTGGATGACCCGAGATCAGATCCGGCCTCAGAAAATGAGCACCCACGCATAAATCAAATGACTAGCCGTGTAACCTTGAGCAAGTTACTTAACCCCAATTGCTTAAAAAAAAAAAAAAAAAGAAACAAACCAAGTGAATATAAGGGAAGCTAATCTTGCAGTTTAAGTCAAAATTGGAAAGAAGAGAAACAGTTTCTAGAGAGATAATGAGCTGTCCACGGTACTATATATTCTTCATGTCTTAACCTTGCCACAGTTTCACTTCATGGGAAAGCAGTTATCTTTTGGGTTTAAGGAGTTCAGTAACAGTTCAGGGAGAGTACTGTAATGGTAATGGGAATTTGAAGATCTTCCATGCCCCTTGCATTGGCAAGCAAATAGGTATTTAGCACCTTGTTTCAAGTTCATGATTGTGTCAAGCATTAAGATCCAGAACTTGTGAATCCCACAGTGGGAGGAAGTTGCCATTGTGACAGGAAGGGGCTAATACCATATATAAGAAAAAGCCCAAGTTAGGGAGCCAGAGCTCCTGAGAGCAGAATAGCATGGAGGATGAGCTGCTACTGCTGGAGAGGGAGAAGAACTTCTGAGGGCTACTGAGAATATCTGAGAGCCAGCCAGAACTACCAGGAATGAGAATTGCTGAGAGAGAGAGAACTGCTAGGATCCTGAGAACTTCTGAGAATTGCTACAAATTGAGAACAGAAGGATAACAGAACTTGTGGTGGAAGAATGGAGAACTGAGAACTGAGAAGAGAGAAGAACTGAGAAGAGAATCGAGAAGAACTGAGAAATGAGAAGAGAGGAGAACTGGGAGAAAGCATGGCTGTGGTGCTGGTACTTTGTTTTGATGTTACTTTGTCAGATACATCTGTTGATAGAGGACATTGCGGTCATTACAGAAGCCCTGGGATGTCACCGTTGGTTAAGAAGCCCTGAAAGAGGATTTTCCTGTTGTATGTTTACAGAAATCCTGGAGAAGGGTCTTGCTGATGTTTTTACAAATCCTGAGACTATACTGATGATTTCTTCTGATTCCTCAGACCTCATTGTTGGGTCTATGTTGATTTCGCAGGCAGAAAGTGAATTGATGAGGATGTTGGCAATATGCATGAATGTTATTGTGGCTTTGTTAAGCTTTGTCTTCTCAGAAACAGAAAATGTGAAGGACTTGAGATAGACTAGGGACTGTGAGCTTCAATATGGAACAGCAACTAGACAAGGAGCTGGAAAACAAGGAACTGGCAGGATCTGGGACCATGGAAGAGGAAGCATAGAAGCTGAGGGCCTATGTCATGTCAAGATGGAAAGACCTCTCCTTGGGTATTTAATGTAAGCTGAGAAGATCATGATTTACTGTGGCCTAGGAGTGGAGAACTTTGACCTTTACATTTAGATGATTGAGTTAAGGATTTACTAATTAAGGATGATTGGAAACTAATCTCCAATTATAAAAAAGAAGACTTTTTGATTGAAGAAATTAAGACAGTGTGACCTAGGGGTGGAGAACTTCAACCTTTGTATGTTGTGATTGAATTAAGGACTTACTAAATGATTGAGTTACTAAATTAATGTACTTTGCTTAAAACTATGTGACCACTTTCGTGAAAACTATGTAGCCATTTTTAGTGATAAATTGTTATGCCATAACATTGCAAATACTATACTTTGATTTCTGTGAATGTTTTGTCTTAGTCTGTTACTCTATTAATAAATAGAGAGTTCATTATACTGTGTAATCAGAACCTTGAAGCTGTCTACAACAACAGTCCTCTGGAAAGCTGCTCATACTTGGCTTGACAAGTACTGAGAGAAACACAGCTAGAAACATGTTCTGCGGTATTACTACTTGTAGTAGGTGGGAAGAGTTCACTTAGGTAACCTAATTACCTTGTTAGCCAACTGAAAGTCTACATTTCAAAATAAGTTGTCATTTAGCACTGCACAGAAGAGAACTCATAGAAGGCTTTTTTTTTTTTTAACAACAGAAGTAGTTTTTTCTTTTAAATTTATTTATTTTTATTTTACAACACCAAGTTCCACAAATTTTTGAGTTCCAAATTTTCTCCTCCTTCCTCTTCTTCCCTCTTCCCCCCTCTTCCCTCCAATACAGCATGTAATCCAATATAGGTTCTACATATACTTTCGCATTAAACATGCTTCACAATGGTCAAGTTGTAAAGAAGATTATAACCAATAGAATGAACCATGAGAAAGAAGAAACAAAACAAAACCAAAAAAAGGAAAAGAAACAAGAGTCAATAGTTTGCTTTAATTTGCATTCAGACTCCATAATTCTTTCTCTGGATGTGGATAGCCTTTTCCATCTTGAGTCCCTTGGAGAGAGTTATCTTAGAATTTTGCATTGCTGAGAAGAGTCAAGTGTATCAAAGTTAGTTATCACAGACACAGAGTATCTGTAATTGTGTGCTATATTCTCCTGGTTCTGTTCCCCTCACTCAGCACCAGTTCACATAAGTCTTTCCAGGTTATTATGAAGTCTGTCTGCTTCTCATTTTTTGTAGCACAATAGCACTCCACCACATTCATAAACCACAACTTGTTCATCCACTCCCTAATTGATGGGCATCCCCTTGATCTCCAACTCTTTGCCACCACAAAAAAGAGGCATTATTCACACAAACAAAAACCTAGCTGTGTGACCTTGGGCAAGTTATTTAAACCCAATTGCCCTCCAAAAAGCAAAAAAAAAAAAAGGAGGCATTATAAATATTTTCGTATATACAGGTCCTTTTCCAATCTGTATTATCTCTTTTGGATACAGCTCTAAAAGTGGTATTGTGAGAAGTAATTTTGTTGTAAGGTACTACCATTTTTAAGAGCAAGCAGTTAATTTGATCATAACATTTTGTTGAATTGTTTGGAGAGGACACTTGGAAGTTAATTGTTTCTTACTCGAGGATAAATCCTTGTTTGTTGAAACCTTTGTTTTAAATGATATCTATTTTCTAATATCTAGTCTGCATTAGTTATCTAAACAGTCATATTTTTAAAAATAAGATTAATTTGCTTAAGATATGAGTGATAATTTACAGAAATAAAATACGGTAGTGACTTGTTGTGAAGTGTACAGAAGTATTTAGTGGTAACTGAAACAAATTACAGGCATGTGATTACTGCAAACTAGATATTATAGCATTTGGATTAAAACTTAGAGTTCAAAAAGTCTGATCCTTGTACTTTTCAAAGGAAAAATAATGGCCCATATTAGCTCACCTAGAATTTCTGACTAGAAGTCCAGAAGGAAATAAAAATACATATGCATATCCTGATGACCTAACTTTTTTACTAAGACCGATAGCATTATAAGTTCTCCCCTCTATTTGTTTTATATAGGAAATAGTCTTTATCCTTGAATTATAACCTCTATAAATATAGGAAAATTAATAGTGTTCTTCATGACAGTTAAAGAAGGAAGAAATCTGCCACATTCTTTCAGCTCCTAACACTATAAGAAGCCCAGAAAGGTGATTAAGAAAATATTCTAAAGTCTTGGTTCTTTCCAGAATGCTCTTCAATACAACACCCTCCCCCTTCCACCTCACTTCTTCTTGCACTAAACTAGAAACAAATACAAAGGATAAAAATAGTCAAAGAGCTATTGGATAAAAGCGAGGCTTTATTTCCTTCTTCATTTACTGATATTAGAGCTTTATGATCATGGTATTATCTCACTGGATAGTATTGAATGTGTAACATGTCCTTTCTCTCTCTGCCCACACTACGCACACATATATAGATTTGCTTTTTCAAATAGAAAACAGGAAATTTTGTCTTTTTTTAAAAGGAGACTGGTTTAATCTTTTTTAAAAGTCACATAAGAATGATAGCTCATTCAGATTAATAAATTAAGGATCCAGAAACGGTGACATTTTGTCTGTATCAATGTAGATATGTCTGCAGAAATGAGGTAATAAATTTTCTGAAGATTCTTCAGTGAGTGACCCAAAGAATCCCATAAAAGGAATCTGAAGCAATAGCTATAACAATTCAGTCTCCTTTCCCTAAATTTCAAAATTAGTCTTGGGAGGGATTTCAACTTCCTATTATTGAAGTTCTGAAGTAGAATCTCATTAAACAAAAGAGTAAGAAAAAGAATTCAGAAGTGTAATGTCCTGTTTCAAAAGATAATGGGTTATCCTTCACTTGGGCTATTTGAATAAAGGTTGGAGAAACATGTTTATGTAGTAGTAGGGCTTCTTTTTCAGGAATATTTTTGACACTGACACTGAGGTGCATAGAACTCCACGTTTTGAAGAGTTGCTAAATTCCTATACATTTCTAAGAACTAACATACCATGAATATTTTTATTGGATAGAGTGGAAATGTACACATATGTATATATTCCATTTTCTCTGCCCCTCTCTCTCTGCCTCTCTTTGTCTGTCTCTCTATCTCTGTATCTCTCCATTCATTCATCTTTAAAATAGAGAGATAGACTTAATCTTTGATTTTATTTTTGTAGTGAATTCCTAGATGAGGAAACTCCCTCTACTAATGAGGGTTGGCACCTTCTCTGCAACTTAAACTCTTATAGATTTACTTAGAGCACTGGGAAATTCAATGACTTGTTCAATGAATATAGCCTATATATATCAAAGGCAGGACATGAGCCCAGGATTTCCTGGTTCTGAGGCCAGCTTTGTATGCACTATGCTAAGCTTCCACACATGTCTGTGGTCTGGCTCTCATTTTACAACTGAGAAAACTGAATTCTAAATAAGTAAAAAGACTTTCCCAAGTTCACACAGCTAGCAAGTGGTAGAGCTTATTCCCAGAAGGTAATTCCCTAAGAGTTTCTATTAACTTATGAAAAATGAAGTGAAATCCTGAAATAATCCATAGGGCATAAGGGACATAATATTGTTGATCTAATACTTAGTACCCAAATCCTTCATTCTTAAGATAAATTCCATGAAGATGGATATTAATCCTTTCATCATCCTTCCCCCAAAACCTATTCCTCCTCTAAAATTTCTCTATTATTGTCAAAGGCAATGGTGTCAAACTGAAATAGAAATAGGGCTACTGAACCAAATGTAAGAATCCCCTTGGATAGAATATTGACTTATGAAAACACATGTATGACAAGGCAATTATTATGGTACTAATTGTAAATCTTATCAATGAGAGGGGGGAAATGTTGTAAGGAGAGAATTTTAAACTCAATTTTTTTTTAAAAAGAGCCAAAATAAAATAAATAAAACAATATATTTTATTTATTTTGTTAAATAATTCCCAACTGCATTTTAATCTGATCCCTGCACACTGAGGAGTATTGTAAACTCTGTTTAATTCCTCTAGACAAAAGTATCATCACTTCCTGTTCATCGCTGTTCATGACCCATCATCTTCATACCCTTACATTAATTCATTCCATATGTTCAAACAGTAGTCTAATCTTGGTATTTCTTTCTTCATAGCATCCCTCACCTCCATCCACTTTTCTTCATGTAAATAGCCACCAGTCCATTCCAGGACTTTATCACTTCTTTCCTGAACTCTGGGAATATTCTTCTTTTCAAAAGTTTTAATCACTATAATTTCCTCCATTATTCCTCCCTTCTCCCAACTAGGCATCCCATATAACAAATAATTCATTTTTTATTAATTTGTTTGTTTATTTTTAGTTTACAAGATTCAATTCCATAGTTCCTTGAGTTTCAAATTTCCCTTCCCTCCCTCCTCTCACCCCTACGATGGCATATAGTCCAGTATAGGATCTGCAAATACTTTCACATTAGACATTAGTCAGGTTACAAAGGCGTATTATACTAGATGGAATGAAAAATGGTAAAGAGGAAATAAAGCCAAACAATGAAAAGAAAAAGATCAAGTAATTTGCTTCCATCAGGATTCAAACTACAGAGTATTTTAAAGAAAAAAAAGAAGAAAATTCAGCATAATTTATTATTACAGTGAAAAAATCTGAAATATTTTTGTATATGTATAACATTTGTACACCTTCCACTTATGGAAATGGATAGGATATGGATATGTTCTTAGGTCTCTTCTGTTGAGCTATGGTTTCTTTTATAATTTTTCAACATAATTTTCTTTACATTTTTTATAATTGTTATGTATATTGTTTTCTTGGTTTTGTTCATTTCATTCTACCACATTTCACATAGATCCTTCCATACTACTCTGTATTTATCACATTTTTTCAATCTTACTACATAGTAATGTTCTACATTTATGAACCACAATTTATCTAGCAATTTCTCAACACATGGATATCTACTTAGTTTCTAATTATTTGCTTCCACAAACAAGTGTATTATGGGTACTAATGGTTGTTTTTTAAAATTTATAGAATTCTCCTTGACTATATCAGTACCAGTAGTGTTTCCCCCCTTTCATAATAATTTTATTTTTATTTTTTCCAAAATTTTATTTTAGACTCAATGCTAGAACACAAAGAATAGAAAGAAGAAACAAAAACATATCATGAACTTAAATATTGGAACTTAAATACAAAGTTAGAAAGAAATAAATGCATGTCATGTGTATAGCAGAACATGAGAGGATTCAAAATATGACACAATAAATTTTCATTTCAAGAAAGCCTATGTGATAAATAACACTTGTTGTGTTGAGAATTGTCCATCTTTCCTTTGCTTCCTTGTGAATTTTTTAATTCTCTGCTGTGTACTTTTTTACTTTGTTCTTTTTTTCCCTCTCCTCAACTCCCCTCCCCCCAAAGGCCACAATAAAGTTTATATGTTTCTTTTTTTTTTCTTTTTGGAGGGGGAAGGCAGGGCAATTGGGGTTAAGTGACTTGCCCAAGGTCACATGGCCAGTAAGTGTTAAGTGTCTGAGGCTAGATTTGAATTCAGGTCCTCCTGACTCCAGGGCCAGTGCTCTATTCACTGCACCACCACTGCATGCCCCACAACATATATACCTCTACTTTACTTTTACCCGCTACCTTGACCTCCTATGACTTACCTACCCCCCCTCAAGTGTCCCTCCCCTATCCTCCCATTCCTATACATCTAAACACCCTTCTATACCCTTATTTACTTATTCTCTCACCCTCCCCTCTAAAGATGCTCCCTTGTCCTCTCCCCATTCCCTATGTCCTCCCATTATATTTCTTCTGAATTTGGAAGGCTTCTATACTCTTAAATATACATACATACATACACACATACATATATATATATAATGTATGTATTGTTCTCTCTTACACCCATTCCCAATAAAAGTAGGTTACCAGAACTATCAATCCCCGCCAATCAATTCTTCCTCTTGCACCTCACTTGAATAAAATACTCTTTTTAGCTATTCCTAAATTCATATCATGCTCAGGTTTTCCCCAATCTTTCTTATGAGCTACCCAATTATTAATTAGAATCTTAGACATAAATTTTACATTTCACATATATAAAAATAAACAGTTTGTCCTTTTGGAGCCCTTATAATCAGTCTTTGTTATATGCCTTATATTTATATTTGTTCTTGTATGTCAAATCATCTATTAAGTTAAAGATTTTTTAAAAATGAAATCTTGAAAATCTGAGAGTTTATCAAATGTCCATTTTTTCCTTCAAAATAAGAGTTAACTTTGCAGGGTATGATATTTTTGACTGGAGCCCCAGTTATTTTGCTTTTTGATATATTATATTCCAGGACCTGCAGTTCTTTAATGTTTCTGCTTTTAAGTCTTGTGTAATTTTAATTGTGACACCATCATTTTTAAATTGTTTTAATTTTTATGCTTTTAATATTTTTACCTTGAGCTGGGAATTTTAGAATTTGACTATGATATTCCTATGAGTTTTCCCAATAGGATCTCTTTTAAGTGGTGATTGATGGATTTTTTTCTATTTCTACTTCTCCCCTCCATCACCTCTTGTTATAATGCTTCAGGACAGTTTTCTTTCTGGTTGTCTAATTATTTTTATATTTCTCTCCCCAATTTATTCTTCAAATCTGTTGCTCTTCTTATAAGATGTTTCACTTTGTCTTCTATTTTTTCATTATTCATGTTTTATTTAACCATTTCTTGATCTCTTATAATTCTACAGACTTCACTTTGCCCAGTTCTAATTTTCAAGGTGTTATTTTCTTCCTTAAGATTTGGGATCTCCTTTTCTAGTTGTTTGACTTTCCTTTCATACATTTCTTGCATTTTCTTGGATTGTTATTATTTTCTTTTTTTAGTTTTTCCTACATCTCTGTCATTTAATTTTTAATGTTTTTTTCAAAGCTCTTCTAAAAATTCTTTTTGGGCAGGTGGCCATTTGACTTTACTCTTTGGGGATTCTTTTACTTTAGTTTCCTCCTCTGAAGATGAACCCTGATCATCTCTATTCCCATAATAGGTTTCTATAGTTGTATTCTTTCTCCTTTGCCTATGCTTTTATTTTTGTGATAATAGCTTATTTATTTGTAATCACCTCTAGCCCTGGTGTATGGGGAATGGTTCCCCTTGCCCCAGGTCTTCAGTTCTTCCCTCTAGCCTGAAACCAAAGCCAAACCTCTAAACTCCTGTAACTGTCTATAGCCAGAGGCTTTCTGCCTCATTGCTTCTGCACTGACCTGGCTTGTGCTGGTTCCTTCTCACCCCCCACACTTCCCAGTACAGATGTGTCTGGCATTCCTGGTTAGCAGAGGTTCCCTTGATCTTCCTGGGCTCAAATGCCCAGCTCCCCTCACTACCCTGCATGTAAAAGTTCTGGTGGCTGGCCCTGAGACAGTCTCTTAAACCAACTAACCCTAGGGCTTACTGCTTGTTGTTTGTGTTTTCTCTTAACAAGGACCAAACTTCATCCTGGAATTTTTCTTATGATCATCTCAAATTGTCACAGGAGGGCCCCTGTTATGCCCCTGTTCTTATTTATCTCCACCCACACTTTGTTCACTCTAAGGTGCTATTTTAATTCTTCTGTGGGGGAAGATCTTGAGAGCTTGGAATTCTCTGACCTACTCTGCCATCTTTCCAGAATCCTCTCCTTTATAATTATTTTAGAAGAAGTTTCATTTTCTTTTCTGAGACTGGATTATTTAAGATCTATTTAGGCTTCTCTTTGTTATCTTATGTTTTCTTTTTTAAAATAAGATTCATTTGTATTTTATCTTTCTTATATGACCATGGTATCTCATTTATCCTTTCCCATCCCCCTCCCCGAGATTCTGCCCAAATGAGAAATGATTTTTTTTAGAGTTGAAAAAAGTAAGCACAATTGATTGATACATTGAAAATGTCCAAAAATGTGCAATGCATAACAATATTGGACCTCCCACCTCCCTGAAGGAGGTTAGAAAAGTCTTCTCATCTCTCTGAATTCAAGTTCCACTTGATCTTTATAATTTTGTTATATTTACTTTTGATTTTTTTGGTGTGTAATTGTTCTTTCCATTTTCTTCATTGTATTTACTGTGTTATTATTGTCCTGGCTCTGCTTTCTTCACTCAGTATCAGTTCTTAAAGAGCTTTCTATGACTCTCAATTCATAACACAAACAATTTCTTACGGCACAGTAACATTGCATTCTATTAATATACCATGATTTGTTTAGCCATTCCTTAATATATGGGCATCTAAGTTGTTCCGATTCTTAGCACTGCAAAAAGTGCCACTATAAATATTGTGAAGTGTATGGGAAGTTCTTTTTTTATTCCTGGCTCTCTTTGGGTTTGAGCCCAGGAATGGAGTCTCTGGTTCAAACAGTATGGAAATTTTAGTCACTTTATTTGCAAATCCCCAATTGCCTATATACCACTTCATACCTCCACAAATAATATATTAGCTTGCCTATCTTCCCAGAACCCCTCCAACATTGACTTTTGCCATCTTTGGTCATTGTTGATGATTTGCAGGGTGCATGGTAAAACTTTAGGGTTGTTTTGATTTGCACTTCTCTTATTATTAGGGATTTGAAGAATTTTTTCTAATGTGGCTGTGAACACTTTTCATTTCTTTTGAGATCTGTTTGTTCATATCATTTGAATATTAATATGTTGTGGAATGAGTATTACTCACATATGTTTATTAATTATTTATGTATCTTGGCTATCAAACCCTCATCAGAGAAATGTGGGACAAAGATTTTTTTCCATTCAATTACTTTCCATTTTTTGGGTCCTAGATGCATTCTTGTTATCTGTGCAAAAGATTTTCAGTTTCAAGTAATCCAAGTTATTAATTTCATTTTTCTAATTCTTCTATATTTTTTGCTTAAGAATATATCTCTTGGGGCGGCTAGGTGGCGCAGTGATTAGAGAGTCGGCCTTGGAGTCAGAAGAACCTGAGTTCGGATGCGGCCTCAGACACTTAACGCACACACAAACAAAAACCTAGCCGTGTGACCTTGGGCAAGTTACTTAAGCCCAACTGCCCTCCAAAAAGTAAGAAAAAAAAAGAATATATCTCTTTATCCATGACTTTGAGAAGTATATGATTTATTTATTTTCTATTTTTATTACTATGATATTATTATTAAGGTCACATATCCATTTAAAATTATTGTGGTGTGGGATGTAAGGTGTGTTTCTCAGTCTAATTTCTACCAGATTGTTTTCCAGTTTTTCTAGGAGTTTTTCACCTAATAGAGAGTTTTCTGCTAGGTAACATGTTTTATGTATTAGCAAATACTGGGTTGTTGAATTCTACTGTTTCTGACTCTCCCTTATCTAGTCTGTTCCACTGTTTTATCTTCCTATTCTTTAACCGGTACCAAATGTTTTTGGTAACTGCTGCCTTACAATATATTTTGAGGTCTGGGAGTATTATTCCATTTTTGTGCTTGCTTTTCATAATGTCTCGATATTCTAAATATTTTGCTTTTTTTCCAAATGAATTTTCTCATTTTATCAAGTTTTATCTTGGTGATTTGAATGGTATAGCATTAAAAGTACAAATAAAATTTGGTTAGTATTATCATTTTTGTTATGTTAGTATAGCATAGCCATGAGCCTTGAATGTTCCTTCAACTTTTTATTTTTTATTTGTATTATATAGCTATATAATATTTCTTTAAGGTTCACCTTATAAATGAATTTATATAGGTATTTTATGTACTTTTGGAAGTTTAATTCACAAATATTTGATACATTTTCTAGTTATTTGGAATGAGATTTCCCTATTATTACTTTCTATGTTTTGTTATTATAATATAAAATGCTCTTGAGTTTTGAAAATTTGTTTGATAGCCTGAAACTTCAATGATGAAGCTATTAATTGTTTCAATTAGATCTTTGCTGATTCCCTTGGATTTTCCAAGTAAACTATCATATCATCAACATAAGGGGATAGTTTTATCTTCTTTTTATTGCCCCCCTTTATTCCTTTAATTCATTTCTCTTTTCTTATTGCCATTGCTATCATTTCCAGAACTATATCAAATAATAATAGTAGAGAGATTGAGCACCCTTGCAATATTCTAGTATTTATTTGAAAAAGGTCCTAGTGTAACCCCACCTCATGTGATGCTTTTGGTTTTAGAGAGATGCTTTTTAAGATAATAAAAAAAAAGGATTTTAGGATTAAAGAATGTTGTAGTGTTAAAGGATTTTTTTCTGTCTTTTGAGAAATGTTTGTGTGGTTTTGGATAATTTTGCTTTTAATTTGATGAATTATGTTGCTTGCTTTCCTAATATTGAACTATCCTTGTATTTCTGGTATGAGTCATACTTGATCACTGGTTTCTTGGATAAATCATTGTAGCCTATTTGATAAGATTTTGTCTAAAATTTTGAATCAATGCTCATTTAGGATATTGGCCTATACTTTTCTTTTTGTGTTTTATCTTTTCCTGGTTTAAATTCACCCATAAAAGGAATCTTACAGGGTGCTGTCTCAATTTTTGAGGAATATTTGTGAAGTATGTGTATTAACTGTTCTTTAAACTTTAGATAAAATTCTCCTGTGAATTTATTCGATTCAGAATTTTTTTTTTTTGCTTTTTGGAGGGCAATTGGGGTTAAGTAACTTGCCCAAGGTCACACGGCTAAGTTTTTGTTTATGTGTGCATTAAGTGTCTGAGGCCAGATCAGAACTCAGGTCCTTCTGACTCCAGGGCCAACGCTTTACTCATTGTGCCACCTAGCCACCCAGTTCAGGATATTTTTTGATGGTGGTACTTTCACAGTTAGATTAATTTCCTTTGCTCATATTGGCTATCTAAAATCTCTATCTCGTCTTCTGATAGTTTATGCAATTTATCTTTTTGAAGATATTGCTCTATTTATTTTCTGTTCTCAGTTTTGTTAGGATATACATGTGCCTAAATATATTCTGATTATACATTTTATCCTGGTTTTGCTGTGTTTCACCTTGCTCATTTGCTGTTGTACTGATTTGATTTTCTGCTCCCTTCTTTCTAATCTGATTAGCTAAGGGTTTATCAATTTTATTCATCTTTTCAAAGAACCAACTTTTAGTTTCATTCATTGTTTCTATGTTTTTTTTTGTTTCCAATTTATCTATTCCACCTCTAATTTTTAATATCTCCTCTTTTGTACTTATGACATGTTTTTTTTTTATTTGTTGATTTCCTAATTTAAAATACATTTCTAGTTAATTCTTTTATTAGCATTGCTTTAGCTGAATCTCAGAAATTTTAATATGTTGTTTCATTATTATAATTTTCTTTTATATAGTTATTGTTTTTATGATTTGTTCTTTGACCTACTCATTATTTAAGACTTCATTGTTAAGTCTCCATTTGGGTCTGTATCTTTTTTTTTTGTATGGTCCTGGAACTATTTTCTATTTTTATTTCATTATGATCAATAAAGGATATGTTGAAATATATCCTTTATTAAAGGATATAAGAAATATATATATATATATTTTTTTTTTTTTTTCTTCCTTTCTACATTAGTTGCAATCTCTTTGTATCATAGCACAATGTCAATTTTTTTTTTTTTTTTGGATTTTTGGAGGGGGAAGGCAGGGCAATTGTGGTTTAAGTGAGTTGCCTAAGGTCACACAGCTGGTAAGTGTTAAGTGTCTGAGGTCACATTTGAACTCATGTCCTTCTGACTCCAGGACTGGTGCTCTATTCACTGTACCACCTAGCAACCCCTACAAGGTCAATTTTTGTAAAAATTCCATTTTTTTGCTATTTCATTTAGAAGACACATTACATCTTTTAAATAGTTTCTCCAGATACTCCTTTAGTTCTATATTTTCCCTTTTCTTTAACTTTCTGTTAAATTTATCCTAAATTTACAGAGTGACATTGAAGTATCTTATCACTATTATATTACTACCTATATCTTCATGAACCTCAGATAATGTTTCCTTAATAAATTTGTATGCTAAGGTCTTTGGAGTATATGAATTTATTACCAATATTGATTTGTTGTCTATGGTTTCTTTCAGCATGATATAGTTTCTTTGTCTCTTTTTAAATTTTTGAATGTTTGTTTTTGCT
Source organism: Gymnobelideus leadbeateri (assembly GCA_011680675.1). Taxonomy (NCBI): domain Eukaryota; kingdom Metazoa; phylum Chordata; class Mammalia; order Diprotodontia; family Petauridae; genus Gymnobelideus; species Gymnobelideus leadbeateri. Next base: position 215,500 of record WOXC01007570.1, on the reverse strand, counting down.
TTGTATGATAGCCTGATGGCAATTCCTGCTTTTTTTGGATTCGTTTGATGTAAAGTAAATTTTTTCCATACACTCAGTTTTATTTTAGATATGTTTATTTTATAATTGCATTTCTTATAAGCAACAGATTGTACAATTTTGTTTTTTTATCCATTCTGTCATTACCTCCCCCTTTTATTGGATTATTTAATCCTTTCACATTTAAAGTTATGAGTTAGGTTAATATTTTCTTACATCTGTCTCTAACATTGAGGTTTTTAAAGTTATGATTCCCCCACCTTCTGCTGTAAACACAGTATTATGTTCCTTCAATTATTTTTACTTTAATCTTTTTTCAAAAAGGTGCCCCTGTTCCCACAGGCTCTCTTATCTTTTCCCACCCTTCCCCACTCCCTCTACTCCCTGCCTCCAATCCTGATTCCCTCTTCCTGTTTGTTACCCTTTTCAATTTAAGGTTTTATTACTTCCTATCTCTTCCTTTTATCTGGTTATATGTTGCTCCCCACTCTATTTTTCCTTTTAGTTATATGTGTGTATATATATATATATATATATGCATATGTATATATATATGCATATACATATTCTCCCTTCCTCTTCTCCCCTTCAACTCATGCTGTTTACTAGTTTTTTTAAATTTAATTCTGTATGATCCTTTCCAAATATTATTTCTTTTACTCTCTTCATTATCCACTTTTTGTTTCTGCTTTCTCTATACCCTCATTCTTTAATTCATGATCCCTATAATCATCTAGTCTCTCTCTTTCCTCTGTATTCTTTATACAATCCAAAGCTTCTAAGGTACACACTTTGGATTCTACCTTCTAGGTGCCACTAACTTGTAGGGTTTACACCATGGATTCTCCTTTTCTGTTGTACCTTGTTCTTAGAACAATGCCAGTTATTGCAGGTGTCAGAGAGGATACTGTTCCATGTTATAGCCATCCCTTTCCCTCTCTGATGTACAACTTCTTATGTAGACTTTCCCCCCCTAGATTTGCCTAGAAATTTTCCCTTCGTGTACTTATTCTACCACTCCTCTAGGTCCCAGTTGCCTACAGAGGTTTCACCTCCCCTATCACAAGACAAATGCACTTTTCAGAGACTAAATTCCCCAGATCTCATCTAATGTAAGGTCCTCATCTCCCTTCACTCATAAGAGCATTCATCTCTCTTACCTCTGAAGTAAGGACTTCCTTCTTTTAAAGCCAAGCACGAGCAACTCTCCAGAGGACTGCTAATGTGAATAGCTTTGAGGTTCTGATCACATGGTATGGTGAACTCTTTTTTTATTCAACTGTAAACTAAGGCAAAACATTCACAGAAACAAAGTACAGCCTTAATAATGATGTAACAACTATCACTAAAGTGGCCAAATAGTCCTTAATGCAATCATACTTAAGGAGCAGTTCTCCTTAAGGGATACAAAGTACAAAGGTCTCCCACCCCTAGGTAGCATTGTCTTAATCCCTCAGTCAAAAAGTCTTCTTTCTTCTTGATTGGAGATTAGTTTCCAACCATCCTTAACTTAATCATCCTTAAGGGGTACAAGGTGCAAAGTACAAAGTTCTCCCACCCCAGATCACAGTAAACCATGATCTTGTCAGTCAGCACTAAGTACTCAAGGAGATGTCTTTTCATCTTAGCTTGGAGCTGGCCCCCAGATTCCATGGTTCCTCTTCCATGGTCCCAGCTTTTGCCTGAATTCAGCTGTCACCTGGATTCACAGGTAGGCAGCTCTCAGCTTCTTGTTCAGTTCCTCATCCAGTTCCCATTCTATATTGAAGCTCACAGTGTTCAGTTCACCTCAAGTCCTTCACAATTTCTGTTTCTGGGAAGAAAAAGTTCAACAGAGCCAAAACAACATTCATGCACATGGCTGATATCATCATCAGTTCACTATCTGCCTATAAAATTGCAGACCCACAAACAAGGTCAGAGAAGTCAAGACAAATCATCAGCATAGTCCTAGGACCTCTGAAACCCTCCTCCAGGACTTCTGTAAACAGAAAATCCTCTTTCAGGGATTCCAGTAAGGTCCCAAGGCATCTTTACAAACTATTACAAACACAAATCAATACAGAAAGACAAACAGATCTGGCCACCACAAGTGTTCCCTTCTTAGTTCTGCTCTGTCCCAGCTGTGCTCAGCTTTTTATCTGTCATTAGCAGTTCAGGAAGCACAAACAAAAGACATAAACCCAAATAGATACTTAACAATACAATCCTAAATAGATAGGTCAAAGTACAAAGTAGGTAAAAGAACAAATCATAGAAACAACTTATAATTTTGTGAAAGGAAATGACATTGTTAAACCTATCTTTTTAAAGAGCATCTTTAAATTTTGTTGAACTTTTTATTTTTTCACTTTGTTTACAAATTTCTTTTGTAATCTTTAATATTTCCCTTTTTGTGCTCATTTCAGGCTTATTTGTTGGCTTTCTAGTTTTTAACTTTTTTTTCTTTTTGGAGGGGGAAGACAGGGCAATTGGGGTTAAGTGACTTGCCCAAGTTCATGAGGCTAGTTTTGTGTTGTGTCTGAGGTTGGATTTGAACTCAGGTCCTCCTGACTCCAGGGCAGGTGCTTTATTCACTGTGCCACCTAGCTGCCCAGGGTTTCTAGTTTTTAAAATACATATTCATTAGAACTTTCTTTTCCTGTTTTGTTAATATGTTTATAGAGATGTAACTTTTTCCTTGGATGACTATTTTAGGTGCTTCCTAGAAATTTTGGTATTTAGGTTAAACCTTGTCATTTCCTTTCACAAAATTATAAATTGTTTCTATGATTTATTCTTTGACCTACTAATTATTTAGGATTGTATTGTTAAGTATCTATTTGGGTTTATGTCTTTTTTTTGTGCTTCCTGAACTGCTTACTATTTTCAATTGCATTATGAGCTGTAAAAGACATTTGCATTATTGTCTGTAGAAGACTTATTTCAAAAACAATTTTTCCTTTTTATATTTGTTTACAATACCTCTGTGCTGTAATACATAGTTGGTTTTTCTGAAAGTTCCATGTGTTGCTGAGAAATAAACATATTCTTTAGTGTTCCCATGCTGAAGATGCTATCAGTCTTTTAGTTCTATGTTCTTCAGAAATTTGTTTAATTCTATTCCCCTTCAAACATTCTATATTTCATCCAAACTGACCTTATTGTTCTTTGTAAATGAAAGTTCACCTTCCATCTTTATTCCTTTGCACTGGTGCTACCCTGTAACTGAAATAAACCCTATTCTCAATTCTACTTCTTAGAATTCTTAGTTTTCCTCAAGACTGCTCAGGTGCTATATTATCAGGTGAGAAGGAGCTGAAGTCTTCTGTGAAGGCAAGTGTAGATCTATGCTCTCACTAGAACTATGTATCAATAAGTCTGTATGCAACTGGGAAAATATGGGACCAATGGAAGAAAATTGTTTTTACTGCATGTTCATGTGTTAAGAACTATTGCTGAGTTCTTCTTGTTAGTAAAATCAAGCCTATTTTAAATCCCCTATCTTATCTGCTTGAGTTTTTGTGTCACAACTGATGACTTTCTCTTTCTTTTTTCCTTTTTTCCTTCATTCCTTCTTTCTTTTTTCTTCCTTTCTTCCTTCCTACCCTCCTCTTCCCTCCCTCCCTCCCTTTTTTAATCCCTCCCTCCATTCCTGCCTTCCTTCTTTTTTTCTTCCTTTATTCTTTCTCTCCTTACCTCACCTTTTAAATCTTGTCCTCTTCTTACCTTACCTGTTCTTTCCTCTCCTTTCCTTTCTTCCCTTTTCCCTCTCTCTCCCCCCTTTCTTTTTTCATTGGTAGGGAATTAGATCGAAACCAAATTTTGTTGACCCAAGGGAAACCCTGGCTCAAGGTGTGAGCCATAGAGTTTCAGATGAAGAGCCTTTAAGATTTAACCTAGTCTATATCAACCAACCCAGAATTGTGAGTCATATATCACACTGAAATGCATGAACTTATTTAGTTTTCATGCTATAAAAGAAAAAGTGAGTAAATAATGAATAATATGAAAATAATAGAACACTAATCTTACTTCCATTCATTTCTATTTTATGATTTTGACAATAGCTCCACCAAGTCCTTTATGATCAAATATATTTTCCCTTTGGAGATGAAGTATGCTATTTGTGGTTTTAAAGTCTGAGAACCCCAGTTTAAATTTTGTTCTATCATTTCTTACTTCTGTTACTTTGGACATACCCTTTAGCCACTTGGAGTCAGTTCCTCATCTGCAAAAAGAGAAGGATGGAGAACAGTAGATGACTTTTGAAGAAAGACAGGATTTTAAAAAGCAAATCTGCAGGGGGATACTGAATGTAAATACATGGATATAGGAAAGAGATTAAGTTTTCATAGTAAGCCATGTTAGCTGAATCATAGAGCTCATGAAGGGGAAGTAGGTGGAAGTAAAACTGGAACAATAGCAGAATTTGCTAATGGAGGGCCTTAAATACCAGGTTAAGGCATTTGTCTTTATTCTATAGGCAAAAGTATGACTTAACGTCTTTGAATATGGGTGTGACATGATTACATCTAACTGGGTATTTGGCAATCAAAACTTGTGCTACAAGTTATTCTTTGCAACACATGTAATGAAAATGAATAAATGCAACAAAGCCTTTTTCAAAATGTCTATTCTGTTCTAAAAACTCTAATGGAAAGGCAAGACATCTTTTGCTCTTATGGAGCTCCCATTCTCTTTGGGTTTATCTGCAGACCAGATGGAAGAACCTGGTGTTGTTAGTAGTACAGCTGCAAAGCAGATGGAAAACTCTGTCTGAATGCTAGACATGAATAATTAGGAAAATGTTTTTGGAGTATTCTATTGTTTGCTCCTTTTGCAGAAGTCTCTTAGTGATTGCTTTGTATTTTAGTATTGTTTCTTAGGAGGGGTTATTTTCTCCACTTATCTTTTTTCATTTTTGAATGACTGATTGTGATTCATAGTTTTAAAATATTCTATATCTTAAATTCTACTCATCTAAAAAACTAAAATACTCAAATTCTTTCACTTTGTCTTAAGTATTACATATGGCTCATTGTAAAAAGTAATACATTGTTGTTGTTATTATTTTTTACTTTTTTCCCTTTATTTTATTTGATTAGACCAATCTTAGGAAATGATTGGTCCATTTATTAAAGTAGAATTTATTTATTTAAAGCATCCATTAAACCCAGCACTATTCATGACTCAGGTGTTACCAAAACTTATTAAAAAAGATTTCTTTTAAACCTTAAAAATTAGACATCTGTACAATAGTATAATAGATAATCATGGCCTAGCCATGTGAGATCACCTGATGGATTTTATCCCACCCTCCCTGAAACAGTCACTTGTGGGACTTCAACACAATACCTACTCTTATCACAAAATATGCTTTCAATTAACCAACTCTCTCAGCTGGTCACATTCTCAACCATCCTTCCTTTTTATTCCAACAGCATTGGCACAGATCCTATTGGGGAAATTTCTTGGTCCCCTCCAACCTCCCTGACCCATTCATCATCACACTTCTTAATTAGCTATTGGCTGTACCAGGTACCCAACAGAGTATGACATCTGCAGTGGTGGGCTAATCACCACTGAGTAAATCCCTGCCATACCCTCATGTGTGCTTGGGGGCAGGGGTTGAGGGGGAGATGGGTATTTGTGGAGGTAGGGATAAGAGTGAGTCATTAAAAGTGAGTAGGTTTGGCTGGAATATTATTTTTAATCCAGATTTCATTCTATTTCCCACCAAACCCATCCCCTTCCAGACTTTTACAATAAATGTAATATTAAAAATAAAACTACCAATTAAATTACACAGTTATGGAGATTATCTCAGAGACAGGTAATGAATTCAATAACCCTGAAATTATGCTCAAAAATAACAAAAACAATTTTAATATTAATATTCTAATGCTCAAATTCTACTCTCTTATCTGAATAGCTAAAATGATTAAATTCTTTTGCTTACTCTTAAATAAAGGAGGATTACATTTGATGAATTCCTTAAGGAATAAGTTGTTGTATCATTATGTTACTTTCTTAGAAATAGGGTGAGCCAATTCCTCTGTGTTTGCGCAATCTCCTTTATTTGATTGGACCAATGAAACTGGGGAAAAATTCATTTGGTACATTAAAAAGGAAGAGTCAAATTGGTTCTATCCAGCTCTACAATTATGGTAATTTAATATTGTGTCTACAAAAGAGCTCATTGGAACATTTAAAAAAAATTACAGCAGAATGGTAAAAAGAGACTTAGAGTTAGTCAACAAAATGAACTCAGGTTAAGACATAGGTATTAGACATTTCATTAATTAAATAGATCATATTGATGACATGGCAATACTAAAGTAATCCTTATGTAAAGGGTGATAAATAAATGCACATGAGTCTTATTAAAGAGATTGATTTTGCAATTACAATTTAATTTAGCTGGGCCTGAGTGCTTTGATTCATCCAGGAATATGAATAGTTGAATAACTAAGACTGTAGTTAAGCTGGAATGTTTGGGTTGGAAGTTATCTTATACACCATGATGGACACAACTGTTTATTTTTTTTAATTTATTTTTTCCAATTTATTTATTTTTAATTTTCAACATTCATTTCCACATGATTTTGGGTTACAATTTTTTCTCCCCATCTTTCCCAAACTACCACCCCAAAATAGCAAGCTTACTGAATACCACTTCCCCCAATCTGTTCTCTTTTATATCCTCCCTCATTCCCCCCAACTAATTTTCTAGTAGGGCAAGATAGATTTATATACCCCGGTGCCTGTATATCTTATTTCCTAGTTGCATGTAAAAAAAGTAATTCTTTAAATATTTGTTTTCAAAACTTTGAGTTCCAGATTTATTTTCCCTTCTTGCTTCCTCACCCTCCCCAACTGGGAAGATAAGCAATTCAATATAGGTTGTACATGTGTAGTTATGCAAAACATTTCCATAGTGGTTATATTGTAAAAGACTAAGTATAAATCCCTGCATCCTATTCTGCCCCCCCCCCACTTATTCAGTTTTCTCCTTTGACCCTGTCTTTTCAAAAGTGTTTACTTCTACCTACCCTCTCCCCCAATCTGCCCTCCCTTCTATCATTGCCCCTTTTATCCCCTTCCTCCCTATTTTCCTGTAGGGTAAGATGCCCAATTGAGTGTATTTGTTACTCCCTCCTTAAGCCAAATTCAATGAGATTGAGGTTGACCCATTCCATTTCACCTTCCTGTTCTTCCCCTCCATTGTAACAGTTTTCTCTTGCCTCATTTATATGAGATAATTTACCCTAATCTATACCTCCATTTCTCTTTCTCCCAATATATTCCTCTCTCACCTCTTAATTTATTTTTTTAGATACAATCCCTTCATATTTAACACATCCTGTACCTTCTGTCTTTATATACAGTACATACATATGCATATACCCACATATATATTTATACACATATACACCCTCCTATGTATACAAATATATATATTCCCCTCAACTATCTTCATACTGAAAAAAGTCTTGAGTTATAATTATTGTTTTTCCATGTAGGAATGTATATAGTTCAACTTTGATAAGTTCTGTTTGATTTCTTTTCCCTGTTTACCTTCTCATGCTTCTCTTTATTCTTGTATTTGGAAATCAGATTTTCAGTTTAGCTCTGATTTTATCATCAAGAATGCTTGAAAATCCTCTATTTTATTGAATGACTATATTTTTCCCTGAAGCACTATACTCAGTTTTTCTGGGTAGGTGATTCTTGGTTTTAATCCTAGCTTCTTGGAACCCTAGAATATCATATTCCAAGCCCTTTAATCCATTAATGTAGAAGCTGCTAGATCTTGTGTTATCCTGATCGTATTCCCACAAAACTCAAATTATTTCTTCCTGACTTCTTGCAGTATTTTCTCCTTGACCTAGGAACTCTGGAATTTGGCTATAATATTCCTAAGAGTTTTCTTTTGGGGATCTTTTGCAAGATGTGATAGGTCAATTCTTTCAATTTCTATTTTGCCATCTGGTTCTAGAATATCAGGGCAATTTTGCTTGATAAGTTCTTGGAAGATGGTGTCTAGGCTCTTTTTTTTGATCATGGCTTTCAGGTAGTCCAATAATTTTTAAATTCTCTCCTGGATCTATTTTCGAGGTCAGTGGTTTTTCCAATGAGGTATTTCACATTGCCTTCTATTTTTCATTTGTTTGGATCTGTTTTATAGAGTCTTGATTTCTCATAAATTCATTAGCTTCCATAATCTCCAATGTAATTTTGAAGTAATTATTCTCTTCAGTGAGTTTTTGAAATTCCATTTCCATCTGGCAAGTTTGGCTTTTTAAGGCATCCTTCTCCTCATTGGTTTTTTGGACCTCTTTTGCCATTTGGGTTAGTCTATTTTTTAAGGTGTTATATTCTTTGGTATTTTGGGGGATCTCCTTTAGCATGCTGTTGACTTGCTTTTCATGATTTCCTTGTATCATTCTCATTTCTCTTCCCAATTTTCCTCCCCTTCTCTTAATTGATTTTCAAAATCTTTCTTAAGCTCTTCCATGGCCTGTAACCAATTCATATTTTTCTTGGCAGCCTTTGATGCAGGAGTTTTGACTTCATTGTCTTCCTCCTATCCCATGCTTTGATCCTTTTTGTCCCCCCAAAATGATTGTATGGTCTGTTTGTGCTTCCTCTGTTTGCTCATATTGCCAGCCAATTACTTAATTTGTGAGTACTTTGCCACAGTAGAACTCTGCTTCCAGAATGGAGAGAGCTATGTTCCAAATTGCTGGGGTTTTCACAGCTAATGGAGCTATTGTGATGGTGCCCTCTCTTCAGCCCCCACAAGCTCTGGCATACTGGCCACACACCCCAGGACCACCACCCAAGACTGTGACCCAGATCCAAGCAGGTTAAAGCAAGAGCAATTACCCTCTGAATGGTTACTTGGTCCCCCTACAATATGAAGGCCAGAAGCTCTGGAAACAGCCAGGTGGCAGCAACTGCAGCAGCAGCACCTCTACTACTTCTTGCCCTGGATGTAGAGGCCAGACCATGCTCTTCTCCACCCAGTTCTAAAAGAGTTCCTGACTGACCTTTTATTTTCTTTTTGGCTTTTATGAGTTGGGAAGTCTGGAAACCACCACAGCTACTGGTGATTTACTCTTCTGAATCTACTGTGGCCAGTACTTGTTGGAGCTGCCCTGGGGATAGAACCATGAGGCTCATGCTGGACTGCGCTTGGCTCCCAGCTCTCTGAAATAGACCCTACTTGTTGGCCTGCTGGGCTGCCTTTAGTGGGAGATTTGTTTCTCTCTGTCACTTTGTGGGTTCTGTAGCTCTAAAATTTGTTTAGAGTCATTTTTTACCTGTATTAGAGGTGGTGGGAACCAGAGACACATGGAAGTCCTGCTTTTATGATGACATCTTAGCTCTGCCCCCCCAACTGTTTATTTTTAGGCCTAGTATATAAGCAGCAACATAATTTTACTTTAAGAATCTATTATATACAGATGCAAGTGGAATAGTGATGGAGAACTTTGAATATTGTGTTTGTATATGTTTGTGTGTGTATCAAAGAGATTGAAATTTAATATAGCTATCTAACCCTGTGTATCTATAGTTCTGTTATTGCCATAATCAGGGGTCAATAGCCATGAAACATGATTAATGGAATAGCTGAGTCTTAGTATTACAAAAGCAATTTATCAACTGCTATTAGTATTCAGCAAAAAGGAAGTGGAAGATTATTTTGTTTTCCTTTAAAAATAATGTGTGGCACTAGGTCATCATCTGTCATTTTATATAAATTAAGTAATATCAACAGGGAGAAAGAGGCCTGTCTATGGAGACAGAGTTCTTTTGTTAAAATTTTGCTTCTTCTAGTAAGTTCCAGTATGATCTTCATGAATTGTCTTAACTCTATGCGTCTCATTTTCTTCATATTCTAAATAATGTAGTCAATTTAGATCATGTCTAAAGTTTCCGTTACTTCTCAATCTTAAAATGTTACTACAGACACATTCTCTCTTTTTCTTTTCTGAGTTACAAAGGTCACTTTTTTTTAAGTCACCAATAAATCATACTCTTTGGTCGAGCATTAACCAGGGAATTCTGGTGAAGCAGGTCTAAGGAATTCATATTTGGAATACCAAACCATCAAAATATTTATAGCCAGAATAAACCTTAGCCAAATTGATTTAAATTTTTATTGGCAAAATATACCTTTTATATTTTATGTAACTATCTACTAATATATACAGGAAAATAATGAGAAAGGCCAGTGGACTGAAAGTCAGAAACTCTATTATTTTTCTGTCACTTCCACTAGCTAGGTTTGTAGCAATGGAATTACATTTTCTTTACTCCTCATTTCCATCTTTGAAGTAGGAGAGTGAACTGACTAGATGTCACTTTCAACTACAAAATATATGATCAAAGTTATAACTTTGAACAAAATTTTCAAAATTTGAGGACTATTAAGTGTTCAAAACCAAAGTATTTAGCATCCTAACATCCTTTTAAATAAGTTCACAGATTTCTTCAGAGATACAGTGAATTGGAATATAATTATATCTCTGGTCCATATGTTTATCTGTCAAAGTGCATGACTTCCTGTGTCAAAAGCCCTTTAAGTTCCTATCCAACTGACAGTTGATACTTCAAAAGGAGGCAAACTCTAAGGCAGTAGTCAGAAGAAATATTAGGTACAACCCCATCAAAGCAATTTTTTAACCATATTATTTGGCTCTGTCAATGAAATCACATTCTGATATATCCCTTGGCCCCATTTTAATCACAGGCTTGATTTGGACCTTGATTTTGGGAATGTCATTGGATAACACTGTTTCCTCCTATTTGTTTTTCTCCTCTCTGGTGTTCAGTGCTTTCCAATGTCTTGATCTGGATACTGTCCTTTAGATATTACACTTCTAATCTCTGACTTGGAGAATTATGACTCGCCCTCAAATCTTTCCTGACAACAGCTGAACTATAGATCTTATTAACATCTGTCCTTGGTTTTTCAGTTTCATCCCTGTGACTGTTTACAACCCCTCCTTTGTAATGCAAGTCAGTTCTAGGTGTCTGGGCAGCAGGTACTAAGACTGAAAACTATCTGCTCTCAATTTCTCTGTTTACCATGAAACCATCAGTGATAAGGACCAGAGATACTTTACATTTCTCTTTTAAACACTAATACGCTTTTGATAATGTTATATAGGTTTATAAGTAGCATAAAGTATAACATTCAAGGAAATGTATGACCAGAAAAAGACATGAAATAATCTCACCACAAGAGGGAGGTTCTTCAACAGTGTTTAAAAAATGTTAGCAGTCTAGGGGGCAGGGTCAAGATGGCAGAGTAGAAACAGGACTTCTGCATGGCTTTGACTTCCACTTCCTCTAATTCATGTAAAAATGACTCTAGACAAACTTTGGAGCTTCAGAACCCACAAGATGACAGAGATAATTTAACTACCCACTGAAGACAGCCCAGCAGGCCAGTAGGAAACAGCCAACTCAGTGCTCTGGGATCCGAGCCCAGCCGTGCAAGAGCTAGAGGTTTTAGCCTCAGGGTGGCCTGACCAGCCACTGCTGGAGGGACTTCAGATCACCAGAAGCTGTGGCAGTTTCCAGAATTATCAACCCATAGATGCCAAAGAAAAAGTGAGAAGTCGGTGTAGACTTTGTGGGAACAGAAAATTCGGGAGTGTGGTCTGGCCTTTGACCCTGGGGCGAGAAGCAGCTGAGGATCTGTGGCCATGCTGCTTCAGAGCTCCTGGCCTGCAGATTGTAGGGGGACCAAGTGACCAGTCTGAGGGGTAATTGTTCTTGCTATAACTTGCTTGGGTCTGGATCAATGTCTAGGGTGGAGGTCCTGGGGTTTGTGACCAGTTTGCCATAAAGTGTTGAGGTTTCAGAGAGGGCACCCAACTAATAGCTCCAACAGCTGCAAAAACCCCAGAAATGGGATAAAGCTCCCCTTCCTGGTAGCAGAGTTCTACTGTGGCAAAAAGCTAAAAAGTCAAGTAATTGAGTGGCAACATGAGCAAGCAAAGGAAGCAAAGCAAACAGAGCAATCCCACATTAGACTCCTATTTTGGGGACAAAAAAGATAAAAGCATGGAAGAGGAGGAAGACAGTGAAGTCAGAATTCCTGAACCAAAGGCTTCCAAGAAAAATATGAGCTGGTTATAGGCCATAGAGGAGCTTACAAAGAATTTTGAAAACTAAATAATCAAAGTGGAGGAAAAATTGGGAAGAGCAATGAGAATGATGCAAGAAAATTATGAAATGAGAGTCAACAGCCTGACTGAAGAAAAATATCACCTAAAAATAGATTAATTCAGATGGCAAAAGAGGCCCCAAAAGACAAGGAGGACAAGAATGCCTTAAAAAGGTGAATTTTCCAGATGGAAAAAGAATCTCAAAAGCTCACTGAAGAGAATCATTCCTTCAGAATTAGTTTGGAGCAAATGGAAGCTAGTGACTTTATGAGAAATCAAGATACTATTAAACAGATCCAAACAAATGAAAAATAGAAGGCAATGTGAAATATCTCACTGGAAAAAACAGTGGCCTGGAAAATAGATTCAGGAGAGATAATTTAAAAATTATTGGACTACCTGAGAGTCATGATCAAAAAAAGAACCTAGAAATCATTCTTCAAGAAATTCTCAAGGAAAATTGCTCTGATGTTTTAAAACCAGAGGGCAAAATAGGGTTGAAAGAATCCACCAATCACCTCCTGAAAAAGATCCCAAAAAGAAAACTCCTAGGAATATTATAGCCAGGTTCCAGATTTCCCAGATCAAGGGGAAAATATTACAAGCAGCCAGGAAGAAACAATTTCAATATTGTGGAAACACAATCAGGATAGTAGGATCTGGCAGCTTTTATACTGAGGGATGCAAGGGCTTAGAATATGATATTCTGGAGGTCAAAGGCGCTGGAATTAAAACCGAGAATCACCTACCCGGCAAAATTGAGTATCAAAATTGAGTATCAACCAGAGTTGAATAGAAAAATTTGACATTCAGGTACAAGAAGCAAGAGAAGCATGAGAAGGTAAACAGGGAAAAGAAATCAAATGGAACTTATCAAAGTTGAACTATTTACATTCCTACATGGAAGAATGATAATTGTAACTTATGAAACTTTTTTCAGTATGAGTATAGTTGAAGGGAATAGATATGTACATATATATATATGTATATGTATATATATATATACATACATACATATATATATGTATATGTATATATATATATACATACATACATACGTACAAACATAGATATGTCTATATAGGAGGGCATATGGGCAGATGAATACATATGGGAGTGTGTGTATATATGTGTACAGGTATATATAAACAGAGGGCACAAGACTGATTGAATAAGAAGGGATGATACTTAAAAGATGAGATTAAGAGGTGAGAGAGGAATATAATGAGAGGAGATGGGAAGAGACAGAATGGAGTAAATTATCTCATATAGAAGAGGCAAGGGAAAACTTTTGCAATGAGGGGAAGAACAGGCAGGCAAAGGGGAACGAGTGAACTTTATTCTCATTGAATTTGGCTTGGGGAGGGGTTGACATAGGTACTAAATAGTGTATCTTGTACTACAGGAGAGTAGGCAGGAAGGGGATGAGAGGGGGGATGATGGAAGGGAGGGCAGGCTGTGGGGGATTTAGAAGCAACCACTTTTGAAAAGGGACAGGATCAAAGTAGAGAGTAGAATAAGTGGGGGGTGGGATAGGATGGAGGGAAATATAGTCAGTCTTTCACAATATATCCACTATGGAAATGATTTGCTTAGCTACACATGTACAACCCATACTGAATTGCTTATCTTCCCAGTAAGTATGGGTGACAAGGAAAGAAGGGAAAGAATCTGGAATTCAAAGTTTTAAAATCAAATGTTTAAAAATATATAGTATTATCAATATCATTTTACACATAATTGGGAAATTATATATATATATGTACTGGGGCATAGAGATCCACCATGCCCTATTGGAAAATTGGAGGGGGAATGAGAGAAGATATGGAAGAGAGCAGTTTGGAAGAGGGGATATTCAGTGAGATCTCTATTTTGGGGTGGGTGGGTAGGGGAAAATGGGAAGAAAATTTATAACTCGAAATCTTATGGAAATGAATGATGTAAACTAAAAAATATAAAAAAGAGGAAAAATATGTTAGCAGTTCTAGCTGATGCTGATTTGATTGAGGGAGGTCTGTGCAAGGTCATTAGCCTCACTTTTTCCTCCAGACCCATCTGGATCCAGTGACCAGATGTTCATCAGGATGACTGGAGATAACCCTCTTTAAGAATAGAGTCAGGGGCGGTTAGGTGGCGCAGTGACTTAAGAGTGTTGGCCTCGGAGTTGGGATGACCCGGGATCGAATCCGGCCTCGGAAAATGAGCACCCACACATAAATAATGACTAGCCATGTAACCTTGAGCAAGTTATTTAACCCCAATTGCTTTAAAAAAAGAATAGAGTCAAGGGATGGCCCCTTTAATTGCCTCTTGGGTCATCTCCGGTCATCCTGATGAATGTCTGGTCAGTGGATCCAGATGACTCTGGAGGAGAATGTGAGGCTAGTGACCTTGCACAGCCCTCCCTCACTCAAATCAAAGTCAACTGCAAGTCATGTCATTATTTCTCTGATGCCATGGTCCTCTTCAAAATGAAGGACAAATACAACAAGAAACCTAGTTCACTCTGAAGCTTGTAGATTGGATCATAATAGGTTTCTGCCCAACCTCCACTTAATGGCTGTATTTTACACCCTCCCAGTTTGTGAATGTCAATGGCAACTGTTTCTGGGGAACCCCCTTAAGGTGTTCCCCTCCCAGCTTGATTTTTTTTCATTTTTTTTCTAATTAAAGGGGCCATCTCTTGCCTCACTTCTTAAAGAGGCCTATTCACTTAATGGGCATTACCTCACTCTAAGTGAGTATGTGAAAAAGCCTTAGCCTAAAAGGGCCAGGGTCTCCCATTGCATCCTGGATCATCTCCAGTCATCCTGGTGAATTTCTGGTCAGTGGACCCAGATGGCTCTTGAGGAGAAAGTGAGACTGGTGACCTTGCACTGCCCTCCCTCACTTAAATCAAAGTCAACTGCAAGTCATGTCATCATTTCCCTGATGCCATGGTCCGAAAAAGCACAAACACAACAATAACAACAACAGTCCTAGAGAAAAGCTTCCAGTATATTATTTCTAGTAGAAAATCAACAATAATTACACAGGATGTGACAGTGTGGATCGGCCGCAATCAATCTAATTAGGTAGGATTGCCTGCATGCATGAGGTGATTGCTATACTGAAGTAGTGAACCTAAGGGTATGTAAGTGGTGCAGTGGATAGAACGTTGGGGCTGGTGTCTGGAAAACTCAAACTCCTAAGCTCAAATATACCTCAGATGCTAGCTGTGTGACCTTAGGCAAGTCACTTAACCCTGTTTGTCTCAGTTCCTCATCTATAAAATGATCTGGAGAAGGAAATGGCAAACCACTCTGGTATCTTTGCCAAGAAAATCCCAAATGCCAAGACAAAGAGTTGGACATGACTGAAATTATTGAACAACAAGAAAAGATGACCTAAATGACCTAGGCTCAACAAATTTTAAACACCAATTCTGCTGGCTTATAATAATTCATTCTTTGTGGGTGGCTAGGTGGTTCAGTGAATAGAGCACTGGCCCTGGAGTCAGGAGAACCTGAGTTCAAATCTGGCCTCAGACACTTAACACAAAAACTAGCCATGTGATCTTGGGCAAGTCACTTGACCCCAACTGCCCTCTAAAAAATAATCCCTTCTTCTTTACACTATCTTTCAACAACCACTAACTCTTGGATACCTCAAAAATGAGGCTTTCTCGCGGAGTAGAAACAGCTCATCCAAGCCACTCTGCCCCCAGATTCCCCCTAAACTATGTGAAAGGGGACTCTGAACAACTTCTAGAGCCCCAGCACCCACAGAACAACACAGAGAAGCTAACCTCCCGCTGAGGACAGCCCAGCAGCCCTGCAGGAAGGACCAGAGCAGCGCTCTGGGAGCCGGCAGCGCACAGTGCGCAGAGCTTGGGGAGCCAAG
The DNA here is from genome assembly GCA_011680675.1 of Gymnobelideus leadbeateri. Lineage (NCBI taxonomy): Eukaryota > Metazoa > Chordata > Mammalia > Diprotodontia > Petauridae > Gymnobelideus > Gymnobelideus leadbeateri. The sequence continues at coordinate 199,433 of WOXC01007570.1, read as the reverse complement.
CCGAGCCAAGCAGAGCCCAGGTCCCCATGAGCCGAGGTTTTAGCCCCAGGGCAGCAGGGCCAGCAGCCGGCTGGAGAGACCCCAGAACACCAGCAGCTGTGGCGACTCCAGAATCATCAACATAGACATGCCTAGGACAAAGTGAGAGGTTAGTGCCCTATGGACTTTGGGACCAGTATTTGGGGAATGTGCCGGCTTCCTCCCCTGGGGGCTAGAAGCCTCTGAGGAGACACGCCATTTTGTAGTTTTCAGAGGCAGCTCCAGCTCCTGGCCTGTGAACTGTAGGGAGATCCAGCGATCAGTCTTTGGGGGTAATCTCTCTTGCTTTAACCTCCCTGGATCTGGATTGTGATCTGGGGTGGAAGTCGTGGGTGGGTTTACAGCTTGCCAGAAATGAAAGTTGCCCCCCACACGTTCGGGACGAAAATTCCTATATCTGGCCTTAAAGCCATAGTGTGGCAACAAGCCCAAAAGTCAAGTAATTAAGTGGCAACATGCCAAGGCAAAGGAAACAGAAAAATGCAACCCTAGACTCCTATTTTGGGGGCATAGAGCGGGAAAAGGACTGTGAGGTCAGAAGTCCTGCTCCAAAAGCCCCAGGGGAAAACATGAGCGGGTTGCAGGCCATAGAGGACCTTAAGAAGGACTTTAAAAATCAAATAAGAGAAGTGGAGGAAAAATTGGAAAGAGAAATGAGAAGGATGCAGGAAAAGTATGAAATGAGGGTCAACAGCCTGACTGAGGAAAACAACACCTTAAAAAATAGACTAACTCAAATGGCAAAGGAGGCCCAAAAGGACAATGAGGAGAAGAATGCCTTAAAAAGTCGAATTTGCCAGATGGAAAAAGAATCTCAAAAGTTCACTGAGGAGATTCATTCCTTCAGAGTTAGACTGGAGCAAATGGAAGCTAATGACTTTATGAGAAATCAAGATGCTGTTAAGCAGATCCAAACAAATGAAAGACTAGAAGGCAATGTGAAATATCTCGTGGGAAAAACCACTGACCTGGAAAATAGATCCAGGAGAGACAATTTAAAAATTATTGGACTACCTGAAAGCCATGATCAAAGAAAGAACCTAGAAATCACCCTTCAAGAAATTCTCAAGGAAAATTGCCCTGATGATTTAGACCCAAAGGGCAAAATAGAGGTTGAAAGAATCCACTGATCACCTCCTGAAAAAGATCCCAAAAAGAAAACTCCAGGAATATTATAGCCAGGTTCCAGAATCCCCCATCAAAGAGAAAATACTCCAAGCAGCCAGGAAGAAACAATTTCAATATTGTGGAAACCCAATCAGAATAGCCCAGGACCTGGCAGCTTCTACACTGAGGGATCAAAGGGCATGGAATATGATATTCCAGAGGGCAAAAGAACTGGGAATGAACCCAAGGGTCACTACCCAGCAAAACTGAGTATTTTGTTTCAGGGGAAAATATGGTCATTCAGTGGAATAGAGGACTTTCAAGCATTTTTGAGGAAAAACCCAGAATTGAATAGAAAATTTGACATCCAGACACAAGAAGCAAGAGATGCCTGAGAAGGTAATCAGGGCAAAGAAATCAAAAGGAACTTACCAAAGTTGAACTATTTACATTCCTATATGGAAAAGCAATAAGTGTGACTGATGATATCTTTCTCACTATGAAAATAATGGAAGAAGGGTGTGTGGTCACATGAATACATATGTGAATGTGTGTGTATATGGTTACAGTTATATATGGATAGAGGGCATAGGTTGAATTTGTTGGGAATGAAGAATACTCAAGGGATGAAATTATGAGGTGAGAGAGGAAAGTGGCAAGAGGAGATGGAGAGAGACAGGGTAGGGTAAACTATCTCATGTAGAAGAAGCAAGGGGAAGTGGTTGCAAAGGAGGTGGAGAATAGGAAGGCAAAAAGGCAAAACCACATTCTCATTGAATTTGGTTCAGGGAGAGAATGACATACATACTAAATGGGATATCTCAACCTACAGCAGAATAGGGGGAAGGGTGATGAGAGGGCATCCTTGTGGGGAGGGGAGGTTGGAAGTACCCACTATAGAAGAGGGACAGGATCATGTGGGGAGTGGACCAGGTGGGGGGTGGGATGAGTGGGAGGGAATTATAAGCAGCCTTGTACAATATATCTACTATGATAATGTTTTGCATAGCTAAACATGTACAACATATACTGAATTATTTATCTCCCCAGAAGGAATGGGTGACAAGGGAGGAAGGAAATGGATCTGAAATTTGAAGTATTAACATTAAATGTTTCAAATATATATAAATACTATCATTAATACTCTTTTGCTTGTAATAGGGAGATAAGATGTGCAGGCATTGGGACACAAAGATTCACCTTCCTCTAATGGAAATCTCGAAGGGGGTATGGGAGAAGGTATGGGAGAGAGCAGATTGGAGGAAGTGATATCTTGTGGGACTGCTATTGTGGTAGGGTGGGTAGGGGAAAAACAGGGGGGAAAATGATTGTAACTCAAAATCTGGCAGAAATGAATGATGTAAAACAGAAGTTAATAAAGCATTTGTTTAAAAAAAATGAGGCTCTCTCTTCTGTCTTTGACCTTTGACTTTCTTGTCTAATGATGGGAAATTTAGTCTGAAGCCAGATGTGTCAAATAGCTGATGATTAAACTGCAGTTCTCTTCAAAGTGTCACCATTCTTCTCTGGTCTTCTTACCCCACTTCCCAATCCTGGGTTTGGCTTAAAGACTGTTTTGCCTTAAGGATGGATAAGCTTTTTAGTAACCCCTACTTCTACTACAGCAGAAAAGCAAGGATTCCCTGCCAGGAGATCAACCCAACCTCTTACTGTTTATCACTTGTTTCTCAAAATTAAGACCTATAAAAACAAGCAAAAATTTTTATCAGTGAGCTGTAGGGATTTCTCTAAAGTGTAAAATGTTTTAAATTCTTTGATTTAGGAAAAATCATTATTGACTATTTAAAAAATATTGAGCTCAAATCTCTGTAAAACAAACCATGAGGAAGTATAGCACTTGGAGTTGTAAGTGTGCTCCTAATGTAAATCATTAGCAATTCATTGTGTGCCACTTTATCATTGGGAACCAGTCTGATTCAGACAGCCTGGAATGGACTTCACAACAGATCACTATTATGAAGACCATGTGGACATGAATAATGTTAAAGGCACCAAGAAGTGTAACAAAAATTAAGTGCCTCTTGTATCAGGGTACCTGTGATTACTATTTTTATTTGTATAGTTTTGCATTCGGTAAGTGTCCAGGGCAGCTGATGCTGTAGCTGAACATCATTTCCCTGTAAATGCTTCTGAAATTTTGTAATATTATCATATTGCTGCATCTGGGAAAGGAAAGAAGTTTTGTCATTTGTCTTGCATTTTTGAAGCAGAGCAGTTAATCAGGCCCTTTTCGTACAGGTAGACGGTTGCTTGCTCATCTCAAGTGATAAAGAAATTGAGCAGTTTCCCTTAAAATTCTGAATATATTCCTATACTGTCGGAAGTGAAAATTACTTTCAGGCACCGATGCTTCAGGGTCAATGAATCATCTACAAATAGAAAGTGTTTCTTTCCCTCCTATCAGGTCATGCCATTTGCTTTCCTTTTATGTTATTGGGGATGGTCAAACATGCCCCAATTGTCTCAACCATCAAGAACTGAACTGAAGCTGGAGATTTTCCTTCTATTAAGTAGAGAATTGAGGCAGTTCTCCAAATAACAGTTTTTTTAAAGGGTCTACAAATTCTTGCCTCAATTATCTAGATATTTCAGTTGAAAGTTTCATAGTTTGAGTTTTCTACATAACAACCTTGATTCTGTGCTATGCTGTGATAAAAATGCACAGCTGGAGTTTTAAAAATGTCCACAGTTTACAACTGGAAAAGACCTAAATTATCCCTAGTAGCAAAAATTTTTTTTGAAAAGGTAGCACTTTCACATAGTAAGGCAGACTAAGTATATTTCAAAGATACTATTGGAGTCTTCTTAATTTGTCTCAAGCTCTAAACTATGAATACAAATCTCTGGCCTCCAGGCTAAATCCAGCTTCAAGTTAGTGCTAACCGACCTGGGGAGCAAATTCCAAAAGGCAATATTTCTGTTTGGTTTGGGAAAAATGCACTATTGGGCAGAAGTATTTTGCCAGACTCTCTTAAAAGATCACAAGGTGACTTTATTAGAATTTGTGGTTCTGTACTTATCTGCGGGTTTATTCATTTGTGTCACATTTCTGAGAGTTTTTGTATCCCACTAAAATTTATTTCATACTCTTTCCCTGTGTATTTGTGTGTCTGTGTATTTCTGTAAATGTATTTATTTTTGGGAAGCACCAATTGGCTCTGGGCTTATTCTCCCAATCTATACTGCAACTAGCAGAATGGATAATCAGAACAAGACTATTGTGTTCTCAGAGATATAGGGGTAACTCTAAAAAGTGTTGTTCATTAGTATGGCTCAGAAATCCCCATCCATTTTATTTCCCTTAATATTCTTACTACTTAATAAGTACCCCTACTGTCATCTAACCAGTGCCTTAACGTTTTTATTGTTCAGTTGTTTCAGTCATGTCTGACTTTTTGTGACCCCATTTAGGGTTTTCTTGGCAAAGATACTAAAGTGACTTGCCACTTCCTTCTCCAGCCCATTTGACATTTGAGGAAGCTGAGGAAAATAAGGTTAGATGATTTTTCCAGGATCACACAGATAATAAGTTTCTGAGATCAAATTTGAATTGAGAAAGATGATTCTTTCTGCTTTCAGGCTTGGTACTCTATCTGCTCTACCACCTAGCTGTCCAGTGCTGTAATTTAAATCAATTACTCTCTCAATACCATCTGACCAGTGATTACTACCCTAATAGATATTTGACAATTACATTAATTAGCTTTTCCTAGGAAATATTTATTGAGAAAGTATAGCAAATACATAAGTATAGACCAATGTCTCCTAAACCAGGGCATACTATTTCATCCACATGCTCACTTATTCCATTGTTATCAGACTTAGAACAGTTGCTACAAAGATCGGTTCTATCAAGTTTACTTCTAGGTGTGGCATGAAGGATGGATGATTCATTCCCTTGCTTGGAGGACAGCTGTGAGGTCTTATCTGCCACTTGACCAGGTCAAGCAATTTCCTTCCTCAAGCCTTGTTCCTTACTCATCTCAGCCGTGCCATCTACTAGCAGACTTTGCCATGCACTGTAGTTGCTAGATCTTTTGTGACATTTCTGACATTTGAAGTTCATGTGGTCATAATCTTGTCTGTTCTATCTTTAATATTCCTTCACCTAGGATTAGAAAAGAATTAAGACAGCAGGGGACAGAATACATACAGGAATTATGCATTCACTGCCTTATGGTAGCTAGATTGGCAGTTAATAAGGCAGCTATTGCTGCTGCCTCCTTTCTCCCCACCCAGAAGTTCACAGCATTTCTTTTTCTCTATTCTTAAGCCACCAGTGTGGGAATGGAATGAACCACATTGACTCCATTCTGTGATTCAATTTTGGATCTAGCTCAGTTCTTTTCCTAATCGATTATGGATTTAGTTAAACTTCTGTTTTGTGAGAAAACTTTATTCAGTTGTGAACTGTGAGAAAATTTTATTGCATCATTTGAGCCTACTTTTGCACGACTGGGAAGATGGACTATTTCTACCTTTTGCTTAGAGACCCTTCACTAAGGCCTAGGTTATGATGACCAGAAATACAGTCATTCGAAGATCGATACAAGGAATTTTCTCACAATTGAACATATCAAGCAACCCATATATCTTATCTGAAAAACTGACCCTATGTTCATCAATGAGCTGTTGTTGCCATGTTCCTTTGACTGAATACATATACTCTAGGGAGTGGACACCTCTTTTTGGAGTTGTGACTCTTGATGTTTTCTCTCCCAAATTGGAAAGTCTCTAATTTTTTTCCAATTAGGAATCAGATTCCCTAATTTTTTTATCCTGGTTAATTGTTTTCTCTTAATTGGTTTTATTTGATTGTTTTTAATTCATAAAAATCCACCTCCCCTTGTTTTTGGGGTCCATTGCCAAAGCTGAGGAGGCATGGTCTCCATTTGTTATGCAATTTATATGCAAAGCTTAATATATCTATGTGCTCAGAAGTGAACTTTTATTTCCTCAGTTATTTCATATTTCATCTGCCCCTTCAGGGACAAAGAGTTCTTTATTTAAGAAACACATGAAATTGGGTAGGATAAAGGCCTGTCTCTTCCATCACACATTTCTAGAAGTAGGTTCACCAACCCTCCATGTCTATTATCACAGGCAGAAAATATTGCAATGAGTCCACATATTTAGAGTTTCTCACCCCATTACTGAGTCACTTCTGTTACATGAGTAAAAAGTCATACAGGGATAAAATTTAGAGCTGGAATTTGGATGACATCTAATCCCTAATCCTCATTTATAGATAAGAAAACTCCAAATAAGTACATACTCCATAGTGGCACTCACAGCTCTCAGTGTAAAAATAAGTCATTTACCCAAGGTTTTACCAGAAGAAAGTAGAAGAGCTAAGATTAAAATCTACATTCTCTGATTTTGAATCCAGTGTTCTTTCCTTTATCCTGTGCTTATGGTCTATTAGTTGTAGGAATAGGTGACTGTGGGCTAAGCAAGAAGAAAATTCATAGCTCTGGGGAGTGTGAATTTTACTTACTGATTTATAATAGGAGAATCAGGACCTATCTATCTAGCAACAAACTAGTCATGTAGTCAACTGTTTTTTAGAAGCTACTTCAGAGACAAAAGATAGAAAATGGTTTGGAGCTTAGAAGAGGGATAAAATATTAGAAAGCATAATGAAGGACATTGCTGCTTGTTGCAGGGTCTGCCATGATTGTAGCTGCCTGCCTTGGGTCCAGCATTGCAGCTCCTATTTCTGCTTGTAGCACAGTGGTCACTACCACTTCCATATCTCTTTATGGCACATATTATTGGAAAATGAAATGGTATAATAAGCTTCTTGGGTGGTGTGATATCTTGTAGAGAAGAGATATTAATACTATTAGTTAGAATGGCACAAAGTAAGTACCCATTGGACTTCTCCTACGTAAATGTTTTCATTTGGGGACTGGAAATCAGTATTTTAGTGGAAGAGTGGACAAGTTAGGATATCTGAGAAGTATGAGACTCAGCTTAATCTTCTGATTTTCATAGTAACTGCACACTCTTCACCCTCAGGCAACTGTCTTTGGCTTTTTTGTGTTGGATCAATGGAAGAGAAAAGAAGGGGGTCTAGTTCCTTGTAATATTTTTGATCCCCTCTCTTGGCTTGCTGAGCTGTCATTTGGCATCTGACCAGGCATCAAATGAAAAACAACCAATGAAAATAAACATATTGACAGCTCAGGCAGGTGGTGACCTTTGTTGGAAAAGAAAAGAAGATTCTCTCTCCATCATTTTTATGTGCCCTGAAATCTTTCAGAAGACTCCTTAGATAAAAGGTCTGCAAATCACTTGCTTGCTGCCATACCTACCTAGCAGGCTTATTTTGAATTTTAATTGAGATAATATTCTGAAACCATATTGTAAACTTTAAAATGTTATACACAAGTAAATGATTGTTATTAAGGTTTATACCTTCCTTGCAGCAAGCTGGTAGCATAGGTTTTTTTTTTTTTAGATTCAGAAGGAAAATAAATTATTAGGAACATGGAAGGAGAATAAAATATTAAAAGGAGCAGTGGAGATGTCAGTGCTCACTGCCTCATGGGGCTGCTGTGATCAAGGGTTCCATGACTCCTACTTTTGCTTAAAGCACCCTGGTCACTGTCACTTCCATGATGACAGCAACTCTTAGCATCTATAGCAGACAGAACTGGGAGGACTTGGACTTCCCTAGTCTGCGTCAGAAATACCGGGGGCGGTAGGTGGCGCATGAATAGGCGTCGGCTGGAGTCAGAAGGACCTGAGTTGGATCCGCCTGACACTTAATCCACAAACAAAAACCTAGCCGTTTGGGGTTTTGGGTGGGTGTGGGGGGGGTTGTGTCGGAGAAAATCTGTACATCCAGATGATCAAAGAAAAATATGGAAAAGAACGCAAAATTCATGCTAGGCAGTGCACAGTGTTCCACAGGTGCCCCAGTGTTTGCATGCGTTTTAAGAAGACTGAAGAGTACCATACCTGCAGCAAGCTAAAATGTTTTGTCTGAACTGCCTTTTGAACCTAAAATATTCCCTACCTATTCTGGTCCATGATGTAGAATTGTCCTTTAAGGATGACAAGACTGAGACTGATGTGAACAAAGAATACTACACCTACAATGTTGAGCGAGAGATTTCTCATTCTGATAGAAGTCAGCCAATTGCTGTTCTTGGGAAAGGGATAGATACCAGTAATATGCTGCTCATGTTGACCAGGACTCCCTTAACTACAAAGAGAATTGTCCTCACATTTGTTCCTTCTGGGTGAAAGGAGAGTGTAAAATAGAAAAATAGTATACATATAGACATGAGAAGCCTACAGATCCTGATGGTCTTCTTCCTGATCAGAATAACAAAGATTGCTATTATGGTATTGATTATCCTGTGGCAGATAAGCTTTTACAGGCTTTTACAATGACTAGTCTTGGCCTAATAGATGATAAGACCATTAATATACTGTATGTTGGTGGCTTGGGAGATACAATCAGTGCGACTGATCTAAGAACTCACTTTTACCAGTTTGGTGAGATCTGAATGATAACAATTGTACAGAGGCGGCAGTGTGCTTTCATCCATTTTGCTACAAGACAAGCTGATGAAATGACTGCTGAGAAATAATTCAGCAAACTGATTGTAAATGGGTGCAGGCTTAATGTGAAATGGGGAAGATCCTGTGCAGTCAGAGGAAAAGAAAAGGTAAAAGAAGGAATCAAAGATTCTGGAATTAAGCTGTAGCCTGTCCTAGGACTTTCTGGAGCTTCTCCTACTCCTCTAGCAGCCTAAGAAGATGCCTCTGATAATTGTTTTAATCTCCCTCCCCTTGGTCCTCCATCAGTAGTTAATATTGCCTTCTCCCCTCCTCCCCCATTTTATGTCCACCCCACCAGTTTTTGGACCAAATATGTTCTACCCAATGGGACCACCACCTCCCTTCATGCAAGCTCTAGGAGGAAAGCACAGCAGTTGCTAATATCTTGCTAACAGTGGTTGGGCTCTAAGGAGGAAAGGCACTTTAGAATTGTAATAAATAAATCTCTGAATATTTTATTTTTCTTTGTAAGTTTCCATGGTGGCAAAGAACATATTAAGATATGAACAAACAGAGAGTTGGAGCTTAATTCCCAAATAGTGGGAGAGGAGCCCTGTTAAATTTATATTAACAAATCTGGTCAGTAGATTAACAAGGTCCTTTGCTTCTTAATCATATAGAAAAAAGGTCAAGGTGAATTTGAAGGTTCTGGGAATCTTTAGGAGAGTTGTAGTTCTAATTGTATATATCTCTTTGTGTGTTTGGTATTTGTCACTCTGACTTAGGGTGAAAATAATGTTTGATAATATTTTTAAAATTCTTTTACTAGTTCCAGTCATTTAAGAGTTAGTAAATATGATTTGCTTATTATCCAAAGTCAAACTTTGAAAATTAAACACCACTACATACTTTCTTTCCTGTCTTATCCTCCTCTTGCTAAAGGAGCCTCTGACAACAAAGCAAAACAAATTTCTATTCAGTCTTAAAGTTCCTGTTTATACTCTACCTTCCAAATCTTCACAAATCTGTGGGGTCTTCATTGCAAATCCGTGTCTCCTCTCATGAATGATGCATGAACTTTTCTAACTGGGAAATGGACAAACCTTTGATTTTGGTTGTATAGGTGAACTGTGACTTATGGAGGAATTTTTGTTTAACTTACATTTTTATGTGTTTCTATCTAATTTTCTGCTGCTGCTTAGGAAGCTGTCTATTACTTTGCTCTTTATAGAAACATTGCCTGGGTATAACTGAATTGTAGGTGATAAAAAATTGAAAGGAAATAGACCTGTTGTAAATTTTAGGATGTTTCAAAAAAGTAATTAAAACTGGCCATTTTTAAGAGAAAGAAAGAACAATGGTGGCATTAAGTCTAGAAGGTTTGTGACCTTTTAAAAGAAATAATTCTGAGGTACAAACATTGAGATTAATAGAGTCCAATTTCCTTTGGATTATATTCGAGTAAATGAAAGAAATCTAATAAAAATGGTTCATGGAAGAAAAAATATTGTAAAGAGCCATTCTGTTCTGTTTCTAGCTGCTTAGACCATGAAAGTAATGAGCTAGGCTCAGTACTATGTTGGAGCAGAATCAGCTGCATCACATTTGGGAAATTGTCCATTGCTTTCAATGATCCTAATCTGCTCAATGATGCAAAACCTTATCTCTTTAGCGCTAATATTCTCCCAGTGATAGTACATGGTTGAAAAGCATGGGAATCATGATCTGGGAAGAACTAAAATTTTAAGTTACCTAGAGGGAAATGTGAAAGATTCATGGTGAATGTAAGTATCCTCATGCACATTACCAATGACTACTTGAGTGTAAGCAGTAACACAGAGTGCATATTTAGAGAATGTATAAACAGAAAAGGAGGTATGTAGTGAAAAGACAAAACATGTCAACAGCCCATGTGGCCCATTGATACTTCTGAAACTGTCAATGCTTCAATATGCCAGTGGTTCCTTGATTTCCTCTATGTTCTTCTACACAAAGCCTTTTCTCCCTCTGTTGCAACCCCCAACTTTTAGTACCTTTCCCCTAAATTATCTTGTATCTACTTGTTATATTCCTATAAATGTACTTGCTGTCTCCCTTAGGTAACTTGTAAATTTCTTGGGTACAGGGTCTGTTTTTATAGTCCCAGAGCATGGCACATAGGTGGTTCTAAATGAATTCTTATTGTTTCATTGCATACTCCTTTGTCTGATACAGACTATAAGCCATTTTTGCCTGCCTAGCCTATGCAAGTAATGTCCAGTTCCTTCTCTAAACCCAACAACCCAATAACTGGACAATTATGTGACTTTCTTTCAAAACTACATGGAGACCAATTGAGCCCATGAGTTGTTCCTAGGCCAACTGTTACTATCACTATAGAGTCAAAGTTGAAGATTACCCTGAGATATTTGAAGGGATTTGGGTTTGGGGTGCCTTCTCCATGGAGAAGTCATAGGAAATTATGCACAAAACCTATCCTGGATGACAAAAGGCATGACTGAGGTTTCTAGCTACATAAATGGAAGGAGTTCCCACACATGGATCTTCTAGTTTAAAGTACCAAAGAAGACATGCTTTTTAAAAAGTAGCCTTTCATTCCTCAATTGTTAAATGGTCAAGGGATATGAACAGGCAGTTTTCAGAGGAAGAATTTCCAAGCTGTCTATAGTCATATAAAAAATGTTCTAAATTACTAATAATAAAAGAAACACAAATTTTAACAGCTCTGAGGTATCCCCTCACACAGATCAGTTTGGCTATGATGACAGAAAAGGAGAGCAATAAATGCTGGATAGAATGTGGGAAAATACATATACCAAATGCCCTGTTGCTGGAGCTTTGAAATAGTACAATCATTCTAGAGAATAATTTAGAACCATGGCCAAAGGGCTGTAAAACTGTGCTTACCATTTAACTCAGTAATACCATTAGCAGCTTTACACCACAAGAAGATCAAAGAAAAAGGAAAGGGACCTATATGTTAAAAATATTTATAGTAACTTTTGTGGGGGCAAATACTTGGAAACTAAGGGGATGCTTATCAGTTGTGGAGTAGCTGAACAAGTTATTCTATATGAATGTAATGGAATACTATCATAATATAAGAAATGATGAAAGGGGTGGTTTCAGAAAAACCTAGGAAGACATCTAAACAGATACAAAGTGAAATGAGCAAAACTAGGAGAACAATGTATTTAATGACAGCAATATTATAAAGATAATAAAATATAAAAGACTTAGTAACTCTGATCAATGCAATGATACATCATGATTCCAAGTCCTCATGATGTAACATGCTATCCATCTCCAGACTGAGAAGTAATGGACTCATCATACAGATCAAAATGTATTTTTTCCTTTACTTTTCTTGCTTTTTCTGGAACAAGGCTAAAGCAGAAATTTGTTTAATATGTATGATGGGTATCCTAGTTCTTGCCTTCTCAATGGGTGAGGGAAGAGGTGGAAGGAAGAAGAGAATTTGGAACTGAAAGTAGAAATAAATAAAGATGTCTTGTCAAGATAAAATATCAGTCAGAAGTTTATAAGGTGACTGAAAAAGATCTATGGTTAAACCATGTTTTATTTTTTTATAGGAATGCATGTCTTCATCTTATAATTACACAGTGCTAGCAGCATTTGCATGGTTGCTAAATAAGACTGTTAATTGCATTCTCTTGAGACCTCCCTACTCATGTATATCACCCTAATGAGGCTAAATCCTCTCTTGATCATGCCTTTGAATGCATGAATAGGCCTCCTTCTTATCCTCTGTTCTCTGATGAGCTGTGATATCAAATATGTTGAAATAAAACTCTTGAAATGACAATATACTGTCTACTACCTAGAAAACAAGAACACAAGAAAACATATGACAAATATATGCATAATGTCATACAATAGCTACCATAGTGATGGAAATGTTCCAAGATTTCTTAATCTTGGTATTTCTTCCCCTGACCTAGATCACAAATATATTTTAATTTAATTTTTTAAATTATGTAAACCCCCAAAAGGAGGATTTTAGCATAGAAATCAGAATATCAAAAGAAGATTGTATATATATGCAAATCTCTATTTCATACCACTTGAGTTTTAAAAAGATAACATAATAATTTCATATTATATTACTTGTTTTGTTTGTCTGTACCTGTTTCTGAACTTTTCTTCTATTCAATTCTGTGTGTTTTAAAAATACAAAAAAGATTTCAGCGGCCCTCTTTCTGGGAGCTATTACTGGAAGTTGACAAGTTGTCTGGCTGACTTTCTATGTAGTTTTGAGATAAAAGAATATGTGCATTATATCTTTTTTTTAATTTGCTTTATCATTATTTGATCTAAGGTGATTCTTTTTTGTTTGTGCTGGAATATGTAGGATCTGAGGGATCTGCTTCTATTTAGGCAGCTTTCCTGCATATAAACCTCCTAGATGGAGATCCTCCTCTACCCCTCCACACAGTAGGAGAAAATATTCATGAGTTGCTTGAATGGAAAAACTCAACATCTTTCAGGAAACATTGTGATATATGTCTTTGTGAATTGAAGTAAACTGGTATTACAAGCACTTATGCTCATCTGTAAAATGGAGATGATAATTGTAGTAATTATCTTGTGGAGGCATAAGGATAAAATAAAATAAAGAAAATTAATCACTTTGAAAAACTAAAATACTATATAGTTTCCAGGTGTTATTATTTGAAGCCTCAAGAGCTCACAATACCCTGAAAAAGCATCACAAAACTCAGTTATCTCCATGGCATCATGAAGTTTTAGATAGAGAAGGACTTTAGTGGAAGCATGATTTATTGCTTATTTCTTTCTATTTTGGAATATTCTAGTCTCTGCCTTCCACTTTCTCTTTGAGTACACTCTGATATAAAGAAGTCTCCAATTCCTCTGGACTTGACTATTTAAAGTTCCCACAATGCCACATCCCCCTCTTTTGATTCAGAGATATATTTACATGTGATAAAGGGACTGAGGTGTGTAGCTATATCTCTAAAGTCAGTTTAATGCCTTGTTAATACCTCTTGATTATATGAACTTCTCCAATTATTGAAAATGAGAAAGCAAGTCCCTGTTTTACACACATATAAAGAAATAATAACAATAGCTTACATTTGCACAGCACTGTAAAGTTTATAGGGCATTTTCAAAATGTCCCTATCAAGGTGACAGTGAAAGCTTTATAATCCTCATTTTTATAGATGTAGTAAACATTTCAGGGAGATTAGATAACTTGTCCAAGGTCATGCAGCTAGGAAATATCAAAACTGGTATTTGAAACCAGGTCTTTGGACCCTAACACCAGTATTCTTTCCATTAAATATAGAGGTACTTTTATTTTGAAAAATAATTTCAAATTTTAAATAACTTCACATTTTGCTGAACTTACCAAGATACTTCTCTGATTTAGTCCAGGTGACATATTCCCCATTTATATGTGTGATCTATACACAGTAGATTTTTTATTTCTAAGGACCACTAAAATTTTGTGTTCAACTTATATAATTTGGGAAGTAGTTTCTATGAGAATAGATATTCTTTCTCACCCCTTTATTAAGAAGTTTTATTTTATTTCCTTCCCCAAAATTGATTCTTATAACAATTACAGCCCCAAATACCACCTTCAATCCTGTATGTACCTCAGGAACTTTTATTACTTTTAATAGCAACAAATATTCTTTTAGGAGTCCAATATTCCTGGCAGATTAATTTTTGATGAATTGTCTTAGTCTTCAATTAACTATAGGTATTTTTTTACACTAGTAAAAAATATATGTTCCCCTGAGATAAATTAGCTCATATTTTTGGTGACATGAAATACAATTTAGCTTGCTTTTGTGGAACTATTCTTATATATTGCCCATCAATATAATTATAAGCAATTGCATGGAACAATCATGATTTTACCCGTTGATGTTTGCTAGTTTGCAAAATCAATGAAATATCATAGGTATTGTTTTACAGTTTTATGATATCTTGTTTCTGGTCTTTTAGAAAGTTCTCATGAAGCAGACAGATTGGTTACATGATAAATCTGCTTGATCAATTAACTGTCTTTGCCTTTATAAAGATGAAATACTAAGAATAAAATGGCAAGAGGGGATGACACCCTATCCCCACTAACTTATTGTTGGGAGGGTGACAAACTCATTTTTTTTGCTTTTTTTGGAGGGGAGAAGGCAGGTCAATATGGGTTAAATGACTTGCCCATGGTCATATGGCTAGTAAGTGTTAAGTGTCTGAGGCTGTATTTGAACTCAGGTCATCCTGACTCCAGGGTCAGTGCTCTATTCACTGTGCCACCTAGCTGTCCTGACAAACTCATTTTTGAAACATCTAATTTGTAATCTGGAGAGTAGAACACCCTGGGCAAAGAACTGCTTAGAAAGGAAGGAAGACAGGTGGGGAAAGGACTCTTTATTAGGTATAACAATACTAATTATTCTAGTAACTCACTTGCAATGTATATCTCCTTTGTCTTTTCTTATATGTGTATATATATATTTTCCTTTTTATTCCCCTGGGAGAATGCAATGTCCTTTTTTAATTTAAATTTTTTTATTTTCATATTTTTTGGAGGGCAATTGGGGTTGAGTAACTTGCCCAAGCTCACACGGCTAGGTTTTTGTTTGTGTGTGTTAAGTGTCTGAGGCCAGATCCGAACTCAGGTCCTTCTGACTCCAGGGCCAGCGTTCTTCTCACTGCGCCACCTAGCCACCCCATGCAAACTTCTTGAAAGCAGGATTGTTTTGTTTTTGCCATTGTATCCTCAATGCCCAGTGAATTACTTTGGGCATAAGAGCATTTAGTAAATGTTTGTTGACATGAATTGGATTCACATGTATGACCTAATTATACTCATTCAGTATTTGTTGCCTGTGTTCTGTGCCAAGTAATAGGTGTTAAGAGGAATATAAGGATATAATGCAACATGGACCTTGCCTTCAAGAAGCTTCTCTTCTAGAAGGGGGAATAAACGTATGCTAGCTGGAATTTAAATAGTACTTTATATTTTTATCTCATACCATTTGATCTTCATAGCAACAACACTCAGCAGATGGTGCCATTAGTATTATTTTGAAGATGAGGAAACTGAGTCAGAGAGGTTCAGTGTTTCTCCTGATGTTAAAAAGCTAGAAAATGTCAGATTTAAGACCCCCAAACAGGTCTTCTGACTCCATTTATGGTGATCACTACATTCTATTATTGAATAAGTGCAATCCCTCTGCACTCTGCATCTTTGCCCTGGCTATCCCCCTTGCCTGAAATGCCTGCTCCTTAATTTCATTCTCTTACTTTCCCTGGTTTCTTGAAAGACAGCTCAAATACTACCTCTTGCAGGAGGCCTTTCCCACCTTAGCACCTTAGCAATTATTGTTTTCTTCTTTGAAATCACTTTCACATATTCTGTATGTATTTCATATATTCCTAGAAATTAACATATTGTTTCCTCAATTAGAATATAAGTTCCCCGAAGGCAGAAGCTATTTCCCAAGGACTTAACACTTTGCCTGTAGACAGAAGGTACTTATAAAATCCTTGTTGACTGATTGACTAATTGAAGAATGTGCCTCTGCATAAACAAAGAGAATAGAGAGGCATAGGGAAAAGAAAGGGGAAGGGGAAAAGAGCTTATGAGCCTCATTAAGTCTATTTAATGGGAATCTTTTATTTTTTATTTCCTTTTATTCCTCCTGCAACCTTGGGCTAACATCACATGACCAAAACCTGTCCCACGGGATGTGAAAATTGACTGAAAGCCTTAAATATCCCTTAGATAAGAAGCCAACTGTCCCTGACTTTCTGGCAACAGGTAAATCTTCCTCCTCAATTAGCCTATTTTTGAACCCTCTAAATGGAGTTTAATCTGTAACCTGGCTTAGTTTAGCTATACATTTTGATGAGGTTTGTTTCCTTAGCAGATGTATGAGATTTATGACTATTTAACTAAGTTTAACTTCTATGATAATTGAATGAAATATGGAACTATGGATCTAACTTCCCTTTAAATCTTATGACCTAAGAGGACTGAACAAGATTATAACGTAAATGAATTATTTCCATCACTCTGATGGAATTTCTCCTATAAGTGGGCTTGTGGGAATCCTAATAGGAGTTCAGGTTTTCACTGAGGTTTGAACCTATGCTTGAATACAATAAGAGCACCCAGGTCTTTATCTCTGTAGTTTTGGTGTTATGGTAAATATATTTTGGCACATGAATTCAGAGAGGAATATCTATTTTATAGTTTTATATATATAGTTTTATAGTTTTGTCAAGGATCAGATCTTGATCATGATAGAAACATAAGCCCTGATCTCACAACCCAAACAGGTGCTATGTAGGAAATGAAAAGTGAATACCTACTGAACTGGAGAAGATTCACATTGGTGTAAGGGTTATGGGATTTAAAGATCTTCCATGCCCCATTGGACTTGCTGACATAGCAGGAAGGGGTGGGGCAAGAGGAAGTGGAAGCAAAGCTGGAGTTCTGGTGGCGACTGGCAGTGGTGGTGGCCAGAAGTAGACGCAGCAGCGGCAGCAGTAGAGGTGGAGGTGCAAACCCCTTTTTGAGCCAGCCAGAATTTCTGCTAAGGACTCTTGTTGGGGACTGCCAGGGATCGGAACTGCAGGGGGGCCAGAGCTGTTGGGAGCATTCCTGGACGCTGATCAGTTGCTGTGAGTGGGGAGAGAAGGACCTTTGCCTGAAGTAGCCTGTTCTGTTTTGAAAGCTTAAGAATGTGGTTGTTTATTATGTTAACTACTGGTGCCAATTTCATAACTACCCTGATGGCTTTGACTTTCTGGTTTTGGGACTCAGTTATTTGGTGTTTTAATAAATGTTCTAGCTTTATCCCCCATATAGAAAGCCTGGCATATTTTGTGATTAATAACCACATAAGCCTATTTATAATTGCCATAGGCATTGTGAATATTGCATTATTAATATAATCGGAGAGTTTTTAGATAGCTTAAATACACTTAACAGATAACCCTCATAACCTACAGAACATTGTGCTTTACTGGAGACAGTAGTTTTTCCATTAAAATTATTTTTCCACAGATTGCAGAACTTGGGTTTTAAAATTCCATATGCAAATATTTAAAATTAAGAATTCCATTTTTAAATACATGAAAAAAATAAACTGTCTCCTCATTCTTTCACCAGCCTCCCTGTTCAATTTAATCTCATTGTTTGAAGGGCATTTCCTTACTCTCATGTTTTTATCTATTATTAATTAGGTATCAATTCCATTCTGAAGCATTTAAAAACTTTTTCTTGTCAAGTTAGGTATGTGTTGCTGCTCACTCTCTGATTTGCCAACCAGATGAGACTATGATGTTGTATCACATACTGCTGTAGAAATCAGGAAACCAGGGTGTTAGTCTCAGCTCTGCCACCAACTAGCTGTTACTGACCATGGGCATATCACTTCATATCTCTGATCCTCTTTTTCTTCCTTTATTTTCTAAGGTCCTTCCAGTACTAATAGTCTACATTTCTGTGACACTGTAACAACTCAACCTGCCAGCGTGCATTCATCATTATTTGGTGCTAGAAGGAAAGAACATAGCCAAGTGAAAATAAAACCAATTTCAAACTATGTTAAGGTCATCTCAACCTGACCTATCCACTTTTTTTGGACATCTAATTTGTTCTTATTAGCAAATGGTTTTCATCATCTCTCAAGTACCTGATAATTACTGAAAGGTAGGACATGTTCTCAGTGCTTGGACAAAGTCACTTAGGGGCAATATAATGTAATGGCTAGCACAATGAAGTTCAAACCGAGAGATAGTCAAAACCTACAAGTTAGCTGTGTGATCCATGTATAAGTCACATTACTTCTCTAACATTCAGTTTCTTCACCTATAAAATGGGTCTAATGTCTCATGCCTTCATAGACGAACTATTTATGAACTTATAGCTTCTCTTGACACATTGAAAGATATGAACAAAAACCAAAGGCAGACAGGAAAAAATCATAAGGAACAAAATCAATAACACCAACAAAGAAAACCAAAAACACACAAATCCTGAAAACATTTAAGTAAAACAACACAAAAAGTGGTTATGAGTCATCATAATGAAACAATATTTTTCTGTCATTTACTAATAGTTTTTTTTTCTTTTTGGAGGGGGGAGGATAGGTCAGTTGGGGTTAAGTGACTTCCCCAAGGTCACACAGCTAGGTTTTTTTGTTTTTGCTTTTTTTTTTTTTTTGGTGTGTGTTAAGTGTCTGAGTCTAGATTTGAACTTAGGTCCTCCTGATTCCAGGGCCAGTGCTTTATTCACTGCGCCACCTTGTCACCCCCATTTACTAATAGTTAAAATAAATATATACAATATTCTTTACCTTTAACAAAGTAATATCAACATACTTTATCATATTTATAATGAGTTTTTCTTTTGTTTGATGTTACTTTTATTCACCTAGTTGTCAATATATGCACATTGTTCTTTTGTTATTCCCCTTTTCCCTACTCTGTAGTAATTCATTTAAGCCTCCTCAGATTTCTTTGTGTTGTCTACTGTTCTTACTGAAAAATAATGTTCTATGACATTATATGTATCAGAATCTGGTTTATTTAGCCATCCTGTAATCATGGGTCATATTTTCAGGCTTTTCTATTATGTGCTCAGAATTTATAGCAAAAATATCTGTTAAGAATATGTTTGTACAGACATATTTTGTTTATTGAAAAACTACTTTAGGTTATACATCTAAAAGTTAAATTGCTGAGTGAAAGGGCATGAACATTCTTGTAACATTTTTGTATAATTTAGAATTGTTTCATTAGACATTCTGAAGGGTCTTTAATAAAAAATGTTTTTGCTTATTACTCTTGCTGATATGATTGAATAATTTTCCCCCTCTGCTATCCTCTCTTCAATTTCAAGTGCATGGTTTAATGAAAGAGTGGGGTATAATTGTTCTAAACCCTGCTTGGATATGCAGGGGCTACTCCATTCTTTCATCTCTTTTTATCAGTTAAATCTTGGTCAAATCCAAAGTCCTTAACAGCAAAATTTGCAAAAGTAGTGTCTATCCAATCAGTTCATACTATTTTTCCACATTATGTGCTTCAAGTCTTCCATAGCCCTTTCTAAAGATTTGGTTTCCCCAAAATTAGATAATTAGAATATATATATATATACTCTGCCTATTATTTTCCTTTGATTTACTTCTCCTGTGTGCTCAACAAGAGCCATGGTTCTGGCCCTATGCCAATGTAGCCTCTTAAAGTTGTTGTTGTTTAGACATATCTGACCCTTTGTGACTCCATTTGGGGTTTTCTTGGCAAAGATACTGGACTCATTCACAATTTCATTCTCTAGCTCATTTTTACAGATGAGAAACTGAGGCAAACAAGGTTACATGACTTGCCCAGGGTCACACAACTAGTAAGTATCTAAGTCAGATTTGAACTCAGGAAGATGAGTCTTCCTGACTTCAGTCCCAGCCCTCTGTTCACTGTGTATGTAATTGCCCTTGTCATTTAAAGCAGAGAATACAAAAATCCTAGAAAACTTTGTGATTAGACTTTGACATTCTGTCTGTACATGGATGACTATGGATATTTATGTAAAATAACGTGATGTTATCTTTGCAGATCCTGATTTGACTGATTCAGTGATAGTACATAGGTGGTGCAATGGATAGAGTACTGGATTTGGAGTCAAGAAGACATGAATTTAATAATAATAGCTGGCATACTAAAACTACCATTGTAGGTAGTTTGATCATGCCTCAGGAACTTCCCAGCAGTATAAGCACGGGAAAGTCACTTAACTTCTCTGTGCCTTAGTTTCCTTATCTGTAAAATGGGGGTAACAATAGCATTTCCATCCCAAAGATGTTATGATGATCAAATAAGACAAAAGATGTAAAATGCTACATAAATGTTAAATTTTTTGGCTGTATTGATTTTGAAGGTTAGTTGTCTTATAAATTGTCTTATAAGAATGATAGTCCTATAAATCATGAACTTAGGTCGCACTCTAGATCTGATGAGCCTTGGTGACATCAGACCTTCATCAGAACATGCAGGTTTAAGTCCCAGTCTACTCTTTACTGAATGTGTCACACTGAACAAGTCTCCTGGAATTTCATCTCATGAGTCTTAGTTTCATCATCTGTAAAACATGGAAAAAATACTTGTACTGCCTATCTTACAGGGTCGCTGTGAAGATAAAATTAGTTCATTGAAAGAAAGGAGCTCTTTCTGAGCCCTGCCTTTAATAGATGAACTACTCACTTAATGTTTCTGCATTTGCAAAATAGGGAGAATTATACCTATGGCACTCATCTCATCAAGTTGTTTGGTGGGCTGAAAAAAGCACTATATTTTGCAGAATGCTTTATAAAACTTACAAAATTATATAGAAAAATTTAAGAACAATATAAAAGCACAATAGTGGAGTATTGTTTATGGTTCATATACATCAAAATTTTGCAAGCTAGAAAGAATCATTTAATGAATCTTTTTTTAAATGATGATTATGTAGGAGCAAGGACTATACTATTGGGGGAAATAAAAAAAAGTTTTGATAAAGCATCACTACTATTTTAATTGGAGCTTATGGTCTAGTTAGGGGATGAGATAGTATAATAGTAGATTATAAATGTGTATGTGTGTGTGTGTATATATATATGTGTGTGTGTGTGTGTGTGTGTGTGTGTGTGTGGCACTTATATATGTAGTATATATATATATATATATATATAGTATAGCACTTTATTATCAAAACTATGGCTACAAATATTATTCATTATAAATGTATGTGTATGTATTTATCTATATATCTGTTATCTATATCTATATGTTTGGCCTCACACCTAGGGTTAAAACAAAGATCTGGTTCAAAGATTTACAGGACATTGGTACCGGGGAAACTAGCACAAACAAGAGCTATTATTAAGT
This sequence comes from Gymnobelideus leadbeateri, assembly GCA_011680675.1. Taxonomy (NCBI): domain Eukaryota; kingdom Metazoa; phylum Chordata; class Mammalia; order Diprotodontia; family Petauridae; genus Gymnobelideus; species Gymnobelideus leadbeateri. The sequence goes on along the minus strand of WOXC01007570.1, from coordinate 177,821 downwards.
GGCACATGTTTTTATGTAGCAAAAACATAATACATACATTATATGACAATATAGGCAAGCAGAGGTTTGTGTCCACGGATACAAGAAACTCAACCAGAATGAAGAGGAAAGAGTTGTGTTGGAAAAAATATATGCTCAAAGTTGGGTTTCAAGTCAGGAGGTTTTATACAATGAAAAGGAAATTGGTTGAGAATGATTAATCAATGCCAGATATAGGGGAGGCCATTCTTAATGACATCCATCTGTGATGGACAAATTCCTGGGATCACTTATCAGTACCAAGCCTTGGTGCAAGGACTTTCTTTACTTAGACCAGAATTTGAGAGGGGGTTTAAGATAGCTATCTGAGTCGACAGAAAATGAATGGATCACAGCCTGATGCAATTGGTCAGGAGTTTTACTCATCCAGAATCTGTAAACATTAACTGTCTGACAAAGGGTTAAAATAGGTCAGAAAAGTGGAAAAGTATGAAATTGTACTAGCTTATATGCTTTATGAGAATTAAGACCACTAAGCATAAGTGACTCTCTATTAGAATCTTATTATACTTAAAATATCAAATAATATATTTCAATAACCACAATTATAATATACATATATATGTATACACACACACACACACACACACACACACACATATATATATATAGGATATAGTATTATAATATATCAAATGCATTAGAGACATAGAAATACAAAGGCATTATTAAGTATATCTAACATTTATATAGTACTTAAATGCTCAGCATTATGGTGTTATAATATGATCTCATTTGATCTTCACAACAACCTTGGGAGGTAGAACCTTTACAGAAGAAGAACCTGAGGTAAATAGAGGTGAAATGACTTCCCCAAGGTCACACTAGTAAATATCTGAAGCTAGATTTGAACTAAGGTCTTCTTGATTCCAGCCATTCTATCCATTGCTCTACTTAGCTGCTGATAACAAGGTCGGAAGATTTCATGGAAGAGGGGATATTTGAGTTGGTCAGGGAATCAGTAGGTAGAAAGAGAGACAGAAGAAATTCTAGGCTTAGGATAAAATATAATTGAAGATTAGAGGAACACAGCTCATGGTCATGGGACAGAGCATTGGGCCATTTGGTTGAAATGTAAGGTGTATGTAAGAGAATAATATGAACAAATTAAAACATTTTGGAAGGGTTTGTAGATGTAAATATAGAGCAGGGATTCTTAACCTAGTCTTAGAATATGGATATCTTCTTGGAAGAATATTTTTAAATGTATAGAATTTTTAAAAATATTATTACAAAGGAAATCAATTATGTAGAAATAGTTTTCAGAGTATTAATAAAAAAGTTTAGAGACCCCATATTAGAAGCCTTGTCATAGAACATGATCCAGGCATAATATCATATATTCTATGTATGCCCATAGTAGCAATAAATAGCCTTGATGGCAAAATGTTTACTCTGGTAACCATAGGGAATCACCGAAATTAATGAGCAGAAGAGAGATATGACTTGGCATATTATGGTAGTGATGTGAAGAACTGGTGGAAGGTGAAGTAGAGGTAGCAAAGTCTCTTATTTTTGGCAAGGCAATTGAGATTAAGTGACTTGCCCAAGATCACACAGCTAATAAGTGTGTCAAATGTCTGAGGACAGATTTGAATTCAGGTTCTCCTGACTCCAGGGCTGGTGCTCTATTCACTGTACTACCTAGCTGCCCCTCTCTTAGTTGTATTTTAAAATAGCTCAAGCAAGTGGCACATAATAAGTGCTTAAGAAATGTTTATTCACTAAATGACTGACAGGTTTTTAGCCTTCTCTAATAGGCACCTTCCACATTTATTTTATTAATGATTCTGAGGACTTAATAGGTAGCACAATTCAATTTTTCAGATGATAAGAAATTGGGACAATTATTGACTATCAGGAGTAGTCATCCAAGGAAGATCTTAGAAATCGAGAACAATGGTCTGACTCTAACACAGAGGTGGATAATGTGTGGCCTCAAGGTCACATGTGGCTCTCTAGGTCCTCAGTTGGTCAAAAGGCTGTTCTTAACATCCTACAGGGCCACAAGTGGCCTTGAGGCCACAGATTCACCACCCCTGCTCTAATAGAATCAAACTTAACACAAATAACATGATATCCTATACTTGGTTTCAAAACAATAAATTCCAGACCTACTTGATGATATGTGGTTAGGTACATACAGTGGTATGAGTAGATGAAAACTGATGTGTAAAAGATCTGGTGATTTCAGTGTACTACAAGCTCAATAAGAGTCATTGGTGTGAAATGACAGTCAAAAATGTAAATATAGCCTTAGAGTACATTGATAGATGGAGGACAAGGGAGAGTGCTAGGCTTGTCCTTTGTTCTGGTCAGACCACCAACTCTGTGCACCATATTTTAGTAAGGATATGGACAAACAAGGTGTCCAAAAAGGTCTATCCATGATGTTTAGGAAACTGGAAACCATGCCAGTAGAGCATCCATTAGTTAAAGGGTCTGAATATGTTTAGTAATGGGAAGAAAGGACATTGCCTGAGCCAAAACTAACCTTGAATGCACATCATTTTGTGGATCTCTTGAGACACAAGGCAGAACTACCCACATGTGAGTCATTAGTAGAGGGACACTGCTTATCAGTAACTGGATTCACAGATTAACTATTCTCTGTATCACTATATCTTAATCATGTGAATGCACACACCCACACCCACATATACAATCCTCTCTGACTTTGTACTACTTAGGGGCTCATCTGGATTTTAGCAAGCATCATTTACAGCTTAGGATTTGACAGTCAGGCATGATAATTATCTTCAAATATATATAAGATTGTCATGTGGAGGAGGGCTTAAAATTATTTTATTTGACTCCAAAGAGAAGTTAAAAATATTAGGTGGAAGTTGCAAAAAAGATTTATTTTTGGACTAGGGAAAAATATCCTGAAAACTTAGAATTTTTCAAAAGTACAATAAGCTATGTAGGGTGTTAATGAATTTCTTTTCATTTTCCTTACTAGACGGTAGTAATTGGAGAATGCATGGTCATTGATGGTGAATTTTGAAAAAATGAATTGGTTAAGTATGGTTCAATGAATTAGATGTCCTCTAAGGTTTACTTCTAACTTGAAGATTCCATGATTTATACAACAGTTGTGTATAAATGTGTCATATTCTCCTATTAGACTACACATTCATTAAGGGCAAGAATTGTCTTTTTGTTCATTTTGCTATATCTCCAATACTCATCACAAAGTCTTTGACACAGCAGACACAACAGATTTTGTTGAATGGATAAAAAATTCTGACATGAACATTAAGGTTTATAAAATATTTTATGTAAGATATTATGACATTTGTTCTTCACAATTACCCTGTAAGATAGCTGCTGTAGGTGTTATCATACTCATTTTAGTTTTGTAATTACTAAAGTTCATAGAGATTGTGACTTGTCAATGGTAACAGAACTATCAAGTATTTAAGATGGAATGTGATCATCCTCTATCTCCCTCCTCCCCCACTAAATTCCACATATAATACTCTTCATATACCACTGATAATATTCCCAACTCACTTATAGGATTGTGAATTTTAAGGTATTTGTTCTTTCCCCACAGATAGCAATTTTACAAATGGCTTGCCATAGAGAGAGGTTCATTTTTGATAGCTCCATTCATATACACTTTTGCCTAGCTCTTTGTGATCAGTGGCAAAAATATGCTGAATGGCCAGAGAACTGATGTTACAATTATATATTGTGATGGATAGTATTAAATTAAGTAGTATAACAGCCTCATGAAAGTAAGTCATGATAGTTACCATAGTTACCTTCAGGCCCATGTCCCCAACTATACTTCCTCTATCTCCTCTACCCTCCATTCCTCACACTCCTATGGCTTAGGCACATTTAAATGCCTTGTCAAAATCTGTTGAATTGTGTGACTAGAACAATCTAAGAGTTTCCTTGCATATTTCACATCCCTATTCCCTCTGACTTGTTGAGAGTATTTGCCTGTAAGTATACCCCTCTATCTCTTTTCAATTCACCATATAGTTCTCTGTCACTCTATCTCTCACAAATATCCCTAATCCTGAAATTTCAAGGGAGGAGTAGGGTTGCAATTTACCCTGAAAAGTCTAGAAAGCTTGATCTATGTAGGCTGACCTAAGATACTTCTTTAGTTAGCCCATGCCCTGACCAGCACCCTTCCCTCTGCTATGCCACCCCCCCACCATGGGAAAATCTTAAGTTCCAAGTGTTCCTATTTAAGACAGTTAATAGTTTAATAACTCTATGTAATTTATCTGGAAAGAAAGCTATATGTGCATTAACATGGGACTTAAGATAAAAAATAAATGTATTTCTTTTAAGTATTTAGTTTGAAGGTTGCATTTCATCTTGAAGAGTTATAGTCCCTTATTGGGAAATAAAATACTGCCTTCCTCTTTCCAGTGAAAAAATAATATGGATTTTTTTTCACTTGAGAACACAATTTTCATCTATGTGCAGAAATAAAAATATAAAGTAAGGCAAAGAAGACATTTATTCTGGATGGGGAACTTCCTATAACTCATAGGCTAGACAACTACCCCAGAGAAGGTTATGTAGTTAGTTGAGAGTCACAAGCTTTGATAAAAATACTACTAAACCATATTCTTGAATACTTCAGGGCTCAATGATTTTAGTGGGTGGATTATCCCTACATCAATGTAGATCACATTTCTTCCATGCCTTTGCTTTGAATAGGATCTTAGTTACTTGCTGTTACTGAAAAACATTATTATAGTACAATCGACCTGCTAAACCTTTATGAACTGATCTAATCCATAGAATATATTCATTGTATGTCTTTGGGTCTAAACTTGAAATCTTCCCGGTTTGTTAAATTCAGAGAGATGTTAAAAAAAAATCCTTTCTCCCACACCAAGATGATGAGGAGAACCTTGGTTCTATATCATAGGATAATACTTCCCTACTACTTCAAGTGACCTGTGATCTCATGGATAAGGACATTGGAGCAGATACCAATCTTTGTTTTCTGTTCTTCTGAAAATTTTATTTCATTATATCCTACATTTCTTCCATAGCAGATCTCTTTAGCATGTTTAAGAACTTCTTTTGAATCTTTTCCTTTTCAATTGATACCAGTGTAGCTCTCTGGATACTTATCTCATATCTGCCATTCCTGTTTCACCAACAAACCAGCCCCATCTCCAATCTTGCATACAGGTTATTTTTGGGAAAATTGGTTTTCTTGGACTCATTGGGCATCTCTCTGTGGTTCTCTGGTTAGAAGAATGCAGCTTTCTTTGTAAAAAATTGCTTATTTTATTCTGAACTTAAGAAATAAAAGAAGCATTTCTATAAAATATTAAAATAGAAAAAAGATGATTGCACGTGAAGCTGCTAATGTATTATGTACAACTTGTTATTCCTTTTAAATATATAATAGTTATTACAAAACTTTCCCCGACCTTCTTTTGTCCCTCCCCCCTCCAGATATGACTACTATACATTAGAATATATATTTACATATACATCTAAAATCATTCTATATATACTTCTATTTATCAGTTCTTTCTTTGTATGCAGATAGTATCTTCCTTCATAGGTCCTTTGTGGTTAATTTGGATATATATAATAGTCAAAATTACTAAGTAGTTCAAATTGTTCTCTAGACAGTATTGCTGCCTTGGCTCTGCTCATTTTGTTCTTCATTATTTCATGCAACTGTATCCCGATATTTTTTAAATTAAATTAAAATTTTTTCAATTAAATTTTGTGTTTATTTTTAGTTTACATCATTCATTTCCACAAGATTTTGAGTTACACATTTTCTCCCCATCTTTCCCCTACCCACCATCCCAAAACAGTGATCCCACTGTATACTCCCTCCTCCAATCTGTTCTCTCCTATATCCTCCCCCATACGTGCTCCAACTTTCCAGTAGGGCAAGATGGATCTCTATACCCCAATGCCTGCATATCTTATTTCCCATTTGCATGTAAAAATATATTTGGGGGCAAAGAGAATCGAAGCATAGAACAGGAGGAGGTCTGTGAGGTCAGAACTCCTGCACCAAAAGCCCCAAATGAAAATATGACTGGGTTACAGGCCATAGAGAACCTTAAGAAGGATTTTAATAAATAAATAAGAGAAGTGGAGGAAAAATTGGGAAGATAAATGAGAAGGATGCAGGAAAAATATGAAATGAGAGTCAACAGCCTGACTGAGGAAAATAACACCTTAAAAATAGACTAACTCAAATGGCAAAGGAGGCTCAAAAGGGCAATGAGAAGAATGCCTTAAAAAGTCAAATTTGCCAAATGGAAAAAGAATCTCAAAAGCTCACTGAGGAGATTCATTCCTTCAGAGTTAGACTGGAGCAAATAGAAGCTAGTGATTTTATGAGAAATCAAGATGCTGTAAAACAGATCCAAACAAATGAAAGAATAGAAGGCTATGTGAAATATCTCATGGGAAAAACCACTGACCTGGAAAATAGACCCAAGAGAGATAATTTAAAAATTATTGGACTACCTAAATGCCATGATCAAAGAAAGAACCTAGAAATCATCCTTCAAGAAATACTCAAGGAAAATTTCCCTGATGTTTTAGACCCAGAGGGGAAAATAGAGGTTGAAAGAATCCACAGATCACCTCCTGAAAAACATCCCCAAAAGAAAACTCCCAGGAATATTATAGCCAGGTTCCAGAATTCCCAGATCAAGGAGAAAATACTACCAGCAGCCAGGAAGAAACAATTTCAATATTGTGGAAACACAATCAGAATAGCCCAGGACCTGGCAGCTTCCACACTTAGGGACTGAAGGGCATAGAATATGATATTCCAGAGGTCAAAAGAGCTGGGATTAAAACCAAGAATCACCTACCCAGCAAAAATGAGTATCTTGTTTCAGGGGAAAATATGGTCATTCAGTGGAATAGAGGACTTTCAAGCATTCTTGAGGAAAAAACCAGAGTTGAATAGAAAATTTGCCATTCAGACACAAGGAGCAAGAGATGCTTGAGAAGGTAATCAGGGAAAAGAAATAAAAAGGAACTTATCAAAATTGAACTATTTATATTCCTACATAGAAAAATAATAACTGTGACTGATGAAACCCTCCTCATTATGAAAATAATTGAAGAGGGATATATGGGCATATAAATACATATGTGAATGTGTGTATATATGTTCACAGGTATACATGGATAGAGGGCACAGGTTGAATTTGGTGGGAAGCGATGATACTTAAGGGGTGAAGCTAAGTGGCAAGAGGAGATGGGGAGAGACAAGGTAGGGTAAACTATCTCATGTAGAAGAGGCAAGGGGAAGTGGTTGCAGGGGAGGGGAAGAACAGGAAGGCAAAAAGGCAAAACCATATTCTCATTGAGTTTGCCTCAGGGAGAGAATGACATACATACCAAATGGGATATCTCACCCTGCAAGAGAGTAGGGGGAAGGGGGATAAGAGGGGGGATGATGGAGGGGAGGGCATTCTGGGGGGAGGGGAGGTTGGAAGTACCCACTTTCGAAGAGGGACAGGATCAAAGTAGGGAATGGACCAGGTCGGGGGTGGGATGTGTGGGAGGGAAATATAAGCAGTCTTTTATAATATATCTACTATGGTAATGTTTTGCATAGCTGTACATGTACAATACATACTGAATTGCTTATCCTCCCAGAGGGGGGTGGGTAACAAGGGAGGAAGGGAATATATCTGAAATTCGAAGTTTTAAAATTAAATGTTTCAAATACATATGTGTGTGTATATATATATATATATATATATATATATATATATATATATATATATATATATATATATATATATATATACTATTATTAATACTATTTTGCATGTAATTGGGAGATAAGATGTGCAGGCATTGGGGCACAGAGATTCACCTTGCCCTAATGGCAAAGTCGAAGCGTGTATGGGAGAAGATATGGGAGAGAGCAGATTGGATTAGGGGATATCTTGTGGGACTGCTATTCTGGGGTGGTGGGTAGGGGAAAAATGGGGAAAAATTGTAACTCAAAATCTGGAGGAAATGAATGATGTAAACCAGAAGTTAATAAAGCATTTGTTTAAAAAAAAAGGAAGTTTTCTATTTCATTGAATAACCATATTTTCCCCTGAAACATGATACTCAGTTTTGCTGGGTAGGTAATTCTTGGTTTTAATCTCAGCCCCTTTGACCTCTGAATATCATATTCCAAGCCCTTTGATCCCTCAGTGTAGAAGATGCTAGATCCTGTGTTATCCTGATTGTGTTTCCACAATATTCACATTGTTTCTTCTTGGCAGCTTGTGATATTTTCTCCTAGATCTGGGAAATCTGGAAGATTTCTAGGAGATTTCTTTTTGGGATCTTTTTCAAGAGGGCATTGGTGGATTCTTTCAACCTCTATTTTGCCCTCTGGTTTTAAAACATCAGAGAAATTTTCCTTGACAATTTCTTGAAGGATAATTTCTAGCTTGTTTCTTTTTTTTTATGATCATGGCTTTCACATTGTCCAATAATTTTAAAATTATCTCTCCTCAATCTATTTTCCTGGTCAGTGGTTTTTTCAATGAGATATTTCACATTGCCTTCTATTCTTTCATTTGTTTGGATCTGTTTAACAGCATCTTGATTTCTCATAAAGACACTAGCTTCCATTTACTCCAATCTAATTCTAAAAGATTGATTCTCTTCAGTGAGCTTTTGAAATTCTTTTTCCATCTGGCAAATTTTGCTTTTTAAGACATTCTTCTCCTCATTGGCTTTTTGAGCCTCTTTTGCCATTTGAGTTAGTCTATTTTTTAAGATGTTATTTTCTTCATTCAGGTTGTTAACTCTCTTTTCATGATTTTCTTGCATCATTCTCATTTCTCTTCCCGGTTTTTCCTCCACTTCACTTATTTGGTTTTCAAAATCCTTCTTAAGCTTCTCTGTGGCCTGTAACCAGTTAGTAATATTCTTGGAAGCATTTGGTTCAGGAGTTCTGACCTCACTGTCTTCCTCCTGTTCCATGCTTTGATCCTTTCTGTCCCCCCAAAATTAATCCAAAGTCAGATTGCTGTGCTTGCTTTGCTTCCTTTGCTTGTTCATGTTGCCACTCAATTATTTGACTTTTCAGCTTTTTGCCACAGTAGAACTCTGTTTCCAGAGAAGAGAGCTTTGTCCCAAATCACTGTGGTTTTCACAGCTGCCAGAGCTATTTGTTGGGTGCCCTCTCAGAAACCTCCATTGGCTCTTGGCCACTGGTCAAGTACCCCAAGACCTCCATTCTAGACAGCAATCCAGATCCAAGCAGTTTAAAGGAAGTGTGATTACCCCTCACACTGGTTGCTTGGTCCCTCTACAATCTGCAGACCAGGAGCTCTGAAACAACCCCACAGTGGCTGCCACTGCGCCTCAGCCACTTCTCCCTCTAGGGGTAGAGGCTGGACCGCACTTTCAGACCCCCTGTTCCCAAAGTCCACTGACCTCTCACTTTGTCTTTGTTACTTATGGATTGATAATTCTGGAATCTGGCACAGCTTCTGGTGATCCACTCTCCTGAAGTCCCTCCAACCAGGGCTCATAGCGGCTGCCTTAAGGCTAAAACCACAGACTTAAGCAGGTCTGGGCTCCGCTCCCAGCATGCTGTGATGGACCCTTCCTGCTGACATGCCAGGCTGTTTTCAGTGGGAGGTTTGCTTCTGTCACTTTGTGGGTTTTGTAGCCCTAAAGTTTGTTTAGAGCCATTTTTTACCAGTCTTTGAGGGGGTTATTTAAAGGGTATATGGAGTTTTCCTGCTTCTACACTGGCATCTTGGCTCCACTCAGTATCCTGTTATTTATATCCAAACATTATCATTGAGAGACTATTTGTGTTAAATATTTGTAATTTTACAACAGGGATCATTTGAGATTTGCTGAAAACATCTGACAATTTGTTAAAAGTATATAACCCATATTTCTTCCCATTCAGTCCCTGGCTCACTTCTTTGTTTATCTGCCATACCTGTCCAGGCAAGAGGTCATGCAGGCCTAAACTAGGTAGTGACTATGTAAGTAGAGATGAGGAGGAAAGAGATATTACTTGTATTTTTATAGTTAGAATGAAGAGACAAGGAGAATATTAAGGTTGTAAAGGGGGGACCCTGTGTGGTTTCCTGTGAACTCAGCAGTAACAGGAAGGTTGATGACAGCAGTAGGTTTGTGAAGTCAGAAGGTAATGAATTTTGCTTTATATGTGTTGCGCTTGAGATACCTGTGGACCATCCAATCTGAAATGTCTACTAGGCAGTTGCTAATGCAGTACTAGAGCTCAGGAAAGAAAATAGGTCTCTATATACAGATCTAAGAATGACCTTCAATACAGATAATGATTGAACACATGGGAGTTAATAAAAACATCAGGTGAGAGACTGTAGAAAGAAAAGTGAAGAAGGCCCAGGACAGAACCTTGGGGATACAATAAGAATTATTTTTTATGACATGGTTGAAGAACTAGCAAAGTATACTTAAAATCAGATAGGTAAGAAGAAACAAGATAGTGAAATATCTTGAAAACCTAGAGAGGACAGATTTTGGAGGTGGTGAAGTGAGAAAAAGTCATTAGATTTAACAATTAAGCCATCACTAGTATGTTTGAGAGGCAAGCTTCTGTGCAGTGATGAGGTTAGAATTCAGGTTAAAGAAGGTTTAGAAGAGAGTGAGAGGAAAAGAAAGAGAGCTAAATGGAAGGATGACACACAGATTCTCCTGGGAAAGACAAAGGAGTTGTGAAAGTTGATTTCATTATATGTACAAAGAATAATAAGCATCATTTCTGGTCAATAGGAAGGCTACAGTTGTAATTTCAGCTTGATTTGCAAAATATCTAATAAGAAATTGATAAGATCCTGTAAAGCCAGTCACATTAGCTAGATATATGTATAATAATGAATCACTACAAGAAAAATGCTAGTTTTATCCCCACATTTGGAGGAAAAGAATAATAAAGATATATAATATATAAAATATATAATATATAAAATATATAATATATAAATATATAAAATATATAAAATATATAATATATAAACATATAAAATATATAATATATAAAATATATAATATATAAAAAATAATAAAGATTTATAATTATAATTGACAAAATATTTCTATACGTATTATGTTAGTTGAAACTGCCAATGACCTTTTCAGATAGATAGTGGTGGTATTAATATTCTCATTTTACAGATGAGTAAATTGAGGCTCAGATCATACTTGTCTAAGATCATGCAGGATGGATGACACACAGATTCTCCTTGCATTTCCATTAATCCATTTACCTCTTACATTAATGATTCCTTTCTCAGCACTTTACTAAAGCTACCTTATCCAAGGTAAAGTTTCCTTCTAATCCCCAAATTCATTGACCTTTTTGTTTCATTATTTTCCTTGACTTCTCTTTGACATTTGGTTTTGGACCATTCCCTCCTTGACACACTTTACTTCATTGTTTCCTATGATCCTAGGTGCTTATGGTTCTACTCTTACCTATCTAGCTAGTCTTTCATATTTCTTTAGATGACTTCTCATTTTTCCAGCTCTTAAACACAAATGTCTTCCAAGGGTTTGTTCCAAGTTATCTTTTGTTCTCTTTACGTTCTCTATTTATTTTTGTAAATTCTCCCTGGTCATCCTGTCCCATATTGCCTACCGACTGCTAGATGTCATTACATGGGTCCCACTCATACCACAAACTTAGTGTGACTAAAATTGAACTCATCACCTTCCTCCATATCATGCTTTCCCACTTCCTACTCTATTTCTTTCAAAGCAATACCATCTTCCCTAAAGCCTTGACTTAAAAGTTTAAAGTAATCTTTGGCTCATTCCATTCAATAAGCTAACATTTGGATAAAAGTGTTAGGTCCTTTCACATTTTCCCCCATCATCTAATCTAGTCAATTGGTATGTTTTGTGGTTTCTATATCATTGTGGTCTCATATCTTGCTCCACTCTCACAACTCTCTATTTCTATTGAAATCAACCTAAGGCAAGAGGAATTTCTCCTTAACTGGACTATTTAATAGTCTCTTAATTGATTTTTCTGCTTCTATTATGTTCCAACTCTGATCTATCAGCCACTCTGTTCTCATGAGTAATCTTTTTAATGCACTTGTTTATTCCCATCACATTAACCCTAGCTCTGGAACCTCATCTCTCAATATTTAGATACTTGTAATTACCTCTTAATTGATCTAGTGGCCTCTATTATATCCTCATTCCATTCCACCATTTGTTCTTCTAGTGAAGTAATCTTCCTAATGTACTTCTCTAATGATCACACTCCTCTACTCAAAAATCTTCAATGACTCCCTATTCCCTGCTGAGTTACATCAAAAGCCCTTGAATCTGGAATTCAATATTCTTCACAGTTTAGCACTATTCTACCATTCCTGCCTTATTTCCTATGACTCTTCTATCATTTTATCAAATTAGATTTTACCCACCTTATTCACCTTGAATGGAATGAACTTTAACATCCATCAAAATTTCTTTAATTTCTACAATTCTTCTAAAGCCTAACTTAGATGCCATTTTCTCCATGAAAACACTGAATCTCCTTATATAAACATATTCTTCTCTTCTTCCTGAAATTTCTCATAATACTTTGAATGTATTAGAACTCACTCTTTAAAGTAATCTTTGGCTCATTCCATTCAATAAGCTAACATTTGGATAAAAGTGTTAGGTCCTTTCACATTTTCCCCCATCATCTAATCTAGTCAATTGGTATGTTTTGTGGTTTCTATATCATTGTGGTCTCATATCTTGCTCCACTCTCACAACTCTCTATTTCTATTTAAATCAACCTAAGGCAAGAGGAATTTCTCCTTAACTGGACTATTTAATAGTCTCTTAACTGATTTTTCTGCTTCTATTATGTTCCAACTCTTATCTATCAGCCACTCTGTTCTCATGAGTAATCTTTTTAATGCACTTGTTTATTCCCATCACATTAACCCTAGCTCTGGAACCTCTTCTATAAAGAACTCACTCTTTCATACTTATCTTAACTTCCCTTTTAGCATAACTACATCTTCCCCTACCAGATGGACCTTTTTGAGAACAGGTTCTCTGTTTTATCTGTCACTATATTTCAGTGCCCTAGTCTAGGGACTTGCATGTGCTAGATTCTTAACAGATATGTCCTAAATGGAGTAACAATTAGTTTTTAAGTATTCTATTCTTCCTTTATTATTCTTTAGAACTATATAAACAATTTTTAAAATTTAAACACCTCCCACCAAAACAAAATAATACACATAAAATTTCATGGCATCAAAATAAAGGAAGAGATGGAAATTTGGATTATATTTGACATTTTCCTCCTTCCCCCAACAAGTTCAGTATTTCTATTCACTGAATGATTCACTTTGGAGATGCTGTGTTTTTGCTATCCCTTCCCCTTCCTTCATCCTCCACCCTGGACATTAAGGTCTGGGAATATAATTTTCCATGGAATAAAAGTGTATGGTAGTAGTAAGTCTAACCTTCATAAGTGATCAGGACCATGAACAAAATTGCTTCTCCATTAACTCATATAACACACTTAATAAGCCCATAACAACCTCCCAAATCTTGAGAAATATAATTTATTCAGTATCTTTGGCTCATTAACCACCCTGCTATCATTTACTTTCCTTTATCTTCCTTTGTTGTTGTAGCTTTATTTCTCACTTTCACTAAAAGACATTTTCAACAGAGTTTACTAAAATTGGTAAGCACATAGAAAAATCAAGTGTAACATAGACTTTGTACTCCATTGCTTCTAGGCAAGAAAAGCATAATTTGTTTTTGTATCTTGTTACCCCAGGGCCAGTTCTAATGGCTAATGTTTGAGACCTGCAGGAATCAATTTCTGATCATAAATATTTTGGCTGTCAGCTACAGCAGAGAACACAAGGAGACAGCATTAAATGTGGTTCTTGATGGACAGAAGACTTCTCACTCTTGCTTGGGTCTATAGATTGATTTCGTACCTATCATCAACTTAAAATCTCTTTTTACATTCTTTCATGCAAATTTAAGGTACTCTCACAACTTGAGCACTTATTTGTCCCTGAAGCCCCCATCTTTATCAGGAAGAGTTGCCGATTAAAGGCTATTACAACCCCTGTGTTCTAGAGAGAGGTGATAGGAGTATTGCATGGCTTTTGTCATTTACCCCCTCAGTCCACCTTTGAAATGCCATTTCTACTTTCTGCTTTGTGACCCTTCTCTCCATCTTCTTTCTAGACCAAAAGTTCTTTTTTTAGAATTTACTTATTTGTGTTTAGTTTTCAACATTAATTTCCACAAGATTTTGAGTTCCAAATTTTCTCCCCATCTCTCTCCTACTCCCCACCCAAACATGACAAGCAGACTGATTACCCCTTCCCCCAGTCTGCCCTCTCTTTTATCCCTAATTATACACACCCCTTAGATCCTTCCCCTTACTTTTGTGTAGGGCAAGATGGATTTCTATACCCCCATGCCTGTATATCTTATTTCCCAGTTGCACATAAAACAATTTTTAACATTTATTTTTATTTATTTATTTATTTATTTAAAGCAATTGGGGTTAAGTAACTTGCTCAAGGTTACACGGCTAGTCATTTGATTTATGCATGGGTGCTCATTTTCTGAGGCCGGATCTGATCTCGGGTCATCCCAACTCTGAGGCCGGCACTCTTACTCACTGCGCCACCTAGCCACCCCTTTAGGGCAATTGGGGTTAAGTAACTTGCCCAAGGTTACACAGCTAGGTTTTTGTTTGTGTGGATTAAGTGTTGGAGGCCGGCTCTGAACTCAGGTCCTTCTGATTCCAGGGCCGGCGCTCTATTCACTGAGCCACCTAGCCGCCCCAACATTTATTTTTAAAACTTTGAGCTCCACATTCTCTCCCTTCTTCCCTCCTCACACACTGCAACTGAGAAGATGAATAATTAAATATAGGTTATACATGTGTAGTAATGCAAAACATTTCTATAGTGGTTGTATTATGAAAGACTAACTATATTTCCCTCCATCCTATCTTGCCCTCCCCATTGATTCTATTTTCTCCTTTGACCCTCTTACTTTTCAAAAGTCTTTGCTTCTGATTACCTCTCCCCCAATTTGCCCTCCCTTTTATCATCTCCCCTCTTATCCCCTTCCGCCCTACTTTCCTGTAGGGTAAGATACCCTCTTGAGTGTGTATGCTATTCCTTCCTTAAGCCAAATTCCATGAGAGTAAGGTTGCCTCATTCCCTTTCACCTCCCTGTTCTTCCCCTCCATTGTAACAGCTTTCTCTTGCCTTTTTTTATGTGAGATTCTATCTCTCTATCTATTCTATCTCTCCCTTTCTCCTTCTCCCAATATATTCCTCTCACCTCAATTTTATTTTTTAGATATCATCCCTTCATATTCAATTCACCCTGTGCCCTTTATCCATGTATCCATCCATACATCCATACACACACATACACATATATACATACCTATACATACATATGTATATATAGATAGATAGATAGTTTTTCCCCTTCAACTATTCTAATACTGAGAAATGTCTCATGAGTTACCAATATTGTGTTTCCATGTAGAAATGTAAACAGTTCAACTTTAAGAAATTCCTTATTATTTCTCTTTCCTGATTACCTTTTCATGCTTCTCTTGTTCTTGTATTTGAAAGTCAAATGTTCTGTTCAGCTGTGGTCTCTTCATCAAGAATGCTAGAAACTCCTCTATTTCATGGAATATTCATATTTTCCCCTGAATGTATTATACTCAGTTTTTTTGTGTAGGTGATTCTTGGTTTTAATCCCAGCTCCTTTGACCTCTGGAATATCATATTCCAAGCCCTTTGCTCCCTTAATGTAGAAACTGCTAGATCTTGTGTTGTCCTGATTGTGTTTCCACAATACTCAAATTGTTTTTTCCTGACTGATTGCAGTATTCTCTCCTTGACCTGGGAACTCTGGAATTTGGCTATAATATTCCTAAAAGTTTTCTTTTTGGGATCTTTTTCAAGAGGTGATTGGTGAGTTCTTTCAATTTCTATTTTGCCTTCTGGTTCTAAAATATCAGGGAAATTTTACTTGATAATTTCTTGAAAGATAGTGCATAGGCTCTTTTTTTGATCATGGCTTTCAGGTAGTCCAATAATTTTTAAGTTATCTCTCCTGGATCTATTTCCCAGGTCAGTTGTTTTTCCAGTGAGGTATTTCATATTGTCTTCTATTTTTTCATTCTTTTGAATCCATTTTATATTATCTTGATTTCTCATAAAGTTATTAGCTTCCATTTGCTCCACTCTAATTTTGAAGGAATTATTTTTGTCTGTAAGCTTTTGAATGTCCTTTTCTGTTAGGCCATTTCTGCTTTTAAAGACAATCTTCTCCTCATTGGCTTTTTGGACTTCTTTTGCCATTTGAGTTAGTATTTTTTTAAGGTGTCATTTTCTTCAGTATTTTTTTGGGTCTCCTTTAGCAAGCTGTTGACTAATTTTTTCATGATTTTCCTGCATCACTCTCATTTCTCTTCCCTATTTTTCTCTACTTCTCTTATTTGATTTTCAAACACCTTTTTGAGCTCCTCAATGGCCTGTGACCAATTCATATTTTTTCTTGGAAGCTTTTGATACAGGAGTTTTGACTTTGTTGTCTTCTTCTGGTTCTGTATTTTGATCATCTTTGTCACCAATAAGGATTCTATAGTCTGATTTCTTGTCCTCTGTTTGCTCATTTTGCCAGTCAGTTACTTAACTTTTGAACTCTTTGCCATGGTAGAACTCTGCTTCCAAAGTGGAGAGTACTGTTTCTCAAATTTCTGCGATTTTGCACATCTCTTGTCAGAGCTACTTCTAGGCACCTGTGTTAGAATTGTAAGTAGGACTCCTTCTCTATAGCCACCACAAACTCTGCCATGCCAGCACTCCTCCTCACCTCAGGACCTCCATCCAAGACTGCAACCCTGATCCAAGCAGGGCAAAGCAATAGAATCCTATCTCAGCACCAGCAAAGAGAGTCCTGCAGTTACCTTCTAATCAGTTGCTTGGTCCCCCCACCATCTGTGGGCCTGCAGCTTTGGAGGAAGCAGCTGCAGCTGTTGCCACCTCAGCTGTCCTGGGTGTAGGGGCCTGACCATGCTCTTCTCTCACCTAGGTCCAACAGCTGCCCCACTGAACTTTTATTTTGTCTTTGGCATTTCTGGATTGAGAAGTTGCCAGTGATTCAGTCCCTGGAGGTCTTCTATAGCTTAATTTGTGCCAACCTGCCCTTTCCACCAACCTTCCCCTTGCCCCATCCCCATGCTCTCCTCCCAGCCTGGTATGATAGACGCTTCTTGTTGACCTGCCAGGCTGTTTTCAGTGGGAGATTTGTTTCACTCTGTCATTTTGTGGGTTCTGTAGTTCAAAATTTTGTTTAGAGTAATTTTTTACAGGTATTGGAGGTAATTGGGGGATGAGCTCAAGCAGGTTCCTGCTTGTACTTTGTCATCTTGGCTCCATCCCCCAAGATGCCAAAAAGTTCTTTATTTGATCTTTGTAAACTCAGTTTAAATTTGATTTTCTTTGTAATTTTATGCATTTAAAAACATTATTCTGAGAAATTGTCCATAGGAAGTACCAGCTAGCCAAAGAGTCCAGTACTCCAAAAGTTTATAAACCCTTGCTCTAGACACCATTCCTCTCAAAAAGCAAATTGAGCAAATGAAGTTATGTCAGAGCAGGAGCTAAAATTATAACAGTTCTTTTTGTAGTGGTACAGACTTGGAAACAAAGGGGTGCCATTCAATCAGGAAAAGGCTGAACAAATTATAGTATTTGAGCATATTGATATCATTGCAAAGTAAGAAATGACAAAAGGGCCAGTTTGAGAGAAATAATAGAAGTAATATGGGAAAAATGATGTAAAGGGTGAAGAACCAGAACAATAATTTATATAGTAAAACCAACATTGTGAAGATAAAATGAAACAGCTTTGAATGATTTAAGAAGTCTGATCAATGCAATAACTAGCAATTGTGTTTTGGGAGGGATTACAGGGAAAAGATGAGAGCTAGTGACAGTTTTCATCAAAAAAAAAAGATAAAAGAAACAAAAGAGGGTAATTAAAGCACTTTAAAAATGCACAGAAGATAACAGAAGGAATTTTACAGACAAGCAAGTCAATTTTAAAGTAGCACGTTGAATTTATTATGCATGAAAAGCAAGCTATACTTAATAGAGATTCGTGGTTTTACACCTAATTCTCTTTTCCTGTTCTACTTTGTGTATGAAAATGTTATTATTTTAGTGTTCATTAAATTCATAATTAAAATAAAAAAGGACTAAAATCTTTCCCCATTCTGGTTACCTTAACCAAATACTGATATTAGGAAAATCCTTCATTCACCTAATTTTTTTCACCTGTGAAGATTACTTCCTTTCTTATTTATTAGAACTCTGAAGATAGGTGTATATTGGTAACACTGAATGTTCAAAAACTGCAGGCAATTCTCACTAAATTTCAGAATTTAAAACTCACTCTAATTAAACTATGATAGGAAGTAGACAAAGACATAGGAATAGATTGCAGTTCCTGGCAGGGAATAAGGTAGGAGGATTGTGATTATGTGAACTGGCATAAAGCCAACACAGGGAAATTACTACCAGGAGATATTTAGTCTGTACAAAGAATTAAGACCTTTCCTTTGCATCTCACCTAAGAGGCAGTGGCAGATACTACTCAACTGATAAGGATTTTTACATATGGATAATTGCTATTGGCAAGTTATTTTCTTAGGGGGTGATATAGAACAATAGCCCAGGAAGGACCAAATATCTTATCTTGGAAAGTATAGTTCTCCTTTGCTAAATAGAATTCTCTGATTCTTTCCTTTTAGGAGAGCTGAGTGACCTGGTCAGATAATCATTGCAATAACTCTCCAGAAAAGAAATTTCATTGTACAAATATTCCAGGCATTATGGACAATGACAAAAGTAAATAAAAGTTTAAAAAAAGTCAAAGCTCTTATCCTGTACTAAGCATGCTTTCAACTATGATATTTTACTTGAGTTGCTATCACTGAAAAATAACGTTTACCCGAACTCAAGAAGAAAAGCTATTTTGGGACACCTTCATTTGTAAAATATAGTGAGAATAAAATAAAAATAGCTGTAATATAGCTATCCCCACAAATAGAAACAGAATATGATAGAAGAGGGCTTTTCTAGCATCTGCTAAATGTAACTAGCATAGAGGGAACATACCACCATGGAGAGAATACTGGAAGAGGAGTGAGGAGACTTAGTTTATAGACATAACCCTGCCCCTCATCCATTATGTATCATTGGGGAGGTCATTTAGTCTCCCCAGGCCTTACTGTTCTCTTCTACAAAATGAAGAGTTGGACTAGTTTCAATGCAACAAGAGTCCTTAACATTTGTCTCATGTACCTCTTTGTAAATCTGGTAGAGTCTATAGCTATCTTTTAAGAATAAGGTTTTTACACCATGTCACACAGCAACCCAATTTCATTGAAATACAGTTATAAAAATATACTTAAAAAATTTACAAACCTCACTTTTTTTTTTTTTTTTGGCAGGGCAATTGGGGTTAAGTAACTTGTCCAAGGTCACATGGCTAGGTTTTTGTTTGTGTGTGCCTTAAGTGTCTGAGGCCGGATCCAAACTCAGGTCCTTCTGACTCCAGGGCCAATGCTCTACTCACTGCGCCACCTAGCCGCCCTACAAACCTCATTTTAAGGATTCCTGTTCTAGTGAGATATAACATGCACTGCTTAGTAAATTCAAAGTAAATTGCATAGATTGTTAATAACTGGGGACATCAGGAAAGGTCCTATGTAAGATAGAGCACCTTTTATATTAACCATATCTAGAAGAAAGGAAAATAGTACAGAGAAAGAATCAGAGAACCCTAGACAATGTATTGGGAAGAGGAATCACTGATCCTAAATTTCTCTTTCAAATTTCTTATTTTCATAGGCATCTTTTTGAGAATATCTCCTTAACTCTTTCCTAGGCTGGAAGTGCAGCAGCCACTCATGGCCCTAATCATACTGTTGAGTGGCACAGAGGTTGGAGCTGTTTCATTTCTGATATGAGACAGTTTGACACTCATTAGCAAGTCTGTTGCCTCCCAACTCCAAAGGGTTCATCATATCAATGCCAAACAATGTGAACATCTGATCAGTTTACACTACTGCAACTTATAACTCCAGAGCTTAAATAATGCATACACCAACCTTAGTATCTTTGTTAGTAGGAACTGCAAGCTTATGTTACTATGTCAAGTGGGATGCGTGTATTGTCCTTATTCCCTCTTCTTTTTACTCTTCTTCCACTTTGATACATTGGTGGGGACATGATCTCATTAATATTAGGATTCCCTCCTCTGATTTAGTTGAAATGCCTTCCCTCCCTTTGCATTTTTTCTCCTATAAATACTTCATAAATCAGCTGCCTAACATGAGGGGGAGATAGGGAGAGAATAATTTAGAAAGCACTTACTATGTGTCAGGTACTCTGTAAGTGGTTTGTATACAATGTCTCATTTCCTCCTCACAACAACCCTGGGAGGAAGGTATTGTTATTATTTCCAATTTATAGCTGAAGAAATTGAACCAAATTGAGGTTAAGTGACTTGCCAGAGTCATACAGCTTATAAGTTTGAGGACAAATTTGAAAGCAGCTTTTCCTGACTCCAGGTCTGGTGTTCTACTACCTACCTAGCTGTCTTATGAATTCACTATTGCATCCTTCTAATATTTCGTGGTAACAATATAGCACTTATACTATCCATTGTCTTTCTCTCTATTTCTGAGATTGAATTTTTCTTCTTTTTCTCCTTGCACATATGTTTTATGCTATATTTCCTGTAATTTTTATATGCATAAGTCTGTTCTGCTAGCATGACCAGCATGCTTATACACACCATGCATTTTCCATTGCCCCTTGAATCACCTGCTATTTGGGGGCTTATTATACATAGTGCCTAATAAATACTAAATAAATGGTCATTAATTCAACGGTACCTTGATCATCACCAGAAGATAATAGTTGTTCCATATTAGCAAGTAGCCTGGAATCATTGAAAGTATTGTACAATTTCCTAATTCTAATTTATCCTTCTTTTCTCCTAGTAATAGTCATTGTATTTCCTTGGTTCCCAGATCACTATCCATCCCAAAGGTCTCTATATGAATTGATTGACCAGCTCAATGAAGCAAACCATGGAAGATCTCACATGTGCCCTAGAAATTCCTCCCATTTAAGCTCCACTCCTTCCCACTAAACCTTTGTCAATACCTATACATGACACCACAACTCACAATTTCTCTGTCTTCTTTGTATTCCTTTATATTCCTTAGTGATTCTACTGCTCTTTTAATATCTAATTCTAATTCCATTATATTTTGCTGACCAACTGAGAAATAAAATTGGGGGATCATCTCAGCTACCTTCTAAGCCTCAGCAGGTTGAACTCCTGAGCATTAGTTTCTTTTCTATCATATAGTATTATAAAATTTGAAGTGAAGACTTTAGAGGCATTACAAGACAATATTACAATTTTCCATTGAAAGGAAACAGATATAGAGAATTCAAATGATCTAGTCAAGTTCACAAAGTAGCAAATGGTACAGTCAGGAATTGAACATAGGACTTGTTTCCAAAGGCAGTGCTCTTTCCACTTTACCATGCTGAAGAGCTTACGAAAATTCTTATTTACATAAGATCTAAGCTTATTGTTTACATTTGATCTTAATATCATTATAATATTATAATACAAGTTCTCTCTAAAGCTCTATTTTGAGATTTTATATTTTGAACTCTAGTCACTTAAGAATGTATCACACACATAAATAATGCTCTCATTGAATTATTTGACCTCTGTACTGTTTCACCTTAAAATTATGTCACTATGAGATCACTAAATGTCAGTAAGTAGGACATGCCTTCATGTATTTATATGCCACTGTAAATCAACTAGGACCTTCCACTTATTAGGAACTCAGCAAACACTTGTGAATGAATGTAGTAATTTAAGGATGAATACTGAATTTCAAACTCTTCACTAAAAGCAAGACTGTAGATTTCAAAATTTTGAAAAGATACATGATAACCTGATCAGAAATGAATCACATGGGGAGAAAGGAGACTCCATTAGGAAGTTATTTTTAAAAATACAGCCTTGGACAAACTAGCTCTCACCCCTCTCCCCATTCCCTTCTACATTTTTTTCAGAAATATTGTCTCTCAAGCATCTTCCATATTTCCATTTGCCGCTATGTTCTTATGCAAAGATTTATCTGTCTAATAATCATATTATTTTGAATATCACAGACAACTTTGGAAAGTAGAAGGGGATTCTGAAGCTCCATTTTCTGAAGCTCACTTTGACATATCTTCTGATTTTGGACTGGACTATGTCTGGTAACACCTCGTTTATTTCACTTACCCACTCTCCTGACAACCCCTCATGTGACTTAGAAAGCCCTCTGGAGAGATTTTCTCAATCATTCTACCATATAGTTATCTTGACCTTTTTTTCTTGGACCTTGTGAATGGGCATTTCACACTAACTGAGGTTTCCAAATAGTTGAAGTCTGCACCCATGAAAATCTTTTTATTTTAAAATTTGGATTGCATCTTTGCCTACACTAGTCACTCTATCTATAATGCCCCTCCTCTTCATCTCTGTCTGCCCAAATCCTTTACATCCCTTAAGATTCAGCTTAAATGATACCTCTTTATAAAACCCTGATTCCTCTGATATTACTTTTTTAGAGCCTTATGTGCAGCCCTTACCATAGACTAGTTTGTGTTTACCATAGATATTGACTGTATACAATTTCTAATCCTCCTCATGATATTGTGAGGGGTGTCTCATTCATCTTCTTATCCCTACCTGGTGCAATACATAGCATGATGACTTGAGAAATGCTTATAATTTGTTTTGAATGAAAAAAATGATCGTTATTTCCATCAATTGCTGCAGTGCTGTGTCACAGCAGTGCCTTCAGTCACTATTGAGAGGTAATAGACTATTTGCCTTTACCCTCAATAGCCTCAGGTTGCTATGCCTTTTCAATCCTTGTCCCTGCTTTTTCTGCTATTTCTTTATTTTGCTTCATTTCAGTGACATCTCAGACTCCTAGATGTAACTTCTTGCTCTGCCCACCTCTTTCTTATATCATCCAATTTATTACTTCTAATCTGTTGTGTCCTAGGAAACCAGGAAACTAAAAAAGTCAGAATAGTGTCTCAAGTAAAAGTAAGTGCTGGAGGGTCTCAGGTGGCTATCTGTGAGAAAAATCATTTTGGCTATTTATAGACCTTTTTATTCTCTTAGAAGTTTGCAATAATTGAAATTTTCAGAGATGTAATTTGGTATGTGTACTTTTTCAGTTTTTCTTGATTCCTTCTCTCCCACCCCCAATCAATTCCTGAACAACTTTTGGTGAATTCATGCTCATTGACTTTAAAAATCTCTCACTCTTCATGTCTTTATAAGCTTCATAGAAAAGTGGCAAAACTGGAAACTCGGAACCATAGCAACTCTAAGAATAATTTCTGGATGTATATAGGCCATTTCCAAAATTAAAAAGAGCAGGAAAAATACAATGTGGTGTAAATAGTAAAGTTCTTATTCATACTTGCCCTGTATTGATACAGGTGGAACATTCCTTATACATCTCCATCCTTTTATGGAGTTCTACCTTGCCTTGGAAATTCCATAGAATTGAGTAAAACCACTGATTTCTAGCTCTCTACATCTAGTGCATACTGTCATTGAACTGCCTTGTATTGCTTCTCTGAGTATATTTCAGGAGAAAACATGTTTCCTTCATTTGAGTGCCTAACTCTTGGAATCAGACTTTTTTTAGGATAAATGAAATTATAAGGACTTAGGTTAAAGAGCTGTTCCTTGCAAAGATGGATTTCACGAATGTAAAACTGCTTCTCTGAAAATAAGGGCAGTCTTAGCATTGATGATGACATCCATTATAAGAATCTATTGGGTGAAGTTGTTGGGGATAAAGTCACATAGACGATAGCAATTCATGTACCCAACTTTGCCCAGTGTCCATCTCATCTGCATGCTCTTCAGAGTCTATGGCAAATTCTTGATAATGTACAGTACTTCAGTCACTAATGCTTTTGTATTTCGAGGTACATAGTGCAGTCAAACTCAACATTGTTGAAAGATGGAGGAAACTCAAATGTCCTGCAAACATAATCTAGTCTGCTGAGTAAACTGTTAACTTACACTCATTTTAACAAGCCTTTAGTAAGGGCTTACTCAGGTTCAGGCACTGTGCAGTTATTATAAATGCAAAGACAAAAAAATTAATTTTTTTTTTGCTCTCAAGGAACTTACATTCTACTGGAGTCTCAGAAGAAAGACATTTGCAAAGATAAGTAAAGATAAAATAGCCAAAAACTAAGTAGAAATGAATATTAGCAGGGGTCACTAATAACTAGAGAGATTGGTAAAGATTTAGAATATGGCATTTGTATAGGAGATAGCACTTGAACTCAACCTTGAAATGAGCTATTGATTTCAAGAGGTGAAGGAGGGAGATTTTCCGATATGTAAATCAGGTTGTGTGTAATTTGCACATGTGCTTGCTGGAGCTAACCAGTGATGATCATCACTTAGGAAATCACTTATTTAGACATCTGAATAAAATTTCATTCACCTATGCTTGCCTAAGTAGCATTAACCAATATGGACTTTTATATATACTATACTTCCTAATTAAGAAACATATTTAACACATTGTAGTGAATAGATCCATTAACAGTAGTGGGACTGTATTAACACAAATTAAAATGATGAGATGAGATCTGAGTTAGTTTTTCTGAAAGATTAATTTAAGATTAACTTTAGTCAGAGATGGAAATTTCATTCTGCTTTTCAAAACTTCATCAATACTCTAAGACTTCAATACACATCACTGATATTATGAATCCATGGAAATATTGATGAAGTAACTCTCAGAATTAATGCTGTGAATGAAAGAACACATTTACCACATCTGGAGCCCATTCGTTTTGGTGATTGGTTCTTTTCTTGTTGTGGGCATGTGCTCTTCTCCTTAGTAGGGACTATGCATGTTTCATGTTCTTGGGCAAGAAAGTAAAATTCTTTTGCAAGTATTGCTATGTCTACATATGAATCTGAGGAATGAACTTAGGAAATGGCAGTAGAACAGGACAAATTACTGGGAGCAGAGAGTATAATGAGAATTGATCAATTTCTGGTCTATTCCTAGACATTGTGGTTCAGGTTATCCAATTCATTGCTGCCAACTGATTAGCAAAGTAAGTTGTTGAGATTCTGAATCATGACTATGGTAAGAAAATCAATCCCTTTCAAGTCTATGTTTGTGATTCTATACACAATACCTAGAATTCACTTCCATAAAAAAATTGAATGATATGAGCTAGATCCCAGGATAACATCTAGATAAGCTAATCATCAATATTTTGGAGCTAAAGCAACTCTCATGAAATTTTTTAAAAGAATATTCTATAATATATGTATATGTCTTCAGTAATTGTATTTTTATATTTGAAATAATTCAGCTTTTCCCATCACTTCATCAACCTCATTTAATTATTTAAATCCTTTCTTTAACAAAGATGATATAGAACATTGTAGTCATTCATTTCATAACATACATTGTCAATGAAAGAACAGAGAAAATTACAAAGACTTGATAGATTTCCTACTGCCCTGAGAGTTAGCATACTGTTCTGATCTAGTATATTATTATAGTAAATGCAGAGGCTTGCAGAACTTCACTTAATTGAACCCATACTGTGTCTTTTCTTAATATGCTTTCCATAATATTATTGAGTAAATTTCCTTTGTTAAATGTTTATGAAAGCAGGAGCATAGTAAGGAAAGAGAGAAAGAAGGAAGAAAGGAAGGAAGGAAAACAATGGAAAGGAAGGGGAGAAGGAAGAAGGAAGGATCTTCCAGTCTAAAGAACAGAAGACTTGCCTTAGGGCATGGAGACTGATTGATATGGAGTGGGAAAGGAGGGAGGAAAGAACATGACACCTGTCTTCAAATACTTGAAGGTTTATCATGTGGAAGAAGGAATATACTTTTTTCTTGGCCTCAAATTGACCACCATATAAAGAAATTGATTGAAATTAGAGAAAAGTTTATTTATTTTCAGCATAACAGAAAACTTCCTAATAATGATAACAATATCAGTATGTAATAGGCTATTTCAGGAAGTAAAAATCTCTCCCCTACTTGATATTGTCAAGTTGAGACTAGATGACCTCTTATAAGGATATTGTAGAGGGGGGTGGTTCAGATAAGGGATCAAACTAGCTAACATTTGATGGTATTTTCATTTCTGAGATTCATTCTGTGAAGTTCAATTTGATTCAGCCATTTAATTTAAACCTGTGTTCATTGTATGTTCAAAGAAAAATGACATAGCTTCTATACTCATTTACATTCTATCGTATTTGTTGCTCCTCAGTCATTTTCTAGTTGTGCCTGACTCTTCGTGTTCCTATTTGGGATTTTCTTGGCAAAGATACTGGAGTGGTTTGCCATTTCCTTCTCCAACTCATTTTTACAGATGAGGAACTGAGGCAAACAGGATGAAGTGACCTGCCCAGGGTCACAGCTGCTAAGTGTATGAGGCTGGATTTGAACTCAGAAAGATGGGTCTTCCTGACATCAGACATGGCACTGTAGATGCCCTACAAGTTTGTTGTTATTCAGTTGCTTTTCACTTGTGTTTGACTCTTCATGCCATTTGGGTTTTTTTTGACAAAGGTACTGGAGTGGTTTGCCATTTGTTTTTCCAGATGAGGAAACTGAGACAAACAGGGTGAAATAACTTGCTCACGGTTACACAGATATGTGTCTGAGGCTGATTTGAATTCATGTCTCCTTGACTCTAGGCCTGGTGCTATATCTACTGCACCAACTAGCCGCCCCACAACATGTTTACAGGTGACTAAATATTTATAAAATTATACAAAGCAGTTTCAAGAGAGAGGAAGTATACTGATAGTTGGAGGAATCAAGAAATATCTCATGAGACCTAAATTGTTGATTTGTATGAAGTAATAGATTTGAAGAGCTAGAGATGAAGAGAAAGTAATTCCTGGCATAGGGTACAACATAAGACAGAAAAGTGAGAAATAAAATGTAATTCATGAGGAACTTCTAATAGGCCTAATTGACTAGAATAGTGAGTGTGGAAGGGAGTAATATGAAATGACTGTAAAGTAGGAGAAGGGCATATTGTGGAAGGTTTCAAATGCCAACCTAAATATTTTATATTTTATTCTAGAGGAAATAAGGAGTCTTTGAATCTTTCTGAGCAGGGAAAGCCATGCTTAGATATGTATCTTAGGAATATTAATTTGCAGGTAGGCAGAGAATGGGTCTGAAAGGGGAAATGTTTGAAAGCAGGTAGACTGATTAGGAGGTGAGTGGCAATGAGGGACTGAATTAGGGCAGAAGCTGTACTAGTAAAGATAAAAGAAAACAACATTGTGAGATATGTGGAAGTAGAACATATAAAATCTGACAACTATTTGGATTTGTGGTCTGGGGGTGGTTTAGGGAAAGGGTAGAAACCAGGATGACTCCAAACTTATGAATCTGTGTTATTGGAAGAATGGTGGACCCATAAACTGAAATTGGGAAGTTTAGAGGAAGTATGGGCTTGGGATAAAAAAATAAGTTCCATTTTGGCCATGTTGCATTTGAGAAGCATTTAGGATATATACGTGGAAATATCAAGTCAAGACTTGGTAATGTTAGACTAGAATTCTAGAGAGATACATGAAAGTCAAGGCCTATTATGATACTGCTAAGATAAGGTATTTTTTTTTTAAGCTTTTTGGAGGGCAATTGGGGTTAAGTAACTTGCCCAAGGTCATATGGCTAGGTTTTTTTGTTTGTTTGTTTGTTTGTTTTTGTGTGCTTTAAGTGAGGTCCTTCTGACTCCAGGGCCAAGGAACTACTCACTGTGCCACCTAGCCACCCCCTAAGATAAGGTATTCTTAAACAGGCTATCAACTAAAGACATCTTCAATAAAAATGGAGGAGGGTGGTGGAGTGGTGATAGGGTAAGGTGAGAATTAAAGAGACAATGATAACTTTAGGTGACAAGTTGTCATGTGTAAGTTTTACCTGCTTCACAATTTTGCAATTTTTTCTAGGCTTGTCTGTGGTTAAACTAATTCTATGTAATTTTGAGAAACAAAATATGAAAATTACATGAAATATTATTTCCCTCGATGAAGAATGAATTTGTTTATGTAACATAGTTATAATATCAGCCGTATAAATGGATTTTTATATCAATTATCCATTTAGGGGACCACTAGATTATAATTTATACCTATTTCTGCCCATCTATATCCTCCAAAGATTGCTTTTCTTCTCAGCTGACTTCCCTAGTTCATAAGTGCCAGTCCTCTGCCTCTTCTCAACAAATCTCCAAACTTTTTTCATTATCACTAGAACTCTCCGTAATAAGATGTAAGCCATTAATTTGGCAAAACTAAGAAAATAATGAAATGATCATTGATCCACTTAAAAGTTCAACTCTCTCTCCTCATGTCTGAGGATTGTATATCATGAAATGTCTGGAATAAATGATAACTTTTCAGAAAAAAAGTACTTTTTATTCAGTCTGTGAATGTTTAGCTCATTGTTTTGTTGCCTACTTGGATGACATCTTTCAAGAGACTGACATTGATTTGCAAATCCCTACTGCAGTGAAGATTTTCCACACCATTAATTTTGCAGAGCCAAAATAAGCATCCAGTTGTTGAATAAAGAAATGTTGGATGAATTGTAAAGAATTTAAGCAATTTCATGTCACATTATTTGTCATTGAACAAGCATTTATTAAGCCCTTACTATGTGCAAGCACTGTGTTAAGTACTAAAAATTCAAAAGAAGGCAAAAATAGTCCCTGGCCTTGAAGAATATATATTCTAATGGGGGAGTCATTATGCAAATGACTAGGTACATAAAAAGACATATAGAATGTAGATGGAAGTTAAATTCACCGAACAAAGCACCAGCAGCTAGGAGAGACCAAAAAGGTCACTGGTGGAAGTTGAGACTTGAGGTGAGTCTTGAAGAAAGTCAGAGAAACTAAGGAAAAGAAGTGTTGGAGTTGGAGTGGGGTGGAGAAGGTCAGCTTTATTTAGATTTTACTGAATCTTAACAGATGGGCAGGAGCCTTGCTTAGGTATGGTTGAAATCTATCTCATAAATAACAACGATACTTTCTTGGTGATATGTATTTTATTAAAAAGAAGAGGATCTGTAATATACAGAACACTATACCATGTACCAAGAAGACTACAAAGGCACTGTGTCCATCCCTAAACTCAGTGAGGTTACAAATTTAACATTTAAAATGCTGTTTAAGGCCTCAGTTTAAATTGTTCAAAATATTTTGGTTGGTGGAAGGGATATAGAACCTTTAAGGGAAAAATATTTTGGAAAAGCCTGCAAGAGGAAGTTTGTAAGCTGAACCCTTTGCTAAAAGTAAGGCATCTGGGATTCTGATTGTTAGCACTCTGGTAAACAATCTTGGTGGATGGGCTTAACCAGGTTGAGGGTAATCCAAAAGGCCTCAAACCCATCAGAGAGTTCAGAGATGTCTACTTGCTTGTAAAGACTGCCTACCTGAAGGGGCAGATAAGAACCATTTGTTCCATTGACCATAAAGGTGGCTGAAGCCAGTGCCGTAGAGTGCTTAGAGCTTTGTCATACACTGAAGACACCAAGATCATCCACTGCATCCTGGGCCATCCCCAGTCCTCTTGACTTTTGTCCTGCCACTGGAAGAGACAGTGAGGCTGATGACTGCAACTCTGCCTCACTTAAATCCAGTTCACTTGTGAGTCAAAACATCACCCATGATGTCATTGGTCCTCTTCAAAAATGGGCAAACAACAGTACATTAGAAGTAAAAAGGAGCTCATTGTATTGTATTGACAGAATATAAGTACAAGAAAGAAGTTCAGAGTTCAACTTTTATTGAATAATGGTCTCTTCTATAAGATCTTGACAAGTGGTCCAGCTTCCACTTGAAGACCGAAAGTGATGGAGTATTCACTACCTCCTGATTCTTTTTGATGGCTCTTAATTGTACTTTTTACTTTACAAATCAGAGAATGCAAGTCCTAGTGCAGAAAAAAAAATTACTGAAGATTATAGAGCTTATTAGTGACAAAGTTGGGAATAGAGGTATATTATAGTGCTTTTTCATTCTAACACAGATCAAAATTAATTTGAGCACAAGGGGCCATGCTTGGGGAAAATTTAACTGTGCACTAAATAATGAGATAGAAATATATGTTCTGATGGCAAAAAAATAAAGAAAAGAAAAAAATCACAGAAACTTCTCATTAGTCACTAAGTTACTATAAATGTCAGCTTCTTTTCCTCTCTGTTTTGGAAATTAGGCAACTAGATGGTATTGTAGATAGAACATGGCACCAGTATACCTCAGGAAGATTGGAGATCAAATCTGCCTTCAGACACTCACTAGCTGTGTTAGCCTAGCCTAGTCACTAAACTTGTTTCTGCCTGAATTTCCCCATTGGGAAAATATGAATAATAATAACACTTACCTCACAAGATTATTTGTAAGGATCAAATTAGTTGACCTGTATATCTAGATATTATTATTATTATTATTATTATTATTATTATTACAGAAAAATGAGAACAGGTAGGTTTTGTGATAACCAGAAAATGAAAAAGAAAAGAAAACTAAGCACCTTTCCTATACATAGATGCTATAGCTTTGGCAGGGTGCATAAAATGACCTCCTAGAACAATGTTGTCTGGAGATAAGCAGTCTAGGGGAGCTTTGGCACTCAGGAAAACACAGAGACTAATCTACCACCTGAGGCAGGGCTATTGCAATGCTTAGAAAAACCACCCTGTGGATGTGGAAGACAATTCTCTTCTGGGATTCATTAAGGGTTTGAGCCCTTGGATTATTAGAAGGACAAATGTAAACTGAAATGTCAGACTAGGACTAGCCTGTCTGTGGAGATCCAAGGACAAAAATGAGAGAAAATATCAGTATCTGGGCAAAAATGCAAGGTCAAAGAATCTATGAAAGTTTGGGAAGTCAAAAATGGAAGGAGTGTTAGGAAGTTGCCTCTTTGCATGATCTAATAGGATTTTCCAAATTTTAAGCCTTCTTATTGCAAGATCTACTCCATCATTTCTCCCCATTATAGGCACATAAGACTGAGGGCAAACTACCAGGAATGACTTCTGAATAAAACTTTCTGCACATGAGCTTACTTTAATGAGATTATGTGTTTTACTGTCAGAAGTCTTTAGCTACTTTTAGTAATGAATCATGGTTTGGATAATAAATTCTAGGAAAGGCATTCTTATTTCTAATCTCAGCATAACTACAATTGTTGCTTGGTTTAAATAATTGATACTAGTCACAAATATGAATTACAAGGGTAGGATTTTATTTGGGAGCAGCGATTAACATTCAACCTTCAAAATTAGAGGCATGAAAGAGATATTAGGACATTTTGGAAAAAGCATGGGATTTGAAATTTGGTAGCTGGTTTTAAGTCCTTCAGATATTTGAGAGATATGTGATTGTAGACCAGTCATGTAACCCTTTAAAACCTCAATTTCCTCATCTGTAAAATGGGGGTGATAATGATAATACTAATTATTTTTGAGAGACATTATGAGGAAAGAACTTTGTAATCTTTTAATGGTCATATGCAAGTTATAAAGTTATTTCAACAAATGTTTATTGATCAACTATTATTTGCAAAGCACTTAGTCTGTCATCTCAAAATATATAATAATAAAATGAAATATCTACATGATATATCTACTCTAAATTTAATGTGATAAATGTCATAAGAAAGGTTGATAAAATGCTTTGGTAATTCAGATGAAGGAAAACTCATTTTGATTTGGGGGAATCAAGGAAGGCTTCAAGGTGGAGATGATATTTTAACTCTTTGAAGAATTAATAAGATTTAGGAAGTTAGAACTGGGAAATAGGAGAAAGAACATTCCGGGGATATGAGCAAAGGGAATGTATGGGACATTTCCAACAGTTAGTCTAGTTTGAATAGAGGATATCATAAAGAGCAATAGATGCTAAGACTGAAAAGGAAGGTTGGAGAAATAGATGTTAAGATTGAAAAGGAGGAGGGTGGAGCCAAGATGGCAGAGTAGAATCAGCTCATCCAAGCCACTCTGCCCCCAGATTAGCCCCAAACTATGTAAAAGGGGACTCTGAACAACTTCTGGAGCCCCAGCACCGATAGAACGACACAGAGAAGCTAACCTCCCGCTGAGGACAGCCCAGCAGCCCTGCAGGAAGGACCAGCGCAGCGCTCTGGGGGAGCCGAGCCGAGCCAAGCAGAGCCCAGTTCCCCATGAGCCGAGGTTTTAGCCCCAGGGCGGCAGGGCCAGCAGCCGGCTGGAGAGACCCCAGAACACCAGCAGCTGTGGCGATTCCAGAACTATCAACATAGACATGCCTAGGACAAAGTAAGAGGTTAGTGCCCTATGGACTTTGAGACCAGTATTTGGGGAATGCATCAGCTTTCTCCCCTGGGGGCTAGAAGCCTCTGAGGAGACATGCCATTTTGTAGTTTTCAGAGGCAGCTCCAGGTCCTGGCCTGTGAACTGTAGGAACATCCAGCGATCAGTCTTGGGGGGTAATCTCTCTTGCTTTAACCTCTCTGGATCTGGATTGTGATATGGGGTGGAGGTCGTGGGTGGGTTTACAGCTTGCCAGAAACGGAAGCTGGCCCCCACACACGTTTGGGGCAAAAGTTCCTGTCTGGCACCAGGCCATACGGTGACAAGCCCAAAAATCAAGTAATTAAATGGCAACATGCCAAGGCAAAGGAAACAGAAAATGCAACCCTAGACCCCTATTTTGGGGGCATAGAGCAGGAAAAGGACTGTGAGGTCAGAAGTCCTGCTCCAAAAGCTCCAGGGGAAAACATGAGTGGGTTGCAGGCCATAAAGGACCTTAAGAAGGACTTTAAAAATCAAATAAGAGAAGTGGAGGAAAAATTGGAGAGAGAAATGAGAAGGATGCAGGAAAAGTATGAAATGAGGGTCAACAGCCTGACTGAGGAAAACAACACCTTAAAAAATAGACTAACCCAAATGGCAAAGGAGGCTCAAAAGGGCAATGAGGAGAAGAATGCCTTAAAAAGTTGAATTTGCCAGATGGAAAAAGAATCTCAAAAGTTCACTGAAGAGATTCATCCCTTCAGAGTTAGACTGGAGCAAATGGAAGCTAATGACTTTATGAGAAATCAAGATGCTGTTAAGCAGATCCAAACAAATGAAAGACTAGAAGACAATGTGAAATATCTCATGGGAAAAACCACTGACCTGCAAAATAGATCCAGGAGAGACAATTTAAAAATCATTGGACTACCCAAAAGCCATGATCAAAGAAAGAATCTAGAAATCATCCTTCAAGAAATTCTCAAGGAAAACTGCCCTGATATTTTAGATCCAGAGGGCAAAATAGAGGTTGAAAGAATCCACAGATCACCTCCTGAAAAAGATCCCAAAAAGAAAACTCCCAGGAATATTATAGCCAGGTTCCAGAATCCCCAGATCAAGGAGAAAATACTACAAGCAGCCAGGAAGAAACAATTTCAATATTGTGGAAACACAATCAGAATAGCCCAGGACCTGGCAGCTTCTACACTGAGGGATCGAAGGGCATGGAATATGATATTCCAGAGGGCAAAAGAACTGGGAATGAACCCAAGGGTCACCTACCCAGCAAAACTGAGTATTTTGTTTCAGGGGAAAATATGGTCATTCAGTGGAATAGAGGACTTTCAAGCATTCTTGAGGAAAAAACCAGAATTGAATAGAAAATTTGACATCCAGACGCAAGAAGCAAGAGATGCCTGAGAAGGTTATCAGGGAAAAGAAATCAAAAGGAACTTATCAAAGTTGAACTATTTACATTCCTATATGGAAAAGCAATAACTGTGACTGATGATATCTTTCTCACTATGAAAATAATGGAAGAAGGGGTGTGGTCATATGAATACATATGTGAATGTGTGTATATATGGTTACAGTTATATATGGATAGAGGGCATAGGTTGAATTTGTTGGGAAGGGAGAATACTCAAGGGATGAAATTATGAGGTGAGAGAGGAAAGTGGCAAGAGGAAATGGGGAGAGACAGGGTAGGTTAAACTATCTCATATAGAAGAAGCAAGGGGAATTGGTTGCAAGGGAGGGGGAGAATAGGAAGGCAAAAAGGCAAAACCACATTCTCATTGAATTTGGTTCAGGGAGAGAATGACATACATACTAAATGGGATATCTCAACCTGCAGCAGAATGGGGGAAGGGGGATGAGAGGAAGGATGATGGATGGGAGGGCATCCTTGGGGGAGGGGAGGTTGGAAGTACCCACTATAGAAGAGGGACAGGATCAAGTAGGGAATGGACCAGGTGGGGGGTGGGATGAGTGGGAGGGAATTATAAGCAGCCTTGTACAATATATCTACTATGATAATGTTTTGCATAGCTAGACATGTACAACATATACTGAATTACTTATCTCCCCAGAGGGAATGGGTGACAAGGGAAGAAGGAAATGGATCTGAAAGTCGAGGTCTTAACATTAAATGTTTCAAATATATATAAATACTATTATTAATACTCTTTTGCTTGTAATAGGGAGATAAGATGTGCTGGCATTGGGACACAAAGATTCACCTTCCTCTAATGGAAAAGTCAAAGGGGGTATGGGAGAATGTATGGGAGAGAGCAGATTGGAGGAAGCGATATCTTGTGGGACTGCTATTCTGGGAGGTTGGGTAGGGGAATAATGGGGGGGAAATGATTGTAACTCAAAATCTGGTGGAAATGAGTGATGTAAAACAGAAGTTAATAAAGCATTTGTTTAAAAAATGCAAGAAAAAAAGATTGAAAAGGAAAGTTGGGCTTAGGTTGCAAAGATTTTGAAATCCATATTAAGAAGTTTTCATTCTATTTGTCAGGCAATGGTGGCCTTAAAATTATGAAAGGCATTTGAACAGGAGAATGATGTAGTTAAAATTAGATATATGTCTTTAGACTGTAGATCTGGAAGGGACATAAAAATCATCTAGTCCAATCTCATTTTTAGATGGCAAAACTGAGTCTCAGAAAGGGGAAAATGACTTAATTAAGGAAATATAAATAGTGCATCAGAAAACCATGATTTGGAACCAGATCCCTTGACTTTATTCCTAATTTTAGTTACAAGATACCATGTTGCTACTCCAAGTTACCTTAGGAAAATGACTATTGTGTAAAGGGTAGTTTGGAAGAGAGAGAGAGAGGGATTGGATAGACTCACTCTAATAACTCCCCTACCTCCTTTCCCATCTATTTCCTCTATATTAGCCCTTCCTCTTGTACCTTATTAATTATAAGATAATTAATTTTTACCTTTTCCTATATTGTTTTGCTTTCTAGATTCACATCATACTCAGGTCTATGGCACTCTTTCTTTCAAAATACTCAAATATTGATGACAATCTTAAAGATGTGATTTACATTTCTACATGAAAAATGTAAATAATTGGTCCTTATTGAAACCCTTGTAATTAGTCTTTGTTATTTACCTTATATTTCTCTTGGATCTTGTATATCATATTTTCTATTAAATTTTCCTCTTTTTGCAATAAAATCCTGTTCAGTTTATTGAATGTCAATTTTTGCCATTCAGAATTATACTTTGCTGGTGATGATATTTTCAACTGTAACCCCAGTCCTTTTTTTGTTTTTTTTTAAACAAATGCTTTATTAATTTCTGGTTTACATCATTCATTTCCTCCAGATTTTGAGTTACAATTTTTCCCCTACCTACCACCCCAGAACAGCAGTCACACAAGATATCCCCTCATCCAATCTGCTCTCTCCCATATCTTCTCCTATACCCCCTTCGACTTTACCATTAGGGCAAGGTGAATCTCTGTGTCCCAATGCCTGCACTTTTTATCTCCCAATTATGTGCAAAATAGTATTAATAATAGTATTTATATATATTTGAAACATTTAATTTTAAAACTTTGAATTTCAGGTCCATTCCCTTTCTCCCTTGTCACCCACTCCCTTTGGGAAGATAATCAATTCAGTATGTGTTGTACTTCTATAGCTATGCCAAACATTACCATAGTAGATATATTGTAAAAGACTGCTTTTATTTCCCTCCCACCCATTCCACCCCCACTTGGTCCATTCCCTACTTTGATCCTGTCCCTCTTTTATAGTGGGTACTTCCAACCTCCCCTCACCCCAGAATGCTCTCCCCGCCATCATCCCCCGTCTCATCCCCCTTCCCCCTAGTCTCCTGCAGGGTGAGATATCCCATTTAGTATGTATGTCATTCTCTCCCTGAGCCAAATTCAATGAAAATATGGTTTTGCCTTTTTACCTTCCTGTTCTTCCCCTCCCCTGCAACCACTTCCCCTTGCCTCTTCTACATGAGATAGTTTACCCTACCCTGTCTCTCCCCATCTCCTCTTGCCACATTCTTCTCTCACCTCTTAAATTCACCCCTTAAATATCATCCCTTCCTACAAGTCCCAGTACAGTATACTTGGCATGTGGTCCTACAACCTTTGCTTGAAGACCTTCAATGAGGGTGGACCTACTGATTTATGAATCAGATCATTTCACTTTCAGAAAACTCTCATTTTTTGGTTGGATTTGAGCTGAATCTTAAAGGAAGACACATTTTGCTTCCTTGAAAACTTTAGCATATGTGAAGCCAAAATTTGCTTTCTTATATCTTGCACAAAATACTCCTATTTTTCTCTGAGACTAGATCTTTCCATACGTGCAGCTTTTCAAGTTTTTGAAGACAATCATCATTCCTGAACTTTCCTTCCTTAATCAACCTTTCTTTTTTTTTCAAGGTAAATATCCTGTTTCTCATTGTGTCATGCAGCATGGACTCATGTTCCTTTTGTTTTACCTCCTTTTGACAAATAGAAGACTAGATAAACACAAATCAAGCATGCTATTGTGGGGATTCTGTGACTACTTTACCACTGGAATCCATTCCAACTGTAAAATTCTATTATACTGTGATTTGGTGATATTCTCTATCTAATCAATGTTTAGGTTCTTTCCTAAAGTGTTGCACAAAGAGCAACACAACATAATATTTGTGGTCTGACTATCATAGAGTCCAATGGTACAATTACCTCTTTAATTGTGGAAAGTACCTCTCAATGAAGCTTCAGATTTGATTAGGTTGCATGGTCTCACCTTTCATTGATATCAAGTGTACAATTCACTAAAATCCCTAGATATCTTTCAGACAAACCACCATCCAATCATGCCTCCCCCATTTCTTGAACCTGATTATTTTAACCCAACTCAAATTGTGTAAAACTTTATATTTATCTTTAATAAATTTCAGCATATTTGATATGTTCCAAGTGGAGTGTACTCTCAATATATTTTTTTAATTAATTTATTAGTTTAGTTTCAGTTAACAAGATTCAATTCCATAGTTCCTTGATTTTCAAATTTCCTTTCCTTCCCACCCCCTCCCCACACGACAGCATATAGTCCAGTATAGGATCTGCAAATGCATTCATATTAGACATTATTCCAATTACAAAGGCATATTGTACTAGGTGGTATGAAAGATGGTAAGGAAGAAATAAAACCAAACAATGAAAAGAACAAGATCATTTAGTTTGCTTCCATCAGGATTCAGGTTCAGTTCTTTCTAGTTATATCTCTGGATGGCACATTTCTCACTTTCTTGAGTCTTTTGGGATTAACTTATTTCACTGCATTGCTGAAAAGAGTCCAGTCTGTCATAGTTGGTCATCACAGATATGGTATGTCTGTGATTGTATACAGATTTCTTCTGATTCTACTCTTCTCGCTCAGCATCAGTTTGTATAAGTCTCTCCAGGTAATTATGAAATCCGTCACCTCTTCATTTCTTATAGCACAATAATATTCCATTACATTCATATACCACAACTTGTTTAGCCATTCCCCAATTGGTGGGCACCCCTTCAGTTTCCAATTCTTTGCAACCACAAAAAGGGCTGCTAAAAATATTTTTGTACATATGGGTCTTCCTCCCACTTCTATGATCTCTTTGGGATATAACCCTAGAAGTGGTATGCCTGGGTCAAAGGGTATGAAATTATTTATAATCCTTTGGGCATAATTCCAGATTGCTCTCCAGAATGGTTGGATAAGTTCACAACTCCACCAGCAATGTATTAGTGTTCCAATTTGTCCACATCCTCTCCAGCATTTGTCACTTTCTTGTTTTGTCGTCTTAGCCAATCTGATTGGAGGGATGTGGTATCTCAGAGTTGTTTTGATTTGCATTTCTCTGATTAATAGTGATTTAGAGCATTTCTTCATATGCTTATAGATATCTTTAATTTCTTTCTCTGAAAATTTCCTGTTCATATCCTTTGACCACTTATCAATTGGGGAATGACTTGTATTCATATAGATTTGGCTCAATTCTCTATAAATTTTAGAGATGAGTCCTTTATCAGAGACACAAGTTGTAAAAATTCTTTCCCAATTTCCCACCTCCCTCTTGATCTTGGTTACATTGGCTTTGTTTGTACAGAAGCTTTTCAATTTAATGTAATCAAAATTATCCATTTTGCATTTTATAATGCTCTCTAATTCTTGTTTGGTCCTAAAGTCTTCCCCTCTCCACAGATCTGACAGGTAAACTATTCCTTGCTTTCCCAGATTGCTTACAGTATCATCCTTTACACCTAGATCATGCACCCATTTGGACTTGATTTTGGTATATGGTGTTAGATAATGGTCTATGCCCAGTTTCTGCCATACTGTATTCCAGTTTTCCCAGCAGTTTTTGTCAAATAGTGCATTCTTATCCCAAAAACTGGGGTCTTTGGGTTTATCGAACAATAGATTGCTATATTCATTAACTGCTGGGTCTCCTGCACCTAATCTATTCCATTGATCCACTACTCTACACCTCTGCCAGTACCAAGCAGTTTTGATGACTGCTGCTATATAATACAGATTAAGATCTGGCATAGCTAGTCCACCTTCCCTAGCGTTTCTTTTCATTAATTCCCTTGGTATTCTAGAGCATTTGTTTTTCCAAATAAATTTTGTTATTATTTTGTCTAACTCTAGAAAATAGTTTTTTGGTAAATTGATTGGTATGGCACTAAATATATAGTTTAGTTTGGGTAAAATTGTCATTTTTATTATATTAGCTCGACCCAGCCATGAGCAATTGATATTTTTCCAACTATTTAGATCTGCTTTTATTTGTGTGAGAAGTGTTTTGTAGTTGTGATCATATAGATTCTGGGTTTGTTTTGGCAAGTAGATTCCCAAATATTTTATAATGTCTACAGTGACTTTAAATGGGATTTCTCTTTCTATCTCTTGCTGTTGAGTTTCATTAGAGATGTACAGGAATGCTGAGGATTTATGTGGGTTTATTTTATATCCTGCAACTTTGCCAAATTTATTTTCTCTAGTAGTTTTTTACTTGATTCTCTAGGATTCTCTAAGTATATCATCATATCATCTGCAAAGAGTGATAGCTTGGTCACTTCTTTACCTAATTTGATTCCTTTGATTTCTTTTTGTTCTCTAATCGCTACTACTAGTGTTTCTAGTACCAGATTGAATAAGAGGGGTGACAGTGGACACCCTTGTTTCACTCCTGATCTTATTGGAAAGGCTTCTAGTTTCTCCCCATTGCATATAATACTTGCTGATGGTTTTAAATAGATGCTATCAACTATTTTGAGGAAGGCTCCATTTATTGCTATACTTTCTAGTGTTTTTAATAGGAATGGGTGTTGTACTTTGTCAAAAGCCTTTTCTGCATCTATTGAGATGATCATGTGGTTTCTGCTAGTTTTATTGTTGATGTGCTGAATTATACTGATGGTTTTCCTAATATTAAACCATCCTTGCATCCCTGGAATGAATCCTACCTGATCAGGGTGTATTATTTTTGTGATGAGTTGTTGGAGTCTTTTGGCTAATATTTTATTTAGAATTTTTGCATCTAAATCATGAGGGAAATTGGTCTATAATTTTCTTTCTCTGTTTTATCTCTTCCTGATTTAGGAATCAGTACCATATTTGTGTCATAGAAAGAGTTTGGTAGGACTCCTTCTTCACTAATTTTCCCAAATAGTTTGTAGAGTATTGGAATCAATTGTTCTTTAAATGTTTGATAGAATTCACTAGTAAACCTATCTGGCCCTGGAGATTTTTTCCTACGGAGTTCTGTGATGGCTTGTTTGATTTCTTTTTCTGAGATGGGGTTATTTAGGTAATTCACTTCCTCTTCAGTTAATCTGGGCAACTTGTGATTTTGTAAATATTCATCCATTTCACTAAGATTATCATATTTATGTGCATACAATTGGGAAAAATAATTCCTCATTATTTTTTTGATTTCCTCTTCATTGGCGGTAGATTCACCCTTTTTATTTTTGATACTCATAATTTGGTTTTATTCTTTCTTTTTTTTATCATATTGACTAACGGTCTATCAATTTTGTTGATTTTTTCATAAAACCAGCTCTTAGTTTTATTTGTTTATTCAATGGTTTTCTTAATTTCAATTTTATTAATCTCACCTTTGGTTTTCAATATTTCTAATTTAGTACTAAATTGGGAATTTTCAATTTGTTCTTTTTCTAGCTTTTTCAATTGCCTGTCCAATTCATTGACCTCCCTTCTCTCTGCTTTAATTAAGTATGCCCTCAGGGATATAAAACTTCCCCTGAGAACTGCCTTTAGTGCATCCCACAAATTTTGGTATGTTGTTTCATTATTATCATTCTCTTGAACAAAATTATTGATTGTTTCTATAATTTCTTGTTTGACCCACCAATTTTTAGGATTAAATTGTTTAATTTCCAATTAGTTTTTAGTTTATCTTTCCATGGCCCTTTATTGCATATAATTTTTATTGCATCATGATCTGAGAATGATGCGCTTAATATTTCTGCCTTTCTGCACTGGATTGTGAGGTTTTTATGCCCTAGTACATGGTCTATTTTTGAGTATGTACCACGCACTGCTGAGAAGAAAGTAAAGTCCTTTTTATCCCCATTCAGTTTTCTCCAGAGATCCATCATATCTAGTCTCTCTAAGATTCTATTCACCTCCTTAACTTCTTTCTTGTTTATTTTGAGGTTAGATTTATCGAGTTCAGAGAGGGGAAGATTAAGGTCCCCCACTAGTATAGTTTTGCTATCTATTTCTTCCTCTAATTCCTTCAACTTCTCCTCTAGGAATTTAGATGCTATACCACTTGGTGAATATATATTAAGTAGTGATATTGCTTCATTCTCAGTGGTGCCTTTTAGTAGGATATAGTTTCCTTCCTTATCTCTTTTAATTAGATCTATTTTTGCTTTTGCTTTATCTGAGATAAGTATTGCTACCCCTGCTTTTTTTACTTTAGCTGAGGCATAATAAATTTTACTCCAACCTTTTACCCTTATCCTGTGGGTATCCCTTTGTTTCATATGTGTTTCTTGTAGACAGCATATGGTAGGGTTATGGTTTTTAATCCATTCTGCTATCTGCCTCTGTTTTATGGGAGAGTTCATCCCATTCACATTCACAGTAATAATGACTATCTGTCTCTTCCCCTCCATCCTATTCCCTCCCCTGTTTATGTTTGTTTCTTCCTTCTCCCTTCCCCTCCTTGAAGTTTTCCCTTTTGACCACCCCCTCCCTCAGTGTTCTCACCCAGTGATCCCTCTTCTTAACCTACCCTCTCCCCTTATTACTGTTTCCCTCCCTTCTAATCCCCCCCTTTAGTCTCCTCTTTTTCACCCCCCCCTTACCCTTCTGCTTTCTATAGGACGAAATAAGTTTTTATACTTATCAGAGTGAATTACTCCCCGTTTGATTCCAAACCAATGAGAGTAAATTTCAAACATTGCTCCTCTCCCTCCCTCCTTTTCCTCTATTTAGTGAATTTATGTGTCTATTCACATTAAAATCTTAAACTTCACTGATTTAAGTTGATCCCTCTTTGAACCAGAACCAGTGAGAATAATGTTTAAATGATGTTCCTCTCCCTCTTTCTTTCCCCTCTTCTATAGTGTTTTAATGTCCCTTCAGATGGCATATTTTACCTTTTCCTATCTAATCCTTTCCTTTTTCCCATTACAATCTCTTTGATCTCCTTAATAGTTTTTTTTTTTTTAGACATCAGGTTAGTGCTTTCATACCCACATCCTCTAAGTATAACCCTTTTGAAGGTCATGATAATCATAAAGATTTTGAATATTGACAGTTATCAGCTCCACATATAGGGATGTGAACATTTTGCTCTTGTTGCATCCCAAGTAATGAGCGTGTGTTTGTGGGTGTGGGTGTGTGCACTTATGTATGTGTGAGTCTGTGTTTTTCTTGTTTACCTTTTTATGTCTTTCTTGAGTCTTGTAATTGGAGATCAGATTTTCCATTGAGCTCTGGCTTTTTCATCAGGAACATCTGGAAGTCCCTTATTTCATTAAACATCCATCTCCTTGCCTGGAAGATTATGCTCAGTTTTGCTGGGTAGTTAATCCTTGGTTGTAGTCCTAGCTCTCTTGCCCTACAAAATATCAAATTCCAGTCCC
The DNA here is from genome assembly GCA_011680675.1 of Gymnobelideus leadbeateri. NCBI lineage: Eukaryota > Metazoa > Chordata > Mammalia > Diprotodontia > Petauridae > Gymnobelideus > Gymnobelideus leadbeateri. The sequence goes on along the minus strand of WOXC01007570.1, from coordinate 135,145 downwards.
TCTGCTCTTTTAATGTAGAAGCTGCTAGGTCCTGTGTGATCCTAACTGTAGTTCCTCGATATTTGAATTGTTTCTTTTTGGCTGCTTGTAGAATTTTTTCTTTAATCTTGTAATTCTGGAATTTGGCTACTATATTTCTTGGAGTTTTCAGTTTGGGATCTCTCTCAGGAGGAGTCTGGTGAATTCTGTCGATAGTTATTTTATCTTCTGATTCCAGGACCTCAGGACAGTTTTCTTTGACAATCTCTTGGAGGATGTTGTCTAGGCTGCTTTTTCATCATGGCTTTCTGGTAGACCAATAATTCTTAGGTTGTCTCTCCTGGATCTGTTCTCTAGGTCAGTTATTTTTCCAGTGAGATATTTTACATTTTCTTGCAATTTTTTGATCGTCTTGTTTTGTTTGATTGACTCTTGCTGCATCATAGAGTTCTGAGCTTCAATTTGATTGTTTCTAATTTTTATCGAATTACGGTCTTCAGTTATTTTTTGAAGTTCCTTTTTTAGGGAGGTATTTTCTCCAATTACTTCACTGAGACGTTTTTCCAAGTTGGTCACTGCCTCCCTGATTTGGTCTTTAAAATTTTTCTTAAGCTCCTCCAGGAATGCTATTTGGGCTTGAGACCAGATCATGTTTCCTTCTGTGGTCTCAGGTGTGGGTAGAGAGTCTATATTGTCCTGTGTGTTTTGTTGTTCTTGCCCTGCATAGTATGCTCGAATAGACTTTTTTGCCTTCCCCTTCTCCTTGGCTTCTTTTTTTCCCATTGTGACTTCCTGTTTCTTAGTTTCTCAGGCTATGAGTTTAGGGCCTGATCCTTGACTTTGAATACCTCTGGGTGGCTAGTTTATGGCTAAGTCAGGGAAGTCAATGAGGGATGTAGATGAGTAGGTATGGGTGAGTCTGACTACTTCAGATTTCTGCCTCTATACCCCTGGGCTATAAGTAGGCTTTTGTTGGTGAGGAGAGGTGGGGCTTGTTGGGACCCCCCACCCTCTCTTCTCTTCAGACTCCTGGCTGTCTCAGTTATACCCCTTCTTGGAGACTCTCAAGCCTGGGGCTATTTCCATTAACTTGGGATTTCAATCTGGGTAGGAGATTTATCTTTGGGTTTTCTGCTTCATGAAGGAGGGATGGGAGGATCTGAGCAGCTAGAGTTTACTTTGCCATTCCAGCCCCTGTATTATACAGGCAGGCAGTTTCTAAACTTCCAGGCTGGGGGCCAAATGCAGCCAGAGAAGCCGCTCTTTCCACTGAGGGCCCAGCTCTCCTACCTGACTCCAATGATCCTACTCGTCTGATAGATGACTGAGATTCGTCCTCGGTAAGTCTGCAGGCTGGGGCTTTTGCTCTCTCTGGTGTAGTCTGCTTGTCTGTTCTTAGGTCTGGGCTGTGCAGACACCACTCGCTCTGCGCTCGACCAGTCTGGACACACTGGGCAACCTCCTGGGCTGGACTCTGCCACACTTCGTCTTCCAGTGGGCTCTGTCACTCCGGATTCCACTCAGATTCACCCTTTGAGCCCAGAATAATTTCTAGTAATTTACCAGAGAGGGAAGCATCAACATCTGGGTTTTTCAAAGCCAGGGTGCTCTCAACGGCTGCCCAGAGTCTCATCTGGTCAAATCACACAACACTTCTCAAAGTGAGCCTCTCTCAATATATTTTTGAATATTGATTAGCAAACAGTGTGTACCAGATAGGAAGGCATATGTTTGAGTCCTACTTCAGATATTTAGCTGCTCTGAGATCCTGGAAAAGTCTTTCAACCTCTATGCGATACAATATCTTCGTCTGTAAAAAAAAGGATTTTAATAGCACAGAGGTCATAGCGTTTATCTCAAATGAGATAAAAAATACAGTGATTCACAAAGCTAAATTCACTTTATAAACTTTAGTTGTTATTATTGTTATTAGTAGTAGTATCCTTATTACTAATATTGCCTACCCTACCTTTGTATCAGTCTGAGAAGTATGCCATTAATAAAAATAACAGTACAAGGTCAACCACATATTTCTGGGACACTATTTCCAAGTTGACATTGAGGCCCCCATAATTGGTTCTAGCTATGTAATCCATCCTGAATCCATTTAAATGTATAACTGTTCAGTTCATTATCATTTATATTGTTTATATATTATTTATATATTATATTATTTGCTATATGTTATTTATATCTCATAGTATTCAAACAAAACCAATACAAGTTCCTCTATTGAATGCTTAGTTAGAAGCTACATAAACTATATCTATGCCATTCCCTTGATCTATCAATTTAGTAACTTTTTCAAAATGTTAATAAGATTAACATGGCATAACTAGTTCTTTACAGCTGCTACTTCTATTTTTAAATGTTTACCTATTGAATCATTATTTTAATGATACTTCGAGAATTTTACTAGCAATATAAGTTAATTTCAATGTTCTCTAACTTGTAGATTCCATTCTCTTCATTTAAAAATAACTGCAGCATTTGTTCATCTCCAATTTCTTAGTTTCTACTTCATTTTTCACAATCCTTTCCAGGAATCTATGACAGCAACTCATTAATTACATCTAAAAGGTGAAGGTATTTCTCAGGAAGTTTCTGATTAATTGGATGAATTCCTCCCAATCAAGCTGTGCCTATGAGTACTTACCCCAGCCAGAACCAGGTAATAGTGACTAGGGACAGAGAAGTACATAGCAGAGGGAAACATTTGCTTGAATTTGACTACTGAGTCTAGCTCAGTTACCCCAGATCTTGTGTGGAATAAGGGAAATGTTAAATTCCCTAGGCTGCATGACCTTGGAAACTCATCTAAATAGAGAAAGATTTTCTGGGCATAAGTTGCCCTCAGAGTTGCCCTGTAGGTAACCCCATGTTATAGAGTCCCCAAGTTGAAGAGTGTGGATCAAATTTTGGAGTAGCATGTTCCTCAGAGAAAAGTAAGGATGATACTTGTAAGTCTTTCTCAGTTACTTGCATGGAAATCCAAACCAATGGATTATTCAGATAGTATAGGTATAATTGCTAGGGGATTTCTTAGTCAACAGCTGGTCTGTATTTCATTTTACCTTTTGTGAAGAGTCTAAACCATAGGATCATACTAAGAGACCATAGGACATCATGAAGAGTGCCTGACTAGAATGTTAATAGGTCATACTGGTGGTACTCAGTTCTGTTCTGGGATGTGTTTATCAACTATTTGAATGTTGTATGTGTTTATTCTGGAGCTCCTATAAGTTCTGTTACACCATTTACATTTTCTGTGGGACAGAATAAAAGCTGTTTTGCCCCCAACAGACATTTATTTCACCATAAGAGTATGTTTATAATCTGGAGACCCTCTCATCTGCATTTTGGGAAACCTAGATATGAGTTATCTCATGATTTTGTTATGAAATTTTCTTGGAGTAACTCAAAATAGGGGTATTTGGTCAAAGAGATATGATTCCCTTAGGTCAGCCCTCAAGATGAGGTCCAGTATACATAAAGACGAAGTCTTGACAGAGTGGTGTTCTTAGTTATGGTATAAATATCTGTACTTAAAAATGTCTCAGACTTATGATTCACATGCAGCAAAGATAGCTAGATCCTCCCTTACCATCCCTTTACTTATCTTTGGTATTAATTCCATTACCACTATTTGCTCTGTTTTTGCCACTTCCAAGCTTAATTCCCCTGGGAGAAAAAAGAGGGAATTAGGAAGTGACACTTTTCCTTTTATTTTTTGTCAGTTTTTCATCATCTCTGAGAAGTATTCACTGCCCACGTTGAACGAATGCAATATAGCTAAAACAAAGGAACAAACTGAATATTTTTGTTGTCTTTCATTTCCTTGACAGTTCCAACTCGTTGTTTAACAGTCCTGACACTATTTTTTAGTACTATGTCATGCTTTCAGAATTCATCCTTTGTTACGTGCCTTTGTTTTCATCTTCCAAACTTGTCTTTCTTAAATCTCAAGTTCTCTGTATATTCACATTCCTTTATTTGAACAACTCCTATTTTTCTTCCTTGTTGGAACTGTTTCTCTTTTTGTCTTCAGAATTATATTCTCCAGAATGTTTCTTCTCTCTTTTGCTGGCTTCCCCTACAAAATTTTAGTGTCTGGGATACTTTATTTCCTCTTAACTCTTTGAATTTTAATCTCCCCAAATCTATAGTTCATGTCAGATTATTCCTGGTTTGAATGTCTTTTATCATACTCTAAAATTAAAAGATCACTTTGTCTCTTTGTGTCCTCATCATTTCAACAACCCATTCTTCCTTACTGGTGAACGTTATATCCAGAATAGAATTTCCCCTTGTTCATCTTCAGATTTTCAGTGGAGCTCATTATCATTAAGGCAAGCCACAAAGTTATTAGTTTGAGACAGGGTCAAGATGGCAGAGTTAGGAGATATTATAGCTGAGCTCCTCTCCACAAATGCCTCTGAACAGACCTAAAAAATATACCAGTCTGAATCATGATGGGAAAATTCAGAAAAAAAATCATGGTGAGTAACTTATTGAGCCTGGCATAAGGAAATACACAGAAAAATCTATGGATATTGGGGATGGAGTTGGCCTAGGAACATGCTGCTAAAAGAGCACTCCAGAGCCCAGGGAAAATTGTACACAAACCTATACTAGGGTACCCTAGGCCCATACTGAGGCGCTGTGAAGGAGATGGGTACCAACTGGCAACTTTTTTGTTCAGTACCCAATTCCAAGTCACAGATCCAAGGCAGACTGAGAAAGACACCTGCATATGGAGTGGTATTTCTGGATAATGAGGCTCTAGGTAATATAACAAAAATTGAAAGTTCAGAAGCAAACAGCAGATGTATAGCTCAACTCCCAGGAGGAGATTGATGTCTCAATTTTAGCAACTAGCTCTGTCTTCATATACAATGAGCTAGACTCAGAACAGAACAAGAGGAAGAAAGAAGACCCAAATGTCTGGAGGAAGTTACTCAGGTAACTTCAGGTGGATAGAGTGTTGGGCCTGGAGTCAGGAAGACTTGTCTTTCTGAGTTCAAATCCATCCTCAGATACTTGCTAGCTCCGTAACCCTGGACAAGTCACTTAACCCTGTTTGCCTCAATTTCCTCATTTGTAAAATGAACTGGAGAAGGAAATAGCAAACTGATCTGTTATCTCTGCAAAGAAAACCCCAAACAGGCTCACAAAAAGTCAGACATGACTAAAACAACTCAGTTCTTTTAATGACTCCAAGCTTCTTGTTCCAACAAAGGCCCATCTTTTCAACATCAGCCTCTCCCAGTAATTGCTGATGGCATACGATTGAGTTATGGAAGGCTATGATTTCTAAAGAGTTAAAGTTACAGGTTACCAAAAAGGGCAGTGGAGAGTCAGACAGTGGACATGAGTACTCCATTAGGAACAAAAATGTATGTGGAATAAATTGAAATACTATCATCAGAGATACGTCTGCGTGGAAAATAAGGCAGGTTGATTATGTAACAAGAACAAGGGATTAACTTTTGCACAGCTTGTATGCTCTATTGATATCCAATAGTCTCAAGACACTGGAGGAAAATCACCAGCATGCTGTATGAACTGAGCTCCCTGTGCAGGGTATTGAGAAGATAAAAAAGATAATTTGGAGCAGATATGTTGCAATCCATACCATTTGAGTGAGTGCCTTCATTTAGGAGATCTCAGGTTCTTTAAAATACAGATAGGGCATCAAGTGGACATACTTTTGGTTATTCATTTCTGAAATGAGCATAAGTACCCTAACTTGGCACCACTCTTATCCTTGTGATTGCTGTCTAAAGTTTAGGTTTGGTACCTGTAGGGCACAATGCAACTGCTTACACATTATCTTGAAATGCATGGCACCTTGCAATCCATTGCTCTGCACTAAGTTCTGAAGGTCTTATGCTCTAAGTTTTGTTTACAAAGCACTCGATACACATATCAGACAATAGCAAAGGCTAATGAAGAACAGTTTGAATGGCTCTTAAGGGACATCATGTTTATTTCAGAAAGATCTGTATTCAAATCTAGTCTCAAACATTTACTGAATCACCCTAGACAGGTCATTTAACCTCTCTACACCCCCAGTTTCCTCATTTATAAAATGGGGACAATAATAGCATCTACCTCATGGGGTTCTCTCAAGGTCAAATGAGATAATCCTGTGGAAAGCACTGAAAACCTTAATGTCCTATACAAGTGTTAAGTATAATTATTATTGTTATTGTTGCTATTATTTTTATTATTATTATCCCAGTTTCAAAAGTCAGAGTTCTTTTCCTCTGTGGGTTGGTGAATGAGCTACAAATAAGAAAAGCAATTGGACCAATGTCATCAACACCTGCACAGAACATCTATATCTAGGTATTTACTCCTCTGTGGTTCTTGGATAACTCAGTTTTAGAGCTCATTTCATTTGGAAGAGAATTAACTTGGGAAGTAGGATCTGTGAAAATGGGCTAAAGATGTGCATTTATATCTCATTCCATTGATTTCTTAGCTTGTAATAAATGTGCCCATTACTGAAGCCTTTGGGCATATCCTTGTACGAAATGCTATAATACATATATTTAAGTAGCTAATCATTCTCTTCTTATGGATGACCCAAGAATGAACCTTATGCTAACTCACAATAACTTTTGAGAGTCCTGTGGGTTCACTGACTATTCAGCTGACAAAAAAACAATTGCCAGCTTTCTTTCATGGTGAAATATTCACTAGTCAAATATCTTTCAAATCCATAGGTCTTAAAATAGTTATTGTTATATTTAAGACACTACTATAGCTAATTTATGAAGTGCTTCCTCCCTCCTGTAAACCTCAGGATATAGTCATATAGTTTAGAATGGAGGCATATTTTATAATTTTCTAGAGAAGCTGGCATTTGATGAAATCAGGTATCTTCTATTTAATCAGTGTGGGGGCCTCCTTTAACACATAAAAGCTGGTCTTTGCCAAAATAGGTGATCTTTGTGAGTTTCAGTAATTGAAAAAAATGTCACTAGACTGAGATTGACCTTGTGCTGAGGCTAGCAGCTTCATTAGATATAGGTATTGGGACCATAGTCCATTGCTGGTTCTATAATTGAAGCCTTTTAGGATTTACTGGGATAAATGCAGTTATTGTGAATTCACATTCACATTACCATAGTAGAAGTCACTGTGGAAACAATTTAGTGAGAGAGTCAATATGAAGACAAATTATTATCCTCAAAAGGTAGTTGTAGGGAGAGATGCCCACAAATCTATAAAAAGGTATGTACCAATTTTAGTTCTCTGCATTTCTCCTTTAGTTACTCTTTCTTATATATTAACAAAATTTATATGCTAATAAGTTATGGCCACAGAGGTATAAATAGAATTTTTCTTAAACTTAAGGAAAAACTGCTTAACATTGGGGTATATGGTAGAGTATATGTGGGGGAAGGGAAACAATACAGGGAGAGGAGCAGACATTTTGTATACAACAATATGATCACAGATGTAGTCATATGGGGAAAGGAGGATGTTTGGTCCTTTCTTCAACAGAGGTTATAAAACAAAGTGATGAGTCATGGTTATAGGATCCAGGAGTGGTAATTGTGCCTTGTGACCTTGGACAAACCACTGAACCTCAGTAGGCCTAGGTTTTCTCATTTATCAAATGAGGGGATTAGAATAGATGGACACCAAACTCCCTTTCAGATCTAGATTTATGTTGTTCCATGCTCAGAATCTACTGTCAGGAATCTGTTTCACCCAAAGTTGTTGCTAGCAAAGACTCCAGGAAACCAATATCTAGGTGTGCAAGCATTCTTCCTAGAAGTGCATTCATTTGACTCCTCTGTTTAATCCACAGGATTGCATGACTTCTCCCCACAGTGACCTATGCCTTCCAAGGAGGAGGGTGCATACCCTCCCCCTTCATGCTTTGTCTCACAATTCTCCACTGGCTTGTGTTGCTATGTAGCATTACTGCAACTAGTCACTTTTTTAGCCATCATCCAGGGTTTCTGCCCTTGTGGAGAAGGGGTAGCCATCTACTTAATTGCCCACTGCCACCCATGTGATAGGCATGCCTGATGAATCCAACTATCACCACAATCTCAAATTCCACTTCCAACTCTTGACCTACTGGTTCCAATGGTCTGGTGCTTCATTCTTTGCCTCCTCAGCTAGGTGGCATTATAGAGGATTGGACCTGGAATGAGGAAGACAAATTCAAATCCTACTTCAGACACTTACTAGCTGTGTGAACCTTATTCTTTATGTCAGTTTTCCTGAGCTGTAAAATTGAGATAGTAACAGCATCTGCCTTACAGGGTTGTTGTAAGGGTCAAAGGAGATAATTGTAAAGTACTTAGCATGATAGCTGGCATATAATATGTACTAAATAAATACTTCCTTTCCCTTTCCTTCTCTTCCCTTCCCTTCCTGAGCAGTCACAGCTACTAAAGACCTAGAAAAGACCCAAAGGGACCCAAAGTCCTTCACGTTTTCTGCTGGTTTAGTACCAGGAATTCATATGATTTTATCAGTTAAAATGAAATAAAATTACATGTATTACCATCAGACTTACTACTCTACTCTGAGGACTATGGACTGACTTGGAGTTAAAGTCTTTTCTGTAAGGTAAATTATCCATTAAAATGCAAGATCCTTGAGATCAGAAACTATCCTGCTGTGTGTGTGTGTGTGTGTGTGTGTGTGTATTCCCATCACTTAGCACATTGCTTTGTACTAGTAAGTGCTTAATCAATGTTTTTTTTTTATTAATTCCATATGACAATTAGAAGGATCCTCATTAGTTCCCTTTTTTTTAATCTTGTTAAATTTTACAACTTGTAAACTGCTTAGAGTTTACATAAAATGATTACATTAGAAAGAAACCATTTAAGAGAAAGATTTTTCAAGTTGCAAAACCAAATTTCAGTAATCCTTGTTTTAAGGATATCCATGATGTATAGGAAACAGACAGCTTGGGAGCCTTTTCACATTTCTATTAGTTCATAGTCACCACTTAGGATAACAGGGGAAATCTCTCAGTGATATACTTCCTCTTCATCCCAATATACTCAGAAGGCCTACTTATAACTTATAAATGTGAACTTCTCAATAAAAAAAAAAAAGTTTTATCGATAGAAGGAAAAAAAATATGAGCTTTTGGCAAATAAAGAATCCTTCCCTAATGATCAGTGCAAATTCCTAGTCACTTACAATCATTCAATCATGTATATGAGGGATCATAGGATTATGAATTCAGATTCAGAATGAAACTCAGAAATTGTATTTCATTTTATCAACTAGCAAACTCAGTCCCTGACAGTCTAAGTGACTTATCCCAAGTCACAGAAGTAGTAATGAATGACCTGAGCATCAGGCCCCCTGGTTCAAAATTCAGTCCTCTTTTCACTGTACCTTGCTTCCTCTTTGGGATCAAGACCACAGATAGATGGTCTGTCCCATAGGTTGCAAGAGTGAATTTTATATTTTACTCTCTTCTGTTTTCTGTTGACCATCTGCTGCTGCTTAGATAATTCAAGCTTTTAGTAGGTTCTTCATAAATATTTATTGATTGATTGGCCAGTTGTTACAATAGCTTAGATAATCACAATGTTGAGATTTGGGGTTTAGGGGTGCTTGAGACCCCAAAATATCAACACACCAGGTCCTGCTGAATGAATTTGTCTCAAGTCTTCTCTCAGCCAAAGTAAAAACAAGTTTATTAAAGATTCTCCATAATAGATAGACCCTTAAGGAACCTAAGTATTTGTGATGCTTGTACCAGACAAGCAGGCTAGAGAAATCTGACACAGACTGTGTCTGAGCTAGATTGTATCTCAGCACCTTCATGGAGGCAAGATGGATATTATATAGCAAAAGACTGTGGGAGAGGTCTATGAGGGGTCTGGAGAATGGGTCTGGGGAGGATCTTGAGGAGGAGTCTATGGAGTATCTTGGCAGGACAGAAGTCAGACTCCAGGAATGAGATTAAGGGTGGGAAATAGCTGAAGATTACCTGGAAGTGATAGACAATGGAAGGCTAGGCTAGATTAAGGGTAACAGATTTGGGAATAGATATTTTGATAGGATCAAGGGTGGGTAGTAGCTAGATAAAGAAGGGCTTGGCCAGGCTAAGATTAACAGAGATTTGGGCCTAGGGATAATGAAAGGCTTATGGCCTCAGGCAAATGCCTCAACGAATGGGAAGATTCAAGGGGGTTCCCAGAGCCTGCTCCATCAACAAGGGGCCTGGGAACAGTTGTACCCTTCTAAAATTCCTCCAAATTACTGGGTTTGTTCCTAGCAGGTGTTTCTGAGCATTTCTTTTTCTTGTCTGTCATGTTTCACAGAGTCACAGAACCCAAGACTTGGATAGGTATCAAAAGACATCTAGTCCAAAACACAAATTTATTCTCATTTGTTTCATAATATCCCCAATAAGTAGCCATCCACTACATGAATACCTGTAGACCTTCAGTGATGGGTAAGAACTCACACCTCCCAAAACAGGCATTTCAACTTTTTGACAAATTTAATTATTAGAAAATTTTCTTCCTAGCAACCCCCCTTATACTGAGCATAAATGTTCTTTGAAATTTTGTCCCATATTTACTAGTTCTACCATGTAGGGCCGGGCAGAAACAAGTCAAAAGCTTCTTCTACATGATAGCCTTTGAAGAAAGCTGTCATCATTTTTGCCCAGACCAAATATCTCCAGTGTCCTTATCCAATGACATGGGATCCATTCTCCTAATGCCAGTTATCACCCTCTCAATTTACTTTAATTTATTGATCACCCCAAATATAGTGATCAAAACTAGTCACAATGCACTAGATATGATCTGGTCAGGGCTTATACTATAAAACTCTGACCTCCCTCCAGGATGTGATGCCTCTCTAAATGTTACCTGATTGTATACATTGTTTTGACTTCAGTGTCACACTAGTGAATAATATTGCGTTTGCAGTCCACTAAAACACCTATACAGTTTTCACTTGAATTATATTCTAATTTTGTTTCCCCAGTCTTGTATTTTATTTTAAAGCAATTGGGGTTAAGTAACTTACTCAAGGTTACACGGCTAGTCATTGTTTATTTGTGGGTGCTCATTTTCTGAGGTAATCCCAACTTCGAGGCCAGCTTACTCACTGCACCACCTAGCTGCCCCACCCAATCTTGTATTTCTCCAACTATTTTTTTTAAGCTGGAGTGTAAGCATTTACATTTATACATATTTTCTTTCATCTAATTATACTCTCCAATTGTTCTTGACTTTTAAGATCTTTCTGGCTCCTCTATCATTTAATGTGTTTGCTCTTCCTCCAGGCTTCATGTCACCTGCAAATTAAGACTTAATCAAAATAATTCTTTTAGAATATTGAATAGTATAGGGTCAAAGAAAAATGTCTTGGGCAACCCTACTAATCTCTCCCTCCAAGTTGACATTGACCCATTATTGACTCTTCTCTGGGTTCAGTCATTTAATACAGTTGTAAATCCACCTGACTATGATATTATTTAGCCTCCATCTTTTTGTCTTATCCATAAAGATAGCATAAGAGACTTTATCAGATAGTATGCTGAAGTCTAGGTTTAGTATGGCATACTCCTAATCTGTCTTTTCAATAATACCATTAGAAAAGAAATGCCATCAATCTCTTCTTGATGAAGCTATGTTGGTTCTCAGTGGTTCTCGCTTCTGTTTCTAAATGTCATGAACCATCTTTTTTTTTTTTTTAAGCAATTGGGGCTAAGTAACTTGCTCAAGGTTACACAGCCAGTCATTATTTATGCGTGGGTGCTCATTTTCTGAGGCTGGTTTCGATCTCGGGTCATCCCAACTCTGAGGCCGGCGCTCTTACTCACTGCGCCACCTAGCCACCCCTTTTAGGGCAATTGGGGTTAAGTAACTTGCCCAAGGTCACAGGGCTAGGTTTTTGTTTGTGTGGGTTAAGTGTCTGAGGCCGGATCTGAACTCAGGTCCTTCTGACTCCAGGGCTGACGCTCTACTCACTGCGCCACCTAGCCGCCCCATGAACCATCTTTTTAATAATGTATTTCAGAGTTTTTCTAGAAATAGAAGTTGAACCACCAAGTTAATAATTTGTAGATTATCCTCTCTTCCCTTAAAAATGTCATATTTGACTCTCTCCATTCCTCTGACAGTTTTGCTTTTTCCCAGATGTTCTTGAAAGATGACTGACAGAAACTCCGCATTAACAGTTTTTTTAACTACCATTGGATACAGTTCTTCTGAAACTTTTGACTGGAACTAAGTGAGTTAGGTGTTTTATTACAATCTCTTCTCTTTTCTTTGGTTTCAATTCCCCATTAACCATTTTTGTTTTAGTCTTCCCAATATAAAAACCATTTTATAGTGTAGAGAAAACAAAAAGTAAAGTGAGTGGTGAATATTCTTGTAAATTTTGGGGGGGGGGGGAATAACCATTTATTATTGCAGCATGTACTTTGGGCAGGGGTCTTATGGTTTCTTTGATGGTCCTTTTTTGGGAGGTAACTGGGACTAAGTGACTTGCCCAAAGTCACATAGCTAGTAAATGTCAGAGGCCAGATTTGAATTCAGGTCCTCCTGACCCCAGGGCCAGTGCTCTATTAACTATGCCATCTACCTGCCCTTTGATAGTCCTTTTATTGTCAACACATCTTAAAAAGTGTTCTAGCATTCTTATTAGCATTCTTAAGGGGGTTTGATATGGTTATATTAATATCCTTTTACTTGACCTTGCTCCTGTTTCTATAAAGCAACAACAAAATAAACTTTCTAAATTGTAGTTTATGATCCTCAACAAAGAAAAAAAAATCAGTAATTATATAAAATATGGAATAAAATAATACACAAAATCCTTATGATATTATACCACATTTTAACAAATAAAACAAGTGAAAAGAATAAAAAAGTAATATCCTATTCTGAATGACTTTTCTTTTTATGGTTTTATTCAGTGTGTTTGCTCTTCTGTATCTGCTGGTCTCACTTTCAATCTCTTCGTATGCTTTCATATTTCCTTATTTTCTTCATAGTTTTCATTTTTATGATTCCATGATATTCCCTTATCCTATTGCCTTAATGGAATAATACTTCAGTGGGTAGGCAGTTGAGTGAGATATTGTATATAAACCCAGCTCTCCCTGATCATCTTAGAACATCTAGAAGTGATTAAAATTAATGAAATGACCAACAACAAATAAAAGAAGGAAAAGGAAGGAAACTCCCTCATGAAAAAAAATATAATAATATATATATATATATGTGTGTGTGTGTGTATGTGTGTGTGTGTGTGTGTTATACATATGTATATATATCATATATATGAGAGAGACTAAGAAAATATGCAACAAAAAAGTTCCCAATACAATTGTACAAGGAAATGTTAGGAGAAAACTGAAGAAACAGCTGAATGTGAGCTCTCTGAAGGAAGATATTATTTTTGTTATTATCTGTGTATCAAGAACCAATCATATAATATTTTGCATAGACTACAATTTTTTTCAAGACTTACTGAATTTATCAATTATTCTGTTTTTGTTAGAGAAAGGGTTACACTAGGTTTCTTGATAGTTCAATTCCATTATCAATGCTATATTATCCTTTCTTGCCAAGTCTCTGATCTGTTTTCTGACCTCCCTATTTATTGCTTCTGTCCAAATGGTTTGCAGTATACTCTCATTTCAATATTATTTCTGTGTTTTCTTTTGCTTGAGCCTGTGTCAAATATTTTATGGCATCATTCCTCTGTCAAATTAATAAATTTTCTCATAAGTATTATATGTTCTTTCCATATAGTGTTGTTCTACCACTCTTTGATGTCTATTTCTTTAGAAGATATGCTTTTTCAAAGCCAACTTCCTATCAGGAGTCTTATTTCACCAAACATCAGGGGTACTTTGAAGATCCAATTTGCCTACTTATGTTACGATTACTAGTTTACTTTATTTATTATCCATTCTTTTCACCATTACATATATCTATATCTATATCTGACTTCATTAGTTTTATAGCTGGATCCTTTTTGAGATATTCTTCCCTGTGGCTTACTAATCTTACATTGTTCATAGTATTAATTGGGGTGTCCATCTTGGCATTTATGTGTGAGATATCTCTTGGATTTTTTTTTTTTAATTTAAAGCAAACTTGATGACATTTTTAACATCTCAGTAGTATGTTCTTAGTAGTTCTTGTTAATTGGACTTCATCCCTGGTGAAGAAGCTATCATTCCCATATTTTTGGCTATAGTTCTTAAATCCAAATCCCATTGTTGGACACCATCATTTTTGCCAACTTTGTACTTCCCAAATTAGTCTTTCCTTTCTTATGTCCCAATATTCAATTATTAGCAGTAACGAGAACCATATATATATATAGTAATGTTTTCAGTGTAACTTCTGCTGATACCATCTGTCCTAAACAATGGTTTTAGGAGTTAGAAAGGTTTATTCTATTTTAAAAATCCCAGGGGGCTCTTTACAATTTCTCAGGTTCATGCCCTAAGAAAGCATCAGATCTCATTAATGTTCTTGCTGATTTTACAATAAACAAAATGCCATCCCTTAGTAGGCAGTCACCAGCTGCTATTATTTTCATCTTCTTCCTCTGATCATCAATGAGTTATTTCTCTTTACGTTGCACCTGTATAGCTTTGCCTTATAAGAAACTCCTTCCTTCTTGGATATTCAGGGAGAAATGCCTCATAGGTTTTATGTGAGGATCAAATCAAATTAGATAAAATATGTAAAGCCCTTTGCAAACCTTAAAGTGTTATATAAATGTTAGCTATTAAAGTGGAAGAGGTTGCTCATAAAAGGGCTGTGACACATAACTAGAATTCTGTGAAAAGGAAATCACCCAGGATTTTGCTGTAGCTGATTATTAAATTTTCATTGTGAGCATTTATATTCAGTAAATCACAAATGCTATAAATTAGGTCTTAATTTGGTTAATTGTCCTTTGTTTTCAAGGAGGACCAAAATGACATCTCTATATTGGGGTCAAGGTAGAGTGTATCCAACTGTGACTGATCAAACCAATATGAGCTTGGAAAGCTCTACCATGCACAGATCAGGCACAAATAGTCCATATGAATATTTGGAGTGGAATTGTCTCTTAAATTGCATATCTGACATTTCTTTGAGCTACTGAAATTAAGCTTTGCTCATAGAAAACAGCACATTTTTTGATGCAGACATACCATGCTGAGTGGGCCTGTGCCAGTGTCTCCAATGTCTCACAATCAATTCCAAAGTTATTCTGAGAGAGCTTGAGAGCATCCTTGTATTGTTTCTTCTGATCTCCCTATGAGTGCTTGCTTTGTGCGAGTTCTCTGTAAAATAGTCTTTTAGGTTAACATATGTTTGGAATTCAAACACCTTGCCAGCCCACCAGAGTTGCTCTCCCTGCAATAGTTTAAATGCTTGGAAGTTCAGCTTGAGAAAAGATCTCTGCATCAGGTACTTTAACTTGCCAAGTGATCTTCAGAATCTTCCTAAGTCAATTCAAATGGAAAAGATGCAGTTTCCTGGCATGGCACTGGTTTTCTGTCCACGTTTCCCAGACACACAACAATGAAGTCAGCACAACTCTTCTGTAGACCTTCAGTTTGGTAGGCAGTCCAATACCTCTTCTCTCCCACACGTTCCTTCAGTGCCTCCAAACTACTGAATTAACTCTGGCAAGGTGTATGTCGACCTCATCATCTATGTGTACATTTCTGGAAAGTATACTGTTAAGATATTCAAAATTTCTCCACTTGCTATAACCAGTGGTTCCATTTATAGATGTTGTGGTGCTATTTGGTGGAAAACCTCTGTTTTCTTTTTCTTTTTTTGCTTTTTGGGGGGCAGTTGGGGTTAAGTAACTTGCCCAAGGTCACACGGCTAGGTTTTTGTTTGTGTGTGCGTTAAGTGTCTGAGGCCGGATCCGAACTCAGGTCCTTCTGACTCCAGGGCCAGCGCTCTAGTCACTGCTCCACCTAGCCTCCCAAAACCTCTGTTTTCTTGGTGTTAATTAATTGTGAGGCTAGAATTAGCACAAACAACAGAGAATTGATCCAGAGGCTACATCGAGTACACAATCTTCTGCAAACAAAATGTCATTCACCCATTCTCCATTCACTTTAGTTTTTGACTTGTAGACTTCTCAAATTAAATAATTTATGTCAGTGTAGTAAACTGACCTAGATGTCATTTTTGAACTTGTTGAAGGTGTCCAACAATGTCACTGAAAACATCATGGTAAAAAGCATGAAAGTAAACACATAGCCCTACTTCATTCCATTAGTGACTGGGAAATTACCAGAGCACCATCTTTTATCCAGAACCTGTGAAAGTATGCCATCATGAAGCTGACATACAATACTGATGAACTTCTCCAGGCAACCCAATTTTGCCTTGTTTTTCCATTAGCCCTCACGAATGATGGTATCAAAGGCCCTGGTCAGATCAACAAATGTTCATTCATTGATCTGACCAAGTTCCTAATTTATTACTTTATTGATTGTTTAGATTTAATAAAGTAATGGAGAACATGTTATCATCACAGATTAACCTTAAAAGCATCTTTATGCTTTCAGAGAGCATGTTGTTAAACGTGTACTATCATATCCCTGAGGCCAACTCTCCCATTTTCATGTTAATTTTTTTTCCTGGGACATAACCATGTGTTCCCTTATAAAGAAGACACCAGGGCTTTGTCTCCCTGGCTGAAAAGTTCTTTTGTAAGTCTGTGTCTGTATATACCTTTGTCATGTGGAAAGTATTCAGAAGTGGAACTTGAGCTAGTCATATATTATAAGTGGTTGACAGCTACATATGTCAAGTGAACATTATATAGCCTAAAGACAATTTTTTTTCCTGTAGTAGTAAGTTTTGGCCTATTTCTTCCTCCAGTTCCACTTCAAGTGTCCAGTACCAGCATGGGAACAGAGGAGAGACATTGACAATTCTTTATGCATAAAAAACATAAAAGAATGAGCACAGAGAAGTACCTGCTATAATTTCTTATTTTTGTCTGTTAAATCCTCAACCCAACTTAAATGGAAATGGTCAAAGTGAGTTTTGAGAGATCTCTTACTATCAGTTTAAAAGGCCTGATTACTGTTGTTGAACATAGAATGATGTGTTGTTCAATGAACTCCCTGGAAAGTCTTGATGATTAGATTCTTTCCCAGTTTATTCTAGATGGCTATGGTAGGTGGCACCATCTTTTCAACATGCCCATTGGCTTGATGGTGATGTGGCACAGTGATTATGCCTTAGAAAAAGTATTCCTCCCCAAATTCTTTAATTCATGTGAATGTTGTCAGAAACATTAATGCCTAACAATCCCTGTGTTGGCAAGTAATTTTCATGAAATTAAATTGTAGTGGAAGGCTAAAAAGGGGTGGGACCATTTAGAAGATTTTGGCATCATCAAAAAGCTTTCTTTTTTCTTTTTCTTGATTTCAGTAGGTAAACATTGGAAGAGAACTCCATTGTTTAACCAATAAGTAAATTGCAGTGAAATGACTTGGCCAAGGCTTCACAGCTAATAAGTGACAAAGACAATACTCAAACACAGGTCTTCTGGCTGCAAATCCAGTATTCTTTAAAAAGCCTCTTAGAAGGATTATTGCATAATGTTTATTGAATGTATTGCATAGAAAACTGGGGCTTCTAGTTCATTATATTGGGTTGAGTGGTTTGGCTTCATTTCTATTAGTCATTTAAATTTCAAAATCAATTCCAGAACAATAGAAATTGCTTTTAGCTAATAACTTCATTGGAAAAAAAAAATCCTGGCTATGCTGTATGTAGTACAGCTAACATAATATAAACAGCAGCCACAATAACAACAAGGTTCCCCCATAAAATACACCTTTATAGGCAGATATCTCATGTTGATAGGTTTGTGAGCTGTCAGTGGTAAATAGAGTGGCATGGAGTAAAGCAGACATAGCTTGTGCATTAGTGAAGTGACTGGTGTGTATGTATGTAATGGTAGCATTGGCAGGGAGGGGGTACCTCAGGTAGACAAACATGAGATATAGTGAGGGGGATTGCTCTCCAAATGCAGTAATCCCTGTTCTTTTATCTTATGCTCTTCCTCTAGTCTCCTGACCATAATGACATCTTATACCTTTACTGCAGTTTCTAATTCACCAAACTTTCTTCATAACAACCCTACTTAGCTAGGTAGTCAACTATTACCCTCATTTTGCAAAAAGGAAACTAAATGTCAGAGATGTTAGATAACTTGCATAGGGTTATAAAGAGACAACAGTCAGAAGACCAGGATCACACATTCTCACATATTCATTAGCTGTATGACCCTGGGCAAGTCAGTCAAATTCTCTAAGCTTCACTTTCCTCATTTCTAAAATGAGGGGATTGCATTTAATAATTTTTAATTGTTCTGCTCTAAATCTTTGATCAAATGTTGTAATTAGAGCTTGAAAACAGGTCTTACTCCAAGTAAACAGCATAATGTGTGTTTGTGTGTGTGTCTCTCTCTGTGTAGATAGATAGATAGATAGATAGATAGATAGATAGATGTAGCTATAGATATAGATAGTGTTGGGGCTCTGCTTGCTTCACTCTGTATTAATTTATGTAGATCTTTTCATCCTTTTCTGTAATCATCACATGTATTATTTCTTACAGCAAAATAATATTTCATTATCATTTTATACCTCAACTTTCTTATATATTTCCCTCCTGATGGCGTTTAGTTTGTTTCCAATTTCTTGCTATCCCCCAAAGTGCTGCTATAAATATTTTGGTATATATAGGAACTTCCTTCTTATTAATGACCTCCTTGTAGTATAAGCTTGGTAAAGGATCTCCAGATAAAAGGAAATTGCTATCTTAACCATCTTATTTGGATAATTCTATATTGCTTTCCCAAACAGTTGTCCTGTCCACCTCTAGGAATAATGCACAACTAGGCATATCTTTTCTCAGTCCCTTCAAAAGTGACAATTACCAGATCTTGTCATCTTTGTCATTTTGCTGGGTGTGAGGTTAAACCTTATGGTTGTTTTGGTTTTCATTTCTCTTATTATTAGAGATTTGGAATAGATGCACATGGTAGTTAATATTATATAAATTTTTCATTTGAGAACTCTATTTTATATCCCCTGACCTCTTATATATTGACTTTTTGTCATTAGATATGTATACCTTGGATGACAAACCCTTATCTGAGAAATTTAATAGAAAGATTCTCCCCCACCCCCATTAAATGGGCCTCTTATTGTAATGCTTTTGGTGTGTTTTTTTTTCCCTAACAAAATATATGCTGTGTTTTTGTTAAGGTTTTTTTTTTTAAATCAATTAATGTAATAATTTAATTTTAATATTTTGTCATTAATATGATTGTATATATAATATGCATATTTTGGAGTTTTCTGAAATATCAAGCCATTCTTGTACTCCTTGCATAAATTGAACATGGTTATAGCTAATAATTTTTAAATATATACCTGCTTCTTAGTGTTTTATTTAATATTATTAAGCAATATTCATTAGTGATATTGGTCTACATATTTATTTTTCTACATCATGTTTACCTCCTTTAGTTCTCTGTCCCACATATATCTCATTGTAAACTAGTGTGTAGTATAAAACAATGGTCATCAAATTTTTTTCTACAAAGCACTGTCAGTAAAACATTTCTGAGCATTCGCCAGCAACATATGTGTAGCTTTGTGCTTAGAAATAACATTATAGTACATACATGATTAAAGAAATAAAAAATACAAAATTATAATATAAATTGCATCATGTTTTGTTTTATTTTTTAATAATATATACCAATTCATTTGCTTAATAATAATATTTTTGTGAAAGCAATATGATGGAATGTTTCTTTTTTTATATCTTAGTTTAACACTTTGAGACATAGCTATTTAACGTATGGTTCCAAGTTCACTTTTTTTGAAACTGTATTGTTTGATACTATTGACACTCTAATGTCAGGCCAGGGTGGGTAAGAAGAGGCATCTCACAAAGCTATGTATATTCAAATGAAAAAAAAAAAACCATAATTGGCCGTGCTTATATAGTTATTTTTTAATCCCATATGCCAATTATGCAAAGATTTTTAACTGAAATTTGTTTAGTGAATTTTCATCTTTCCTAATATCAATCAGCTATCCTGACAGTGTTGCATATTTATATTTTAAGCAAATTTATATTTCAAACAAATGAAGCATATTTTTATTTTAAATGGGTTCAAAGCCCATTGACATTTTGCATTTGGAATTTTTTTAAAGGTTAGAAAATTCTGTTCTAAGATATCTAAGTGCAGATATTAGAGATTTTTAAAGGTGATACCATTTTTAGCAGCAAAAACTTAAAATGTCTTGCTGATTATAATAGATCCACATGAAAATGAATTATATAGTCAGGGTAAATTTCACTGTTGATAACAGTAAACATAAATCTATATTTCAACTAATTTTAATCATTGCATTTTATGTAAATTAGTCAATATCTTATTAGATCTTACTAGATTGATTATAATTTTTTAAACTTTGCAATGTGCTATAAGTAGGAGAGATTTCAACTCTGCCATTTTCTTTTTGTTTCTTTGTGCTCCCCTAGTGACTGCTATTTTTAAAATTTCTTAATTTTTAAGCAGTTTATCATTTTAAAATGAAAGATAGTTTAATTTATAACTAGATGATATTACTGTGAGGCAGCTAAGTGGCACAATGGATAGAGTGATGGGCTTAGAGTCAGGAAAATTCATCTTCCTGAGTTCAGATCTGACTTAAGACACTGACTAGCTGTGTGACCCTGGGCAAGTCACCTTACCCTGATTGTCTCAGATCTTCATCTGTAAAATGAACTGGAAAAGGAAATGGTAAACCACTTTTTTCTTTGCCAAGGAAATTCCAAATGCGGTCACAAAGAACCAGACATGAATGAATAATGACTAAACAACAATAGATGATATTCTTAAATCTACTGAACTAAACACATATAAACTGCAATATATCACAATATACAAAACATGAGAAATGACTAAGCACCACTCTTGACCCCTTCATATTGTGGAATTCTCATGCTCCCCATCAAAATCCTTGTTTATGACTTGTGATCATATGACAGATGGACAGAGTGAGGCAACAATCTCAACCTGTATATTAAATATTAGTAAAGAATAATTTCATTCTTGTTCTTTTTCAGATTAAATAATCCTAAAAGGTCTATTATATTCCCCCCTCATACCAATAGATAGTCTTGTGCTTCATTGTTGTATGTGTATGATATTTTGGAAATGAGTGGTAGAATGGTTAGTTATTCTTTAAATGTTTGATAAAATGCCCTTGTAAATCTCTCTAGTCCTCCCTCCAGTCCTGCCTCCTTGTCAGATCTTTACTGTTTGTTCAATTTCTCATTCTGATATGAAATTTTTTAACTACTCTACTACCTGATCTTTTAATCTAAGTATTTTAATTTTTTATAAATATTCTCTTTTCCTTAAGTTTTCAGTTTTGATGGCATATAATTGGGGGTAATCATTTCTAATAGTTTTCTTTATTTTATCCACTAATTGTGATTTTTCTCATATCACTTTAATATTATTAGTTTTTTATCCTTCATTTCTTTTTTTTTTATATTAATCAGCCCAACTCTCATCTGGCTTTAAACTTAGTTTATTCCAAGATTTCTACCTTTATGTTAATTTTAATATAATTTTAATTGCATGTTAAGTTTGCTTATCTCTTTAACTCATTTGCTCATATGAATTTTTAGACATAAATTTTCTTTTAAAGATCATAGCTGCAAGTCATAAATTTTGGAACAACTGCAATATCATTTTCCTTAATGTAATTATTGATTGTTTCTTAGACAAATTATAAATGTCTGATTCATCATTTGAGTTACTCATTCTTTTAGATTATGTGATTTTAACTTCAGCTTTAATCTTTTTCCATATTTGCCTCTTTGATTATAATTCTTATTGAATTGTGGTCTAAAAAAGATTTATCTAGTATTTCAGCCTTTCTACAATTATTTGTGAACTCTTATAACCTAGCACATAATTAATTTATGTTTAGGTATCATATAATGCTGAAAATAGATTTACACATTAAGATTATTCTTCAGCAAATACTAGTCATTTTACACATTTTTCTAATATTCTGGTCAAATGTTTGACCTTTTGAACAGTTTAATCTTTCCCTTAAAATTTGATTAAATCTGAGAGACATGTTGACGTTTTCAATTATTATGGTTTTGTCATCTATATCTTTTTTTAGTTTGGTGAGCTTTTCCTTTAAATTATACAATTTTATGCCCTTTAGAGCAATTGTATTTAATATTCATATTGTTTTGGGGGTGGCTAGGTGGCACAGTGAGTAGAGAGCTGGTCCTGGAGTCAGAAGGACCTGAGTTCAAATCTGGCCTCAGACATAGCCATATGACCTTTGGCAAATCACTTAACCCCAACTGCCCTGCCTTCCCACCTCCAAAAAGAAAAAAAAAAAAGATTTATATTGTTTCATTATCAATAGTCCCTTTAAGCATAATGCAATTTCCCTGCTTGTATCTCACAATTGTTCCTATTTTTTTACTGACTGAGATTATGACTGACAATGTTGCTTTCCTATAGCCACTTGCAACATAAGATATTCATATAACTTTTTAAAGCGGCCTATTCACTGAATGGACATTACCTCACTCAAAGTGAGAACCTTAAAAGACCTTAGCCTACAAGGGCCAGGGTCTCCCAATGCATGCTGGGTCAGCTCTAGTCTATTCTGTTGAATATCTGGCCATTGGACCCAGATGGCTATGGAGGTGAAAGTGAGACTGGTGACCTTGCAGAGCCCTCCCTCATTCAAATCCAAGTCAACCACTAGTCATGTCATCATTTCCTCGATGTAATGGTCCTCTTGAAGAATGAAGGACAAACACAAGATATTCTACCACGGTTTCTCATTTTAACTATCTGAATCTTTGTGTTTTACATGTGTTTTCATATATACAAAATTGTAAGTTTTGTTTTCCAGTTAAATCTGTTTTGATCTTCCTTTTTACGGGTAATTTCTTGCCATTCACATCATGATTGATTATTAGAATTGTTTTCATATCATGCTAATGTAACATTCCTTGTAAAATATCTTCTTTCTCATCCTCCATTCTAGGAGGAAAAAAAATAGAGGGAGGAGTATGAAATTAATGATCAATATCATTAGTTTATATTGTTTGAAACAATATGATTCCACCCTATTCCCTCACTCTCTTTTCCTTTAATCCTTAAGACTAAAATTATTGAGCCTCATTCTTTCCTTCCCCTTTATCATCTGTACATTGCTACTTTAATTTGCTTGTGACTATCCCATATCTAACACTATAATCTTTTCCCATACCCACCTCTTCCCTCTTGTTATGTTAGAATAGTTCTCTTATTATTTTTTATTTCTATTATTTGCCTCTTTATAAGGCAATAACAGCTTTCCTTTCCCAGCACAGATGACTACAGTTCATGAGATACCATCTTTCTCTATCTCTGCTTCCAGGTTTGAATATTCTCCTATTGTGCTCAATTTATGAAAACAAGTATATTCTTTCTGTCTTGATTTCCACTTCTTCCTGGGGGTACGTCTTTTAAATTTCATTTTTAATGTTTTATTTGTTGCTTTGATGTCTAATTTTTGAGTTTGTTTACTTTACTAACTCATTGACACTATAATTTCTTTCCCCTTATAAGGAAGGAATGGAAGAAGGAAAAAGCCAGAGAGGGAGTGAGAGGAGGAAAGGAAGGAATTAATGGAAGGAGAGAGATGAAGGAAGGGAGCCAGAGAGAGAGGGAGAAAAAGTAGGCAGTCAGGAAGGAAGAAAAGGAGGAAACTGGTATTTTTTGATTACTATATTTCAGGCCTTCTTACAGACAAAAGTAGGATACAAAGATGACCCAAGATAAGCTCCCTATTTTCATCGAACCTAGAGTCTAAGAGGAGAGGTGAACTATATGTACATAATTCCAAAAAATATTTTTTATCAGCCTTGAAGCAAGGAGAGAAGAGGGAAAGACTTAGGAGAATTGATTTTAAAGAAAATGTGAGTCCTTGCTTTAACTGGAATGGGTTCTAGTTCTAAGATGTAATCACTCATGTTCAGAGAGGGATGCTTCATGGCCACTCTTTCTTTGATCCCAGACCAGAAACTACAACAGATGGTAGAATGGAATAAATACTTGATAGTTAAGCAGATTGCTATGGAAATTCTGGGAAGAGAAACCATATATGGTTTTTAGAAAAGGTGTGAGAATTGAGCCACCAAATATCATATAGCAATGGGGCTGATCTATAGCATTCAGAAACCAAACCATTCAGGAGCTTATAGATCAAAATTAAGCTCTAGAATTGCTTCAGAATTGTAATCAGTGAATAGCACAGACTACAGCCAATACCACTCACTGCTTATGTAAACCTTGCTGTAATTGACTGCAGCTCAAGTTCTTTAAATAAAATGTACATCTGCTAGAAAGTCAATCCAGTTTTTTGTTGACAAAGATAAACACTGTAATAGTCCTTAATGATCCAAGTTCCACTGAAGATGACTGAGAAGATGGCTCCTCTCTAAATTACAGTGCCAGAGGAGAAAAAAGTCTTCCAATATATTTCATTCTGGGAACAGTCTTTTGGCTATTTGGCACCCTTGGAGTCAGCCAGAACAATGTTTTGCAGAATAAGGAGAGAATCAGAGAGAAAACTTTTGGGCCAATAAAATATAAAGAGTGTTTTAGGGGAAAACCTATTTGAGCTGTTTAAGGAAAAGAAAATGCTTGAATCTGTAATTATATTACAAATTCTGTACCTCTTCACCCCAGCAAGGGGAGAAAATGTAAGAGAAAAAAATTACTTGTCATAAGAAACCTCCCCCCTAAAACAAATCCTGTTTAACTTTAAGGAAGTGTCTTTTCAGAAATGCTAATTTAGTATTTAATTTTCAGATTTCTTTCCTTACCATGCAATATAAGAGTAATGGCAAGCAAATGAATACTCAGTACCTCATTTCAGTTATTTAGAGATTTAGCACCTTGTTTCAGTTCAAGTTTCTTTGAGCCTTGCCTGTGATTGTATCAAGTCTTGTTAAGAAACAGAACCTGTGAATCCCACAGTGAGAAGAACTTGCCAAAGACAGGAACAGGAAGGACATAAGAGGTGGGAAGAAGAGGGAGGAGCTAATGACAGATAAAACGCTCAAGAACAGCTGGGACTGGGCAGAACTGAGAAGGAGAACACTTGTGGTGGCTCCACTCTGTCTATTCTATCTCTGTTGATCTTTGTTTGTGATGTTTTGTACAGACGCCCTGGAGCCTTACTGCTAGTTCAGAAGCCCTAAAAGAGGATTTTTTGGTTTGATGTTTACAGAAGTCCTGGAGGAGGGTTTCAGACATCCTGGGACTATACTGATGATTTCTGTTGATTTCTCAGACCTTGTTTTGTGTCTGTGTTGATTTCACAGGCAGATAGTGAATTGATAATGGAGCCATCAATGTGCATGAATATTGTTAAGCTTTGTCTTCCCAGAAATAGAAACCGTGAAGGACTTGAGGTGGATCGGACACTGAGCTTCAATAAGGAACAGCAATGGGGTGAAGAACTGGATGAGGAGCTGGATGAGGAGCAGAGAGCTGCCTGCCTGTGAATCTAGGTGATGTTTGGGTGAATTCAGGCAAGAATTGGACCCATGGAAGAGGAACCATGGAATTTGGGAGCCAACCTCCAGCCAAGATGAAAAGACCTCCTGACTGACAAGATCATGACTTTACTGTGACCGGGTGGGAGAACTTTGTACTTTGTGACCCTTAAAGAGGATTGCTTCTTAAAGGTGACTGAGATAAGGATTTACTGAATGATATCTTTTGTTTAAAACTCTCTGGCAAATTTGGCTTTTTAAAGCATTCTTCTCCTCATTGGTGTTTTAAGCCTCTTTTGCCATTTGAATTAGTCTATTTTTTAAGGTGTTATTTACTTTAGTGTATTTTTGAGTCTCCTTTAGCAGGCTGTTGTCTCGTTTTTCATGATTTTCTTGCATCATTCTCATTTCTCTTCCCAATTTTTCCTCTTACTTCTCTTACTTCATTTGCAAATTTCTTCTTGAGCTGTTCCATGGCCTGCAATCAGTTCATATTTTTCTTGGAGGCTTTGGATGCAGGAGTTCTGACTTTGATGGCTTCCTCCTGCTCTATGCCTTGTTTCTTTTCGTCCCCAAAAAAGTATTCTGTCTTCTGTTTGTGCTTCCATTGCTTGCTGATATTGGCAGCCAATTACTTGACTTTTGAGCTCTTTGCCACAGTAGAACTCTGCTTCCAGAATGGAGGTAGCCATGTCCCAAATTGATGGGGTCTTTGCATCAATTGGAGCTATTAGATGGGTGCCCTTTCTATAGCCCCCACAAGCTCTGGCTCACTGGTCACACACCCCAGGACCACCACCCAAGACTGTGAACTGGATCCAAGCAGGTCAAAACAAGAGTGATTACCCTCTGAATGGTCGCTTGGTCCCCATACAATTTGTGGACCAGGAGCCCCAAAAGCAGCCATCTGGCAGTGGCTGCAGCCACCATTCCTCCTCCACTTCTTGCCCTTGGGGTAGCAGCTGGACCATGCTCCCCCTGTTCCAACAATGTTCCACGCTGAACTTTTACTTTGTCTTTGGAATCTGTGTATTGAGAAGTCTGGAAACCACTACGCCTGCTGGTGATTTACTCCCTTGGAATCTGCTCCAGCCAGTGCTGGTAGGGGCTGCCCTGGGGCTAAAATCACAGCTTGGTCAGGACTGTGCTTAGCTCCCAGTGCACTGCAATGGACCCTTCCTGCTGGCCTGTCAGGCTTCCTTCAGTGGGAGATTTGTTTCTCTCTGTCACTTTGTGGGTTCTGTAGCTCTAAAGTTTGTTTAGTGTAATTTTTTACATGTATTGGAGGAGGTGGAAGCTGGAGCCACACTGTGTTTCTACTACTTTCACATATTCTTTTTTTTTTTTATTTAAAGCAATTGGGGTTAAGTAACTTGCTCAAGGTTACACGGCTAGTCATTATTTATGCATGGGTGCTCATTTTCTGAGGCCGGATCTGATCTCAGGTCATCCCAACTCCGAGGCCGGCTCTCTTACTCACTGCGCCACCTAGCCGCCCCTTTAGGGCAATTGGGGTTAAGTAACTTGCCCAAGGTTACATGGCTAGGTTTTTTTTTTTTTGTTTGTGTGGATTAAGTGTCTGAGGCCGGCTCCGAACTCAGGTCCTTCTGATTCCAGGGCCGGCGCTCTATTCACTGCGCCACCTAGCCGCCCCTTACTTTCACATATTCTTGATGAAAAACCAGAGCCGAACAGAAAATTTACTTTCAAATACAAGAAGAGAAGCACAAGAAGGTAAACAGGAAAAAGAAAACATAAGGAATTTATTAAGTTTGAACTATTTATATTCCCACATGGAAAAATGATAATTGTAACTCATGAGACTTTTCTCAGTATGAGGATAGCTAAAAGGAATACATACACACACACATATATATATTTATGTATAGGAGGGTATATGTGTGTATATATGTGAATGTGTGTATATGTATACATAGAGGGCACAGGATGAGTTGAATATGAAGGGATAACATATAAAAATTAATTTAAGAGGTGAGAGAAGAATATATTGGGAGAAAGAGAAAGGGAGAGATAGAATAGGGTAAATTATCTCCTATAAAAGAGGCAAGAGAAAACTGTTACAATGGAGGGGAAGAGCAGGAAGGTGAAAGGGAATGGCACAACTTGATTCTCATTGTCTTTGGACTAAGGAGGGAATAATGTACACACTCAATTGGTTATCTTACCCTACAAGACAATAGGGGGTAGGGGATAAGAAAGGGGGAGGATATAAGGGAGGGCAGATTGGGGGATAGGGTAGTTAGAAGCAAACATTTTTGAAAAGGGTCAGGGTCAAAGTAGAAAACAGAATAAGTGGGGAGCAGGATGGGCTGGAGGGAAATACAGTTAACCTTTCAAAATATAACTACTATGGAAATTATTTGGGTAACTATACATGTACAACCTCTATTGAATTGCTTGTCTTCCCAGTGGGGGGTTTTGGGGAGAGAAGAAGGGAATGAATCTGGGAATCAAAATTTTAAAACAAATGTTAAAAAATTGTTTTTTATATACAACTGGGAAATAAGATATACAGACAAGGGGGTATAGAAATCCATCTAGCCCCTCTAGAAAGTTGGAGGGAATGGGGGAGGATATAAGAGAGAGCAGATCGGGGGAAGGGGTATTCAATAGGCTTGCTATCTTGGGGTGGGGGTAGGGGAAAGATGGAGAGAAAATTTGTGGAAATAAATCTTGTGGAAATGAATGTTGAAAACTAAAAATAAATAAATGAAAGATTAATTAGAAAAAATAAGCCATCAATGATGGGGGAATAAATGTATAGTATAAGAGGTTGTAAGGAGTGTGGAGCAATTAAGATGTTGAGCAAATAAGATTTTGAACGTACCTTTCTTTATTCAGTGGTTTGATGCCAGTCTTTCCTCAAGGAGAGTGTGTAATCATTTGGAACATAAATTTTAGATATCAAAGTTCTAAGTTTGGGTAAATTTTATGCCATGTTTAGGAGGAACCTAGTGTGTTCTAGAAAATTTTGGATGCCAGTTGTTATGTTAAGGGGAAGGGGAGGAGTTAGAAAAACAAATCTTAAGAGAAGTGGCTGACACAACAGGTTTACTTTGATCATAGTGGAAGATTAAACCTTCTTTGTAGAGTGAGTTGAGAATCAGCAGGTGTTATTAATAATAAAATAATAATGACATGTACTTAGTATCATGTTAAAATTTAGAAAATGTTTTCACATCCTCAATAACCCCATGTGGTAGTCAGGACAAGCATCTCATTGGACAACACCAACAAAACATTGAGTTTTTATCTGTCACATTTTGTGCTGGTTTCTGGTATGGCTTAAGATATTGCCTTTTCTCAACCATTTATCATAAGTTCCAGTTTTATATTTTAAGTAACTTTTTATTAAATAAAACTGTTTTTACTTAGTTCATCTAAATATAGCTACTGATGATTTTCAGTTGTAGTTCATCTATGGACCATCTCTGTTCATTATACAGCAGTAGTCATCAAGCAGGTATAGATAGTACTTGCCCTAAGATCACTTTTCATTTTGGAGATTTCTTCATGGCAATGTTATGCTCTGTACCTATTGTTGATGGGAACATGAGTGTCACATCCAGCAGTGCCACATGTAAATGTAAGAAAAGGAATGCAAGTGGAATAATATAACCTATAACTCTAGAAATCTTTGATCATCAGTAATATTTTATTGATAATTTTCTGCTTTGGAGTTTCCCAAAAATGTTTTTGTTGATTTAAAAAAGTGATTTCCATTAAGATGTTTCAAATATTAATGAAGATATTTTACTTTTGCAATCATTTGAAGAAATAATGCCTCCTTATTTGATTTTAGCTTCATTGATTCTCAGAAATGCATTTTCAGATAAAGAAAATTGACACCATTTCTTTCCATTATGTTGATAACTTTCTCCACTCTCTTGCATTAGTAGTTAGTATGATATAGTAAAAAGAACACTGAATCTGGAGTCAAAGGACCTGCATTAAAATGCCACCTTTAACAGTTACTACCTGTGTGTCCTTGGGCAAGTCTTTTATCTCTTTAAGCTTCAGTTTCTTCATCTGGAAAAGGAGAGAATTAGGCTAGCTGGCTTCTAAATTCCCTTCCAGTTGGAGATCTCTGAGTTCATAAACTT
Source organism: Gymnobelideus leadbeateri (assembly GCA_011680675.1). Lineage (NCBI taxonomy): Eukaryota > Metazoa > Chordata > Mammalia > Diprotodontia > Petauridae > Gymnobelideus > Gymnobelideus leadbeateri. The sequence goes on along the minus strand of WOXC01007570.1, from coordinate 105,420 downwards.
AAGTTTAATGTTTAACAATGGAAAAGTAGAGAAACAAAATCTTTTTTTTTTTACAATTAACCAGAGATTAGCTTAGTATGTTTATCTTTCATGGAATCTGTACCTCTAAATCTGGTATTTTTTGTTTGTTTGTTTGTTTTAGTATAGCAATAGTTTCCACCCTGGTCTTTACAGTCCCATTCATGACAATGAATGAAATTTTGGTTATAGATGATTTGTAATCCAAGTAAAAGGGCCATGGGTTTTGAATCAGTGTATAGACCAATAATATTTTTTAAATGGATGCTTCTTAAGATAGGGTTTAAGTTTTAAATAAATTTTAACACCCCGTTGTAAGAGATCTCATTCTTTTAGTTTGGAAATTAAAATTTTACCTTTTTTGGGGGGGAGGGGGGAGGATAAGTGAAGATCACAGATAAGTTCAGTAAGATTTTCTTGAGAAAAAATACTTTTTTGGGGGGAACATCACCTCAATGGTCTTCTACCTTATCATACTGGACTTCATCATTACATCTAAATAATTGGATTAATCTTCATCTAAATTCCAAGCTTCTAGCAATTTTGATGTAGGTCATGCATCACTGTATAAAGCAGACCTTATAGATAAAGGCTATATGGTAGGTTTAGAAATATAAAATATTTAGACTTGGAAATAATCCATATTCTGCTTGATTAACAAGAACATAAGTCTATTGAATGGTTTCTTGGTTCTCCCTAAATTGTAGAAACCATAAGCAGCATGAGACAAGAATCATATATCCAGTCAATTAGTGGTATAAAACAAGTTATAACAGTAAAAATGAGATGCCCAAGTGTTGCCCTAATAATATGTTTCATGCCCCAAATAGACTTCATATGCTTTCTTAATTAGAGGCATAAAATTTTGTAGTTGAAATTTAAAAGTTAGCTTGTTATATACATAATAAAAAACTCTTTGCATTATTGACCTAGTTATGAGATATTTTGAAAATTTAAGAAATTCTCAATATATATGAAGTGTAAACCACTTTAAGAAACAAGATTAAAACAATAATGGTGTTGCCAAAATGACACCTGGTACACAACTGATAGAGTGCTGTGTTATAAATGGAGAGCTTCATGGAATGATTGAACACATGGGAAAATGTTCCAATTGGTCCTGCTACATAGTCCATAAAATGGCTAGCAAGAACAGGCCACCTAATGACTTTTAGCCATTCCCTCCAGCACAACTACCCTATCATCTAAATCAAAGCATCCTTCACTACTGCTATTGCTATATCTGGTGAACATTTATCTAGGATTTTCCATTTTGTAAGGTTGTTTACATAAAATAACTCATGATTCTCAGTGATACTATGAGGCACATACTATTTCCCCCCCATTTTACATATGAAGAAACTGAGTCTGACAAAGATTAAATGACCTATCTAGCTTCATACAACAATTATGTATCTAAAACAGTATTTGCACTCAGAACTTCTTGACTTCAAGTCCAGTACTCCAACTGTTGTTCCACCTACCCCTCTCATAAATAATAATATACATTAACATTTTTGTTATTCAATATCAGTGGACGATAGAGGAAAGTCATTTCTATTTTCAATTAATCATTAAAAATACCTGTAAGACATTAAGGAATTTGTTCTATAAAATAGCTCTTGGTCAATATTATTATCTTTAAAAAAAATATCAAACATTGTCAACCAATAGTAGTTATCAATGAACAAAATCAAATATGTAATAAACACCAAGATAAATCCAGAGAATTATTCATATTTTACAAATAAGTAAACTAAAATTAAAAGGGGTAAAATATTGTTTATGTTCATACATCTTGTAATTTACACAAATAATCAGGTCATCTGATTTTGTAAGTTACACAAATAATCCTCAAAATCAGGTCATCTGACTCCTAGGCTGGGACTCTTTCCATTACACTGTAGATTGTAGTACCAGACTCTTGATGGTGTTCTATAGGCATAATTTATGAGATACAGTTGTGGAAACAATTGTGTTAGGGAAGTGTGGAGATAGAGATATCTTAGGATCATCAATTGAAGCTGTTTGAGAAAATTGAATAGACGTGTATAAAGTGATGCAGACCAATGAAAGCAAGGCAAATGAATAATATGCAGTGATTACAATGTCAAGAGGCATCAAAACCCTCCTAATACACAGTGATCAACATCGGTACCATATTGCCAACATTAAAGGGTGCATTCTTTTTCTTCTAATAATAAAACTTATCTTTATTAATATGCTTTGTAAATAGGCTTGCTTATGTTTCTAGAAACTTTCTGCATGCTGAAACCAAACATATCAATACATTTGTAAGGAAAAACATTTTCAAGTATCATCCTGGGGATAGATTGTATGTCTGTCTCCTGGTTATGACCCTAGCTAAGACTAAATAGGCTGGTCACCAGACTGATACCTATTTCAGCTACATAAATTAACAAAGGCTGCTATTGCACTGAAGGCTTGCAGTATGCATTAATGGATGGAGGTCCCATATTTGCATAACCATGGTCCTTTGAAAAATTCTGACCTACAGATGGGAAAAATGAGACTTAGGGAAGTTGACACTTGCCTAGAATTAGCATCAGAGCCAGGACTTGAACCCCAATCGTTTGAACCCGGATCAGAAAAGAAAATTATCTGGAAATTCTCCTAAGTCAATTCTAGCTCTACTTCCACAATTTTAACATATATAATAATTAGAACAAATAGCTAGGTGTAAATTGGAGCATCCTTAATTGGAGACATACTTTAAGAAGAAAGGTGAACTGCTAACCACGTCAGCAGCCTTTGATCTGTAGGCCACTTGAACAATAGCTAAACTCAATTATAGAATGCTTTAAAGCTAGTGTTTGCTAATGAGGTTCACAGTGCATTAAGATTTGTTAATGTAAATGAAAGTGCTGGGACCAACAACCTGAGACCTTAATTTCTCAAAATTAGTGCCCCAGTTATTTCTAATTCTACTGCTAGAATGTTTATTATCCTTTCCTTTCCCTGTGGTGAAATAGCCAGTGGGTTTGAAGGAAGTGTTGTGGGACAAGTGTTATGGGAGAAAAATGAGCCTGTCTTCTTAAAGCAACCCTCTCTTCTCATTCTGTACTTTCTTCTGTTGGTACTAAATGCTTTGCAAATGTGCAGAATACAAAGCAGTAAGTTCACTTGAATTAAAATCAACACATGTTTAGGCCCTGTGCTTGGTACCAGTACCAGAGACACAAAGGCAAAAATCAAATAAGCCTTGCCCTCAAGGAGCTTACATTGTGTCTAGAGGCTACAGCATAGGGTAAGTATACATAAATGCAAAATATATACAGAGTAATACAAAGTATTCCTTTGTGTCCCAAATTGATATGGACATTGCTGCACAAACACATCTAACTTAATTCTGTTAAGTTATTACTAAGTGTAAGGTGCTATTCTAGGTACCAGAGATACAAAGTTGAGAGGAAAGTCAGTTCCTGCCTCCTAGGAGTTTACCTTCTATTGGAGGCATACAAACATGGGCATAGATAAAGCTAGATAATTTGAGGGAGGAGAGAAAACTAATTGGGTGTGATTGGAAAAGACTGAGCAGGAGACAGTGCTATAGGTGAACATTGAAAGAATCCAGGGAAAGCAGGAATTGGAAATGAGGAGAGAGAGCATTGAAGGCATGAGGTGTGGGCAGGGAAAACAGAGTAGAGAGATGAAATATCTGGTTGAGGAACAGCAAGGAGACCAGTGTAATTGGATTCCCTAGTACAGTTGGAGAGTAAGACTGGGGCAGTAGGAAGGGCTCAGATTATAAAAGGCTTTAAAAGCCAAACAACATTTTTGTATTTGATTGAGGTGTTAATAAAGCCCCTAGATTCTGTGGAATAGAGGGGTGATATGGCCAGTCCTGCATTTTAGGAAGATCAGTTTGACATATTGAATGATAGATTGGAGTGGGGAAAGATGAGTTAGGGAGAATAATCAATAGTTCAGGCATGTGATGATGAGGATCCACTCCAGGGTGATGGCAATGTCAGAGGAGAGAAGGTGCTATATAAAAGAGATATTATGAAGTTAGAAATAATAGGATTTGGCCACTGTTTAGGTGGAGGTGTGTGTGTGAGGGAGGGTGAAGAATTGAGCATCATACTTAGGTTGCAAATCTAGGTGACTGGGACTATGGTAGTACCCTGGACAGTAATAGGTAGGTAGAGAGGAAAGTTTAAAAAGAAAGATGTCCAGTTCAGTTTTAGACATGTTGAGTTTGTCTATGGAACATTCAATTTGATATGTCTGAAAGGCAACTGTAGATGCAAAACTGGAGGTCAAGAGAAAATTCGGGCTGGAATAATTTGGTCTCAAACAGAATGTGCTTGACAAGCTAAAGCCCTTCATTGTATTTCTGAAGACTAACTAGGGAAATGTTTCAAAGTCACTGTCAATGCAAACGCATTGCAGTCTAGAGCTCAGTTGTCTTTCTTGGTGAAGTGATGGGCAGGGATGTTGAATTATCTACACAGATGATGCTTAAAACCATGAGAAATGATGAGATTGCAAAATGAAGTAGAAGGAGAAGAGAACAGAGCCTTTGTTTGAAAATGAATAAAATTAAACATAGAATTTCAAAGGAAACCAATTTTGTTGAAATACAGCTATCAGAATATTAAAAACAATGACATAGGGGAGGCTAGGTGGCGCAGTGAGTAGAGCGTCGGCCTTGGAGTCAGAAGGACCTGAGTTCGTATCCAGCCTCAGACACTTAACGCACACACAAATTAAAACCTAGCCGTGTGACCTTGGGCAAGTTACTTACCCCCAATTGCCCTCCAAAAGGCAAAAACAAAACAAAAAAACAATGACAGAATTTTTTGGACTCCATTTTAATAATGTCTTTCTTAAGGACTTATTTCTTTAAACCAAAACAAATAAATGGACTTATGTGAACACAAGAAAGCTAGATGAAGATAGTGAAGTCTATGACTATTTTGCTTTGAGAGGGCACAAGAGAGTTGAAGCTTTTGGTTCCTCTTTTCAGACCATATGATAAGAAGACAAATCTATGGCAGAGGCCAGAATCTCTCATTTTACATCAAGTAACAGATGCTCCCTAAGCACCAATGGTTTGTGCTCTAACAGTTTACTTTTGGTGGCTGTTTGCAGACCAGAATATATTTATTTCTCTGCAGGCACAAAGTTGCATATGGAAACAATAAATCATATTTACATCATCCCTAAAGGTTTACAAAGGTTCACAATAACCATATGAAGTAAGTAGCACAAGTATGATTTTTCTCTATTTTACAGAGGAGTAAACTGAGGCAGAGATAATGTAAGTTGTTCAAAGTTGCATCACAGAGGAAGCATCCAGAGGAGGTCAACCAGATTGGTGCATGGTGACATTGGTAAGATATAAGAATAGGTTGAAGGAAGTGGAATTATTTAAAGGAGAGAAGAGAAAACTTGGAGAAAAATAAGTTGTCAAATATTTCAAGATCTGGCACCTGGAAAAAGGATTGCTTCTTTTCTAATTGACCACAGAATGCAAAATGTGTAGCAATAGGTACACATGTCAAAGCAGCCAGTTACATCTGGCTTTAATAATCAGAGCTATCCAGAATAGAATGGTCTACCTTAGAATGTCATAGACTTTATTGGATACCTTGGAGAAGTTGTATGAATGTTTTAGGAATATGTTGTGGAGAGGATTATTTTAAAGTTCTGTTTGAGTTCAACTAGAGAGTCACCCTTCCAAGTCTGAAATCTGTAAGTTAGTATTGGCTTCAATCTAAGCCTTGGGACTTCAAGCTTAGGATTCTTTCTGACTACATCACAAAGAATAGAATAATGGCCTCTTTTACTGTTGAATAGATCCCAGTTCAGTACACAGAAGCCTGTTTGATTCAGAGAATGTACAAGCAAAGTCAACAACTAAAGTTTTTCTTCAAAGCATTAACATGGTGTGGAGCTGACTTTAAGTTCCCAATGTAAGCTTTGACAGTTACTACTGAGTCAAAGACAAGGAATAATGGCCTGATAACTGATTGCCCTTCATGAACCAGTCTTCTCCAATGCTCTTGAAGAGAAGTCTTGAAAATCCTTCTAAAAGAGGCTTATCACAAGTAGGCAGGTTCACTAGACAAGAAATTTTTTGGTCCTAGTTACTCATGCAAGAATTGGTTATGATCTTCATTGGTGTAGGCAAGTATACCAATAAGGAACTTTGTGCCCCATATTTTTCTGGAACATGAGCTCTAAACTTTCTTGAAACTCTGTAAGCTTTGAGCCTGGCTGAGCCCTGAGAGGAACTGTTAGAGGGGAAGGAGAAACAAATTTAGGACCTTGGAAGACATTATACAAAATGATTTTGAGAAAGACACTGGTTTGTTTTCAGAAGGGCATGCTAGCATCTGTCCTTTCTGTGACTTCAGTTGATATAATCAAATCCATAAACAATAAATTGTTGCCAAATCATCTGTTAAGTATTGAGGGACCAATCTGTATTGTATAAAATATTCTTCTTTATGGCAATCACTACAAACTCTATGCATGTTTTATTCAACAGGAGAGTGAATATTTGCATGAAACAACCTCATGCTGCTAATCTGAAGTTTAATTGTGCATGTTTAAATGTAAGAAGTTTTGAATAAAAGTGATAAATACAGCAAGTAGTAAATATATTTCAAGCAAGAGAATAATAGTAACATGTCCCATTGTGTCTATTAAAAAGGGGTGGTGTGGGTATATCTACTATTGTACAGAGAGAAAATTTGTAAGAATTGAATTTTCAAAAAGCTGAAGTCAGTGCTATTTCAAATACATAGTATACTCTCCAAAGTGCCCCTGTATTCTTCACCAAGTTTCACTTTACCATGAATCTTTTGTGCAGATGAAAAATGGTATGACCAAGCACATATGTGCATTTTTCCTTATTTCTTTAAAAACATTAATATATTTTATTTCTATATAAGCCTCATTTTCCAATATATCTATCCCAGTCACACAGAGGACCATCCCTTATAACAAAGAGTAAAAAAGAAAAGAAAAACAAACCAGCAGATCAGCAAATATAATCAGTTGTCAACTCAACACAACTATAATGCAGTTTTAAACTCATAGGTCACCACTTCTACAAAGAGATACAGATTATTCTTATATCTTTTTAGGTGCCAAAATTCATCATTATATCACACATCTCAACAATTATTTCACTTAGTTTTCATATGAAAATTTTGTTTTGGTTGTTCTTTCCAGTTGTTGCTTCTCATTTTCCTTTCTCTAAAAGGACCAATGACATTTGGGAGGGTGTTGTCTTCACTGTGTATGGATTATTTTTAAGTGAGGTAGAGCAGCACAAAGTCATCAGCCTCTCCTTCAGATTCATTGAAGTCCAGTGGCAAGAATAAAAAATCAAGATGACTGGTGATAACCCAAGATGGTCCTTGTCATTTTCATTGTTTAGTGTACTTGTTTCAAGTATACCTTATTTGATGAGATGCTCAAACTTTTCTTCATTTCTCCCCCCCCTTAACACAAAGGCACATTTATAGATTCTATGTGAACAGGGAAAAAATGGCTGAATATAAATGGATTGACAACACCTTATAAATTATCAGGTCCTTAGACTGAAAAATCTAGTGAAAACTTTCAATAGCTGGACATTTCAAATGTTTGCTGTCTTAGATAATAATTTGAATCCACTTCTTCCAAGATACATCTTATGATACTTGACTGGAAGCTTCTTTAAGGGATCTTATGAAGAAATATTATAGAAGGTATCATTGCCAATTATTGATCCACTACAAGTGGATTTCATTCCCATCTTGAATTTATAGCCATTTATTATCACAATTATAAACACATACTTTTCTTTTAAAATTTCTAATCTATTTTTGTTTATTTCATTAGACATTTTCCAATTCCTTTAACACTTGGCCATTAACATTTAATATTCATTTAAAAATTGAGTTCCAAATTCTCTCCCTCTTTCCTTTTCTCCCACCAACCATTGAGAAGGCAAGCAATAGGATATTTGTTATACATGCAAAGTCATGCAAAATATTTTCCATAATGCAAAAGAACATAGGCACACACAAATAAGAAAAACAAAGAAAGTTTGAAAAAAAAACATTTCAATCTCCACTCAGAGTTCATCAACTCTCTGTAGGTAGAAAGCATTTTTTCACCATGACTCCTTTAAAACCATCTTATATCATTGGCTTGATCAGAGTAGCCAAGTCTTTCACAGCTGATCATCCTTGCATTATTGCTCCTACTCTGTATAATGATCTCCTGGTTCCATTCACCTCACTCTGCATTAATTCATATAAGTCTTCTCTCAGGTTTTTCTGAAACTGTCTTGCTTCGTCATTTCTTATAGCACAATGTATCTCACCACAATCATTTGTTCACTTGTTCAATTTTGTTCAATTTGTTCAATCATTCCCCAATTGATGGGCATCTCCTCAATTTCCAATTCTTTGCTACTACAAAAAGAGGTGCTATAAATACTTTTCAACAAACAGGTCCATTTCCTTTTTCTTTGATCTCTTTGTGTTACACACCTATCAATGGTATTGCTGGGTTTTATAGCCCTTTGAGAATAGTTCCAAATTGATCTCCAGATTGATGGGACCAGTTCAACTCCACAAATAGTGCATTGATGTCTCCATTTTCCCAAGGTTTGTCATTTTCCTTTAATGTTAGTCAATGTGATAGGTGTGAGATGGCATCACAAAGTTGTTTTAATTTACACTTTTCTAATCCACAGTGATTTTTTTTTTAAAGCAATTGGGGTTAAGTAACTTGCTCAAGGTTACATGGCTAGTCATTATTTATGCATTGGTGCTCATTTTCTGAGGCCGGATCTGATCTCGGGTCATTCCAACTCCGAGGCCGGTGCTCCTACTCACTGCACCACCTAGCCGCCCCTTTAGGGCAATTGGGGTTAAGTAACTTGCCCAAGGTTACAGGGCTAGGTTTTTGTTTGTGTGGATTAAGTGTCTGAGGCCGGCTCCGAACTCAGGTCCTTCTGACTCCAGGGCTGGCGCTCTATTCACTGCACCACCTAGCCGCCCCTCCCACAGTGATTTTGATCATTTTTTGAGTGACTATTTATAACTTTGATTGCTTCTTTTGAACACTGCCTGTTCATATCCTTTGCCCATTTGTCAACTGGGGAATAACTTGCATTTTGGTTCCATTTCCTATAGATTTGAGAAATGAGGCCTTAGGAACAGAAATTTGTTGTAACTTTTTTTTTCTGAGTTCCTATCTTTCTTTTAATTTTGGTTGCATTTGTTTTGTTTATGCAAAGCCTATTTCATATTATCCATTTTATTTCCTATGAACCTCTCTATCTCTTGTTTGGTCAAAAGCTCTTCCCTTAGTCATATATAGGATAGGTACATTTTTCCATACTTTCCTAATTTACTTGTGATATCACCCTTTATATCCAAATCATTTATTTGTTTGATCTTATTTTGGCATATGTATTGAAATATTATTGAACTATGTCTAGTTTTTTCCAAATTGCTTTCCAGTTTTCCTAACAATTTTTGTCAAATGGTGACTTCTTATATCAAAATCTTGGATCTTTGCATTTATAAAAAAACTAGACTCTTGGGGTGGCTAGGTGGTGCAGTGAGTAGAGCATCAGCCCTGGAGTCAGAAGGGCCTGAGTTCAGATCCGGCCTCAGACACTTAATGCACACACAGACAAAAACCTAGCCATGTGACCTTGGGCAAGTTACTTAACCCCAATTGCCCTCCAAAAAAACCCCAAACAAACAAACAAAAAAACCACTAGACTCCTACAGTCATTTGCTATTGTGTTTCGTGTAACTACTCTATTCTTTTTCTTAGGAAATATCAGATTAAAAAAAAGATTACTGCTTTGTAATATAACTTGAAATCTGATGCTACTAGGTCACCTTCTTTCATGGCTTCATTTTAAAATTATTGATTCCTTAATTTTTTTGACCTTTTGTTCTTTGAAATTAATTTTGTTATTATTTTTTTCTAGCTCTATAAAATAAATGTTTGGGAAGTTTGATTGGTATGGATCTGAATAAGTTAATTAACATAGATAGGCTTGTTGTTTTTATTTTGTTGGCTTGGCCTACCCATAAGCAATGAATATTTCTCCAGTTTTTGAGATTATCTTGATTTGTGTGAAAAATTTTAAAATTGCATTCCTATAACCCCTGGGTTTGTTTTAGCAGGTAGAAACCCAAGTAGTTTTACTGCCTGGAGTTGTTTTAAATGCAGTTTGTCCTGCTAGGTTTTGTTGTAGGATATAGGAATGCTGATGATTTTTATGCATTTATTTTACATTCTGAAACTTCGCTAATGTTGCTAATTGTGTCAACAATGTTTTTAGTTGATTCTCCAAGCATACTATCACATCACCTGCAAAGAGGGATTGTTTCATTTTCTCATTGTCTATTTTTTATTTTATCAATCTCTTTTTTGCCTTATTGCTATTGCTGGCATTTCTAATACAACACTGAATAATAGTGGCAATAATGGACATCTTTGCTTCACCCCTGATCTTTTTGAGAAGGCTTCAAATTCATCTTCATCACAGATAAATTTTGGTCTTGGTTTTATATAGATACTACTTGTTATTTCATGAAGGCTCCATTGATTTCTATACTTTCTAGTATTTTTAATAGGAATGCATGCTGCATTTTGTCAAAAGTTTTTTCTGCATCTATGTAATATGATTTCTGTTGTTTTTTGTTATTGATATGGTCAGTTATGCTGATAGCTTTCCTAATATAGAAGCAGTTTTGCATTCTGGTATAACACTATTTGGTCATAATTTATAATATTTATGACATTTTGCTCTAATCTGGCATTTTATTTAAATTTTTTACATTAATATTCATTAAGGAAATTGATCTATAGTTTTCTTTTTTTCTGTTTTTTTCTCTCCCTGGATTAGGTTTCAAAACCGTATTTGTGTCATAAAAGGAATTTGGTAGAACTCCTTTATCTACTTCTTCAAATAGTTTATATGATATTAGGATTAATTTTTCCTTTAATGTTTGGTAGAATTCACTTGTAAATACATCTGTTCCTGGAGATTATTTTCTTAGGGAGCTTATTTGTGGCTCATTCAATTTCTTTTTCTAAGACAGGGTTATCTAAGTATTATATTTCCTCTTTTGTTAATCTGGGCAGTATATATTTTTAAAAATATTCATCATTTAACTTAGATTGTCAATTTAACCAGCATATAATCGAGCATGACAACTTTTAATAACTGTTTTAATTTTATCTTCATTGGCATTGAATTTTGATTTTGATTCTGGTAATTTGGTTTTCTTTCTTTTGTAAAAAACAATTAACAAATGGTTTATCTGTTTTGTCATCCCGCCCCCCACGCCCCATGAAACCACCTCCTAGTTTTAATTATTAATTGACAGATACTCTTGCTCTGCATTTTACAAGTAGTGATTGTATTAGAAACTTATTTCTGAACTCTCATTTATAGTCTCTATTTAAGGTCATCAGGAAACTAAAATTTCATGACACTTGCTATTAAGGCGACAGTGAACTATAGAAAAGCAGAGTTCTCCTGAATACTCCACCAATGATGTGAAAAAGTTACTAGATAGAATAATGGTAAAGAAATCCAAAGACAAACAACAGTAAGCTCCTTCATCTTTCCCAGGACTGAACAAAATGAAAGCTAGAAACCTCAAGTCCTGGAAGAGGTCTCTCACCACAGAAACAAACATGAGGTCAGTTGAAAAACCTAGACTCCTATGGCAATGTCCATATGATGGAAGTACAGGTTGGATGGAAAGATGAAATAATGTCCAGATAAAGGAAATACTGGAGTAAAGCCTGGTCCAGGGAGGCACAGGGAGGGGGAAAGTCTAAGCTATCTCTTATATCAGGAAAACTACATGGGGGAATGAATGTACTCAGTAGTACCCTAGCTGGGGCCTTCTGACTATGGAGCCCAGTCTGAAGATATTAAGCTCTACCAGTGATTTGAGCACATACATATCAAGGGAGGTAGAAGTCAATGACAATGGCAGGAGCATAGTAAATCAAAATCAGTATTGAACGGGGTCCAACAAGCACATGCAAAAATGTCAAAGTGGTTGAAACCTGTTTCTGGCAAAAAAAAAAATGCAATACCAGAGCTTGTGTCATAAGTAAATGGAAAAAGACAATGAAAATTATGAAGAGATGCCCCAGAATTTAACTGAGAAAAAAGTAAGTCAATAGCAACTACAAACAGAACTTTAGAGAGAAAGAAAAATAGGCTTGATCACAGGAACTAGAAAAGTATTTGTAAAAGCATGAATCAAGAAATAAAAATAGAATCATAAATAAAATAAGAGTTCAGGAGAAAAGGAGAATAAATAGCTTTGAATAGAATTTAGAAAACATTACACAAGTCACAGATACTCTTAACAATAGCATAGATCAAAAAAGGCTCCCTGGGAAAAGGAATATCAGAACATAACAATAAAAAAACATAAGAATTCAATAGAAGAGATTAGTAAATGAAAATTTAAAAAATGACTTGATAAGGGGATAACCAATTACTAACATCAGAACTGAAAAATAAAATTTAAGAAAAAAATAAAGAGTAAATTAAATAAATTAGAATTTTTGATTTAATTATAGGTCAACAAAATTGGTAATTTTAATAAAATGGAGAAACATTTAAAATGTCCAGGTTCGGGGCGGCTAGGTGGTGCAGTGAGTAGAGCGCCGGCCCTGGAGTCAGAAGGACCTGAGTTCGGATCCGGCCTCAGACACTTAACCCACACAAACAAAAACCTAGCCCTGTGACCTTGGGCAAGTTACTTAACCCCAATTGACCTAAAAGGGGCGGCTAGGTGGCAGTGAGTAAGAGCACCGGCCTCGGAGTTGGGATGACCCGAGATCAAATCTGGCCTCAGAAAATGAGCACCCACACATAAATAATGACTAGCCGTGTAACCTTGAGCAAGTTACTTAACCCCAATTGCTTAAAAAAAAAATGTCCAGGTTAAGAGAATAAGAAATAGAGAATTAAAAGAAGGCCATTGAATAAGCCATTAATAAATTCTCAAAGTGGGAGGAGAAAGACAATAGCATCATATGGACTTACAAGCAAATTCTATAATTCAAACAAAAATAATTCAAATATTTCATGAATTATTTGAAAAAACAAAAAAGCGGTAGCTAGGTGGCACAATGAATAGAGCATTGGCCCTGGAGTCAGGAGGACCTGCATTCAAATCCACCCTCAGACACTTAATGTGTGACCTGGGGCAAGTTGCTTAACCCCAATTGCCCTCCCAAAAACAAACAAAAGAAATACAAGAAATTCCCGCCAAATGTATTTTTTTGATACAAAAAGATCATTGTACCTAAGCCATGGAGAGAGAAAGCAGAGAAAAAAATAGGCTAATATCTGAAAAAAACAAAAACAAAAACAAAACATTGACACAAGAATACTGAACAAGATATTAGCAAAGAGATCACAGCATCATGACAGTAAGATTATACAAAATGGCATGGCTCAATTTATAATAGTATGTTTGTTCAATATGAGGATAATTATAAACACAGTTAACCGCAGGATTAACAGAAATAAAAATCACATGATGGTGTCAATAGTAATACAAAGTATTTTTCTTTTTTACAAAATACACACCATTTTTACTAAAAACATTAAATTGCACAGAAACAAATAGACTTTTATTTAATATTTTAGATAGCATCTATATAAAACCAAGAGTTATCATTATCCATAATGAAATTAGATGATAGTCATAGAAATAAAATGAAAAATGTAAGGAAATGGGTAAGCATCAACAAAGAAGAACATTTTCCCTTTTCAGATATGTTCTACTTAGGGAACCCTAGATGTTTAATTGAAAATTAAGTAATAACTTTAGCACATATTAGTATATTAAATAAACATGAATATCTCTAAAGAAATCTTCCTCTGTGTGGCTGTATATATACATGATGCATATATATATATGACGAGATTTAAAGAGAAATTTCATTGAAAAAGACTACAGGGGTGGAGCCAAGAAGGCAGAGTAGAAACAGGACTTCCATGCTGCTCTGGCTTCCACCTCCTCCAATACATTTAAAAAATGACTTTAAACAAACTTTAGAGCTACAGAACCCACAAGTGACAGAGAGAAACAAATTTCCCTTTGAAGGAAGCAGGAAGGGTCCATTGCAGAGCACTGGGGGCCAAGCACAGTCCTGCCTAAGTTTCAGCCCAAGGATGGTCTCCAACCAGCAGCAGCTGGAGCAGACTTCAAGAAAGTAAATCACCAGCAGCTGTAGAGGTTTCCAGACTTCTCGATTCACAAATGCCAAAGACAAAGTAAAAGGTCAGTGTTAAACTTTGTTGGAACAGCAGGAGCATGGTCCAGCTGCTACCCCTGGGGCAAGAAGAGGAGGCATGGTGGCTGCAACCACTGCCATGTGACTGCTTTTGGGACTCCTGGCCTACAGATTGTAGGAGGACCTAGTGACCATTCAGAGTGTAATCACTCTTGCTTTTTCCTGCTTGGATTTATTTCACAGTCTTGGGTAGTGGTCCTTGGGTGTGTGCCCAGTGAGCCAAAGCTTGTGGGGGTTGTAGAAAGGGCCTCTATCTAATAGCTCCAGCAGCTGCAAAAAAAACAAAAAACCCCAGTGATTTGGGATATAGCTCCCAAATATAGCTCTCTCCATTCCAAGAAAAGTTCTACTGTGGCAAAGAGCTCAAAAGTCAAGTAACTGGCTACCAATATGAGCAAACAACAGAAGTGCAAACAGACAATAGAATCATTTTGGGGACAAAATGGATCAAGGCATGGAGTGGGAAGAAGACATCAAAGTTAGAACTTCTACATCAAAAGCCTCCAAGAAAAATATTAATTGGTTACAGTCCATGGAGGAGCTCAAGAAGGATTTTGAAAATCAAGTAAAAGAAGTGGAGGAAGTGATGGTAAATAGGAAAAGGAAATCATAAGGAACTTATTAAAGTTGAACTACTTACATTCCTATGTGGAAAAATGATAATTATAACTCATAAGACTTTTCTCAATATGAGGATAGCTGAATGGAATATATATGTGTATATATAAGTATACATACACATATACATATATATGTATATATACATATGTAAAATTTATACGTACATATATAAGCATATATAAATATATACACATACACATATATGTATATATACATATACACGTATATATATAGGAGGATGTATGTATATATATAAACATATATGTGAGTGTGGGCATTTGTATATTCATGTAAACATAGACAGAGGACACAGAATGAGTTGAATATGAAGGGATGATATCTAAAAAATAAATTGAGAGGTGAGAGAGGAATTTATTGGGAGGAGAAAGGGAGTGATAGATTAGGGTAAATTATTTTGTATAAAAGTGGCAAGAGAAAACTGTTACAATGGAGGGGAAGAGCAGGAAGGTGAAAGGGAATGGCACAACCTGATTCTTATTGAGTTTGACCTAAGAAGGGAATAGCATACACACTCAATTGGGTATCTCACCCTATGGGAAAATAGTGGGGTGCAGGGGATGAGAGGGGAGATAATAGAAGGGAGGGCTGATTGTCGCATAGGGTAGGTAGAAGCAAAAATTTTTGCAAAGGGTCAGGGTCAAAGGAAAAAATAGAATGAGTGGGAGGTGGGATAGGATGAAGGGAAATACAGTCTTTCACAATATAACTACTATGGAAATGATTTGGGTAACTACACATGCACAACCTATATTGAATTACTTAT
This sequence comes from Gymnobelideus leadbeateri, assembly GCA_011680675.1. Taxonomy (NCBI): domain Eukaryota; kingdom Metazoa; phylum Chordata; class Mammalia; order Diprotodontia; family Petauridae; genus Gymnobelideus; species Gymnobelideus leadbeateri. Next base: position 89,663 of record WOXC01007570.1, on the reverse strand, counting down.
CTTCCCAGTGGGGGTGGGTAAGAGAGAAGAAGGGGAGAAAATCTGGAAATAAAAGTTTTAACAACAAATCTTTAAAAATTATTTTTTAACATGGGTAGTAAGATATTCAGGTACTAGGGGTATAGAAACCCATCTATTAGAAAGTTAGGGGAGTGAAGGGGAGGACATAAGAGAGAACAGATTGGGGGAAGGGGTATTTAGTAAGCTTGCTATTTTGGGGTGGGGGTAGGAGAAGGATGGGGAAAAAATTGTAACTCAAAATCTTGTGGAAATGAATGTTGAAAACTAAAAATAAATAAATAAATACATTTTTAAAAGAAAAAAGAAAAAGACTATAGAATGTATGAAACACATTGGATTCCAACTCACAAGACTCATATAGAAATTCTATGAATACAACTAGAAAGTACTCTTTCTAGAAATGAAGACATACCTAAATAAATGTAGAAATCTCAATCATTCATGATTAGGTCATACCAGCATAGTAAAAAAATAATGCTATCTAAGTTAATTTCACCTTTTAGTACTATAGTAAACTATCAAAGTATGATCTTACAGAGCTAATAAAAGTGATAACAAAATTCATTTGGAAGAAGGAAATATAAAAAGTCTTAAATGGAGCAAATTAAAAACAAAAACTGGGAAGTAAGTGGAACTAGTAGTTCCAGAATTCAAACTATATTATAATTCAATAATTATCACAATTCTTTGATGCTAGTATGAAGTAAAATGGATAATCAATGGGACTCATGTGAATATAAGAACCAGAAGAAACATAGTAACACAGTTTTTAATAAAACTTGTGTATTCCAATTACTTTGATAGTATTCAGCATACAGGCAGTGCTTAATAAAATGCTTTTTTATCCATTCATTCTTTCCAAGTAGTGGAGAAAGCTGTAACTACTTGAAAAACTATTTGGGAAAACTGCAAAGTTTCACCATTTGCTATACAAAAGAAAATCAAAGGAGTGCCCCTCAATTGGGAAATAGTCAAATTACAACATATGAATGTAATGTAATGCCATTGTACAGCAAGAAATCATGAAAGGGGGGTGGCTAGGTGGCGCAGTGAGTAAGAGCACTGGCCTCGGAGTTGGGATGACCCGAGATCAGATCCGGCCTCAGAAAATGAGCACCCACACATAAATAATGACTGGCCATGTAACCTTGAGCAAGTTACTTAACCCCAATTGCTTAAAAAAAATCATTAAAGAGAAAATTTCAGGAAAAAACCAAGAAGTCACATATGCACTGATGCAAAATTAAGTAAGCAGAACTAAGAGCACAATTTTCATGATGACTCCAACAATATTTCAAAAAACTATTTTGAAAGACATATAGAAAATCTTATTCATAAAATGACTAGTCCAGAAGACAAATGATGAAATATGCTACCTGTAGCTTGAAAAAAAGAGGTGATAGGCTACTGTTTCATAATGAGACACAAGTTTTTAAGTATGGCCACTCTGTAACTTTGTTTTGCTCTACTCTGATAACTTCTTACAAGGTAGGATTTAGGTAGGATTGTGGAGTGTGATAGTGATTCCAAAAAGAGAAGAAAAAAGATTGTTAGTGGAGCACTTATAGGAAAGGAATGGAAGGGACAAGCTTTTATTAACTACCCTCTATGTGCTAGGCACTGTGCTAAGTGCTTTGCAAATATCTCATTTCATCCTCACAACAACCCTGGAATGTAGGTGCTATTATCATCCCTTTTTCCAACTGATGAGGATACTGAGACAGATAAACATTAAATGGCTTGCCCAGGGTTACATAGCTAATAAGTTTCTAAGTCAGGATTTGAATTCACATGTTCTTGACTCTAGGGTCATCATTTTATTCACTTGTGTTTCTTCATTTTCAGAGGACCATGGCACCAGGGAAATGATGACATGACTTGCAGTTGACTGATTTGAGTGAGGGAGGGATGATTTTATTTACTAGGCAGCACAAAAAAAGACAAGGAAACTCAGATGATAATGTATAACAATGAGTGTTTTAGAACTTACTTGATGGGGAGCCAAGACGGTGGTGTAGAAGCAAGAAAATTCCATGTGCTCCCCACATAACCACCTCAAATACATACAAAAATTACTCTAAACACACTTCAGGGCTACAGAACCCACAAAGTGACAGAGAGAAACAAATCTCCTGATGAAGGCAGCCTGGTAGGCAGACAGTAAGGGTTCATCCCATTATGCTGGGAGCAGAGCCCAACCCCATGTGAGCCCAGTTTTAGCATCAGGGCAGCCCTGACCAGTCATGCCTTGGCGGGACTTTGGGAGAGTGCATCACCAGCAGCTATGCCTTTTTCCAGAATTATCAACCCATAAATGCCAAAGAAAAAGTGAGAAGTCAGTATGGACTTTGGGAACTGGGGGACTGAGAGTGCAGTCTGGCCTCTGCCCCAAGAGAGAGAAGCACTGCCACATGGCCGTTTCAGAGCTCCTGGCCTGCAGATCATAGGGGGACAAAGTGACCATTGTGAGGGATAATTGCTCTTGGTTTGACCTGCTTGGATCTGGATCTCTGTCTAAGGTGGAGGTGCTGAGGTGTGTGACTAGGTGCCAGAGCCAGTGGAGGCTTCAGAGAGGGTAGCCAACTAATACCTCTGGCAGCTGTGAAAACCCCAGCAATTTGGGACAAAGCTCTCCTCTCTGGAAGTAGAGTTCTAGTGTCACAAAAAGGTAAAAAAATCAAGTAACTGAGTGGCAACATGAGCAAGCAAAGGAAGCAAAGCAAGCACTGTAATCTGATTTTAGATTTCTATTTGGAGACAAAAAAGGATCAAAGAATGTATCAGGAGGAAGACAACAAAGTCAGAACTCCTGTACCAAAAGCTTCCAAGAAAAATATGAACTGGTTACAGGCTATATAGTAGCTTAAGAAGGATTTTGAAAACCAAATAAGAGAAGTGGAGAAAAAATTGGGAAGAGAAATGAGAATAATGTGAGGAAATTATGAAAAGAGAGTCAACAACCTGACTAAAGAAAATAACACCTTAAAAAATAGACTATGGGGGTGGCTAGGTGGCACAGTGAATAGAGCGCCGGCCCTGGAGTCAGAAGGACCTGAGTTCGGAGCCGGCCTCAGACACTTAACCCAAACAAACAAAAACCTAGCCGTGTGACCTTGGGCAAGTTACTTAACCCCAATTGCCCTAAAGGGGCAGCTAGGTGGCGCAGTGAGTAAGAGTGCCAGCCTCGGAGTTGGGATGACCCAAGATCAAATCCGGCCTCAGAAAATGAGCACCCACACATAAATAATGACTAGCCGTGTAACCTTGAGCAAGTTACTTAACCCCAATTGCTTTAAAAAAAATAGACTATATCAAATGGCAAAAGAGGCTCAAAAAGCCAATGAGGAGAATGCCTTAAAAAGCAGAATTTGCCACATGGAAAAAGAATTTCAAAAGCTCAATGAAGAAAATAATTCCTTCAGAATTAGATTGGTGCAAATGGAAGCTAGTGACTTTATGAGAAATCAAGATACTATTAAATAGATCTAAACAAATGAAAAAATAGAAGGCAATGTGAAATATCTCAAAGGAAAAAACACTGACCTGGAAAATAGATTGAGGAGAGATAATTTAAAAATTATTGCACTGCCTGAAAGCCATGATCAAAAAAAGAATCTAGAAATAATTTTTCAAGTAATTCTCAACAAAAATTGCCCTGATGTTTTAGAACCAGAGAGCAAAATAGAGGTTGAAAGAATCCACCAATCACTTCTTGAAAAGGATCCCAAAAAGAAAATTCCTAGGAATATTGTAGCCACATTCCAGAATTCCCAAGCCAGGGAGAAAATATTACAAACATCCAAGAAGAACAATTTGAATATTGTGGAAACACCATCAGGATAACACTGGATCTGGCAGCTTCTACACTGAGGGATCAAAGAGCTTGGAATATGATATTCTGGAGTTCAGAGGAGCTGGGATTAAAACCAAGAATCATCTACCTAGCAAAACTGAGTATCATGTTTCAGGGGAAAACATGGTCATTCAATGAAATAGAGGGCTTTCAAGCTTTCTTGATGAAAAAATCAGAATTGAATAGAAAATTTGACATTCAGATACAAGAAATATGAGAAGCATGAGAAGGTAAACAGGAAAAAGAAATAAGAAGAAACTTATCAAAGTTGAACTATTTATATTCCTGCATGAAAAACGATAATCATAACTTATGAAACTTTTCTCAGTATGAGAATAGTTGAAGGGAATACATATATATATATATGTATATATATATGTATACATACATACATATATATGTCTATATAGGAGGGTATATGGGTGTATGAATACACAAGTGAATGTATATATGTGTACAGGTATACATAGACAGAGGGTGCAGGATCAATTGAATAGGAAGGGATGATACTTAAAAAGTGAAATTGAGAGGTGAAAGAGGAATATAATGAGAGGAGATGGGGAGAGACAGAAGGGGATAAATTATCTCATATAGAAGAGGCAAGGGAAAACTGTTACAATGGAGGGGAAGAACAGGAAGGCAAAAGGGAATGGGTCAACCTTACTCTCACTGAATTTGGTTTAGGGAGGGAATGACAAACACACTAAATAGGGTATCTCGCCCTACAAGAGAGTAGGGGAGAATGGGATGAGAGGAGGGATGATGGAGGGGAAGAGAGGTAAGGGGGGAGGGAAATTAGAACAAAACAAAATACCATACAGACTGTTTTCTGTTCTTTTTATGTGGGAGCATCATGTTTCTTGGCATTTGTCAAATTCAGAATAACAAAAAAAGTATAATTTGGTTTAGTTAATTTTTTGTTAAATGTTGTTGACAGTCTTTTTGAGGAATTATTTATGAATCTACATACAAAAAAATTATACCATAGCATAATAAATAAGTCTCCCAAGGAGCAATGTCAAAAGAATTTACACAGTTTTATAACCAGCAGCAATGTTTTTTTTCACCATTCTGTTGATGCTTTTTGTTTATAAAATTAAAATCTTCTAATTTGACATTTTCCATTAATTTTCATTGGATGTCTCCATGCCTGGAATGTTTTCCTCCTCACTTCTGCCTCCTGACTTCCTTTAAATGTCAGCTAAAATCCCCCTTCTATAGAGAGTCATCCCTACCCCCAAATCCTTTAATACTTTCCCCTGAGATTACTTTAATTTACTTTGTATATATTATATTTGTAAATATCTTTTTGCATGGTATCCTCCTTTAGAATGTGAACTCTTCAAGAGCAGGGACTATTTCTTTTTATCCTCAGAATTTTGCACAATACCTAGCATGGAGTGAATGCTTACTGTTTGTTGACTTATTCTTAGCAAACTACACCTACTTTCAGTTATCCTAATATTAAATCAAATACCTTAAAGATCTTAATCAGAGGCAGGGAATGATCTTATTGTGGAATATATTAGGAACCAAGCAGTTATCAGAAGAATAGGATACTCCTTTTTAGGATCCTTTTCTCCCATCTCATTTATCTCATGATAGTAGGACCCTTATTATTAATATCCAACTTTATAAGGAACATATTTTCATTACCAGAATACATTTTGTATTAAGTGTTGTTAAAAGGGTAAGGGATTGTCAGGCATTCATAATAATTGAACTTTCTGAAAAACAAATGAGATGAAAGGCATATATGGTGAGAGCTTACCTTCCCTACCTGTCCATGCCAAAAAGAGTTTCTCAGTAGGCTTGTCAGTCTTTAAGAGGTGATATATATTTATATACAAATGACTGAATTTCCGTTGTGGGGAATGACTGTGCTTCCTGATTTTCCCTAGTTATTTACCTGCTATTCTGTTTCAGTGAAATGTTTTTTTGTTTAAAGTCCCTCTCCAGTTAGTGAATAGAGTGAACCCATTAGAAAATGGGTTCAAGTCATATTTGCATAATTATGACTACATATTTGACCCAGGTAACAAGAGGTTGAAGAATTGATTGGAATATCCATTATAATCATATTCCCAAATGATTTTCCTTGACCAGATAATGTATAACATTATTTTAGGACCTGCAACAGGAGGAGAGATTTCCAAGGAATTTAAGTGAAATTTTCTTTCCAGGCCATGAAAGGATTAATTTATATCCACATCTCAGTATGTATTGATATTGATAGGTCATAATATGTCTATGGCAGGAAATTAATTTTTCTATATCTTCAAAAATGTGAGGTTCTAAGTATTTAATGTAGTCCTAGGGAGGGTTGATTGAGAATTCACGTAGATTCATGGATGTAGACCTTAAAAAACCTCAGAGTTCACCTAGTTTAATTCCCATATGCTAAAAATAAGGAAAGTTAGTCCCTGAAATATGAAGGGACTTGTACATATTGTTATATAGTGTGAAATAATATAGCTATGATTCACATATGTTTTCTGTCTTCAGTGCAAAGTGTTGTTTTACATTCTCTCATTTTGGCATAATAATCATAGTTATTGCTTTTATATTACTTCAGAGTTTATAAAGCATTTCACAAATGTTATCTCATTTGATCTTCACAATCACCCAGGGAGATTGTTACTATTATTATCTTCCTTTTACAGGTGAGGAAACTGAGGATAGGAGAGGTTAATTAACTTGCCTAGGGTCACACAGCTAGTGTCTGAAGCATTTTTGAACTCAGGTCCTCCTGATTCCAATTCTAGCATTCTATCTACTGTGCCAACCTTATAATGTTCTAGAAGTCTTTTATTGCTTTTTTTTTGGAGGGGGGAAGGCAGGACAATTGGGGCTAAGTGACTTGCCAAGGTCACATGGCTAGTACATGTTAAGGGTCTGAGGATGGATTTGAACTCAGGTCCTTCTGACTCCAGGATCAGTGCTCTATTCACTGTGCCACCTAGTTGCCCCTAGAAGCCTTTTCTTACAAGGTAATTGAAACATTCATTATATATGGCACATTAATTTTTAGAAAGTACTTTCCTTAAAATGTAGGGGACCCTAGTATCTGCATTTCCATCTGAGGAAACAGATTTATTAATATTTTTTTGGAAGTGGAAGAGTGCAGTGGTAAGAGTACTGTGTGTTCAAATCCTGGCTCTTCCGCTTTCTTTGTGACTTTGGATAGGTTATAGGATTTCTCTGGGCTTCCATTTCCACATCTGTAAAAAGAGGAGCTTGGATAGGTTGACTGTACAAGTCACTTCTAGCTCTGAATCTATGTGTCTAGAGATCAATCATTCACGGCTATACAGCTAGTAGGTATCAGAGCTGGGATTTGAAGCTGGGTATCTTTATTCAGTATCTAGAGCTCTTTCCCCTACACTACTGGTGATCTATTTTTTCTTCTACACTTACTGCATGGGAGACATTCACTTTTCATGATGCATGCTTTTATCATCTTCTATTCAAAGCCCATCATGAAATGTAATAAAGCAGAAACCAAACAGTGCATGGTTTTCTTTGATGAATGGATTTAGAGGAGATATCTTATGCAACAAACTCATTCTTCAGGCTTCAGACCAGATTTAAAAGTCTTTTCAACATAGCTTCTTAAGACTTTGAATATAAAACTATTTGAATTACTAGACAGGAAGTGTCTGAAACATTTATTCCTTTAATAATGAAATTTCTGTTTGTAAAAAACGGAAATCAAACAACTTTTCCAAGGAGTTATCAAAAGAGTATTATTGTGAAGGATGGAGAACAAGTAAGAATTGTACCTAATGTGAGATGAAAGAAATGTTCATTGCATTGTCATATTCCTTAAAAGGTAGATAAAATATCCCCAGTGAATGTGTTTCCATGAGGATCTCAGCTACAAAAACCAACACACTCCTGCTTCCTCATTGCTCCTTTCCTCAGTTATTTTTTCCCCTTTCTTTTTTTCCTTTCTTTCCCTCTCATCAGCAAGTACTGTGAACAAGTACTGACTCTGGAGCAAGAAGACTGAGTTCAAATCCTATCTCTAATAATTATTCTAAGTGAGTCCTTGGGCAAATCATGGTCTCCCTGAGTCTCAGTTTCCTTATCTTTAAAATGAGAAGAGTGAACAGTTCTTCATCTATGATCCTAAGATTCTTGCTTAATGGAGAATGGTTTAATCTATAGAAAAGAAGGAAGGGTGAAAAGATATCCTGGGAACCTAAGCTGATTTCCCCTGGACTTTCTTATGTGTTTTTACCCTGTCACAGACACACGTGTCCTAGCTGGAAATTCAAGGTCTCTAAGCAAAAATGCCATAAAAGTTGACTTTATCCTGGCCCAATTGCAAGCCAACAGATTTGGGTTATTTGAGAATAGTGCTTGGGGTATTCCCTTGCAGACTGGCCTCTTAAAGATTGTGGGATCCTGACTAAGTATTCTCTCCCCCCAACTCCCAGAACCCTGTCCATGCACACACACACACACACACACACACACACACACACACACACACACACGCAATGTAAATACACTTTCCCTTGCTCAGCCCCAGGTTTAAGAGTATGGCTCAAGATAGTTCTAGTGATTCCTGGAAATTCTTTTTTTTTTTTTAAAGCAATTGGGGTTAAGTAACTTGCTCAAGGTTACACGGCTAGTCATTATTTATGTGTGGGTGCTCATTTTCTGAGGCCGGATCTGATCTCGGGTCATCCTAACTCCGAGGCCAGCGCTCTTACTCACTGCGCCACCTAGCCGCCCCTTTAGGGCAATTGGGGTTAAGTAACTTGCCCAAGGTTACACGGCTAGGTTTTTGTTTGTGTGGTTTAAGTGTCTGAGGCCGGCTCCGAACTCAGGTCCTTCTGATTCCAGGGCCGGCGCTCTATTCACTGCGCCACCTAGCCGCCCCGGAAATTCTTATTTGTGTAATTGTCCCCTCTACAATTATCTTTCCCACCAGTTCCTGTTCTTTTTTTTTTTTTTTTTTTTTACAACAGTCAGGACCTAGAAGTAGGGGAGATGATCTGTGAAATGGATTTCCTGACTCCATAGGAAAAAGAGAAAGATGAGAGGGCTTTACTCTCTTGCTCTAAGGAGAATATACAGTTCCTGTGCCATGTCAGAGTATGGGAAGAAGCAGATTTAAGTTAGGAGTTTACAGTCTGTTCTATGGAAAAATCATGATGAAAAATGCTTTTCATATTCAAACAATTCAGAAAAAGCAAAATAGAGACTTTATTTGTAATTTATCAAATATAAATACTTTACTATTTTTACCAAAATTTATTTATCTTCCTTGTGGCTCTACACACACATACTCATATATGTATACATGTTTATAGACAGGTATGTATATATACATACATGCATGCATATATATGTAATTTATGGAGATCCATAACAAAGCATGTTCTGATCTGTCAAAAATAGCTCATTTTTTATGGAACTCACCAATCCCTGAAAACACATTAGCAATGATTAAATAATACTTGCTTGTCTCCTGATCCCTAAGCTGCTTAGTCTAGGTGGCATTTTAAGTGACAAAATTAGGAGCTTCATTTCAAAAATAGCCAACTGGTTAAACATGATTATTATTAGATAAAAGAAAATCCTCACTTAAATCTTTGTCCTATTTCTAATTAGGGGACTATGAAGGTGGATTTACCTAGGTTGTTGAAGGTTACATCAAAGGAGCAAAAGCTCTTGGCAAGTCCTAGCAAACTGGAAAGGCCTTTAATTTATATTTCTATATAAATAGCACTTTTATATAGCACTTTATGGTTTGCAAAGCTCTATGGATATATGCCATTACATTTGTTCCTCATAGCATTCCTGGTAGGTAGGTACCATGATTATGTTCATTATTACAACAATGATGATAATAATAATAGCAACCTTTATTAAGTACCTATTATGTGCCAGACACTGTGCTAAATGCTATATATATATATATATATATAGACTATTTGATCCTTACAACAACCCTGTGAGGTAGATACTATTATTATTCCCATTTTATAGTTGAAGAAACTGAGGCAAAAAGAGGGTAAGTGATTTGCCTAAATTCATAGTAAGTCTCTGAGGCTGGATTTTAATTTGGGATCCCTTACTTCAGGCCCAGGGCTCTACTCCCCAAGTGAGGTTGACTATTTGAGTGTATTCCTGGCGATGAACTGTTAGTCTTTTTTCCCTTGGAAGATAGCAATTTACTGCCTGTGTGATCTTGGGTAGATAGTTCCCTTACTCTCTCTGAGCTTTAGTTTCCTCACTTGCAAAGTAAGGAGATTGCACAATATGACCTTGGAGATCCCTTCCAGCCCTCAACCTATGTTGGTGACCAGGCCAGCTAAATATGGAGAAGTTCATGGTAGCCAGTAGGTAATGGATTCTTGAACCTGTCTACAAGGTCATGGGATGCATTATTAGTTGAAAATCTCCTGGATGAAATCATAGATCCTATTGAGGTATCAACTAGAAGTAAATTGAAGCTAAACTCTACTGCAAACACCAAGGAATTTGCAATTATTCTCAGAGGAAAAGAGTTAAATTTGGAGTCAGGAGACCTTGTGCTCCTGACTCCAAATCCCAGTTCTGCTATGTCTTACCATGGTAAACTCAAGCAAGTCACTTAAGCGTTCTAGGCCTCAGGTTTCTCAGTCTATTCATAAAAGTTTAGAATAGGTAACATCTAAAATTCCTACCAGTTCTAAATCAATGATTGTCTGTGATACCTGTTTTCTTTCTTAGCCAAAGTTAGTCATAATGTTCCTTGTGGGTTATTTACATGAATATTCCTTCAAGTTAAACTTTAATTGCATCTTATTTTGCTAAGTATTTTTTCCTTCCTGTTTTTGACATTGATGCATCTTAAGTTTAGCAGCTACATCCACTTAACACTGCATTTCCTTTTCCTTGGTGTGGTGTAACATCATAGTTTCATTGCATAATTTGCGTTCCTCTTCTTACCACTCTTCATCTCCTAGTTTGTGAAAGAAAAATTACACGTGCTGTGTTTCATGATTTCCCTTCCTTCCAGTGTAAGCCTTAAAAATTCCATTGTATTACTCCTTGGAAGGGAAACTTTATACTTCATTTATTCATTCATTAACTATTTATGAAAAAAGAATGTTTCATTTTCAGCAGCTGAATATATCAGATTAATTAAAAGCCTCTCAATTAGATAGAAGCCTCTCCTTAATAATATGATATTTGCAAAGCCATAATATTATTGTTAGTAATAGTAATTCAGATTTATATACTTCTGTATGGTTAAAAAGTTTTTTATTCCTTATATCATTTGGTCTTTACAACAACTCTCTGAGGCAGGTACCACAAATATTGCTATTCATATTTCACACATGTAGACTCAGAGAAGAACAGATACTTGCTCCAAGGTCACTAAGTTAGTAAGTGCTGGAGTCTGATCAATTTTTCTTTTCTTATTCCACATCAAGTGCTCTTATCTCTATTGAAATAAGTTCCAACATTCTACATAGGCTACAATAAAAAGAGAAAAAAATGATACACCTGGTCATATATTTGTTAATATCATACAGATTTATTGTAAAATCTCCTGCCGTGGGATCCTGGGTTTTGGATTTGTGAGCATTGACCACATGTAGCCTGGATCCAGGCCTACTTCGCTAGTTCTTGACCTTCACCCCATACTTCAAATGCTGCATACCCTTTCTTCCCACTCCAGTTTTCCTACCCTAGGAAAGTTCTGAGAACAGAATTAAGTCTGACTATCAAAACCCTCATTGCTAGCTGCCATTCTGCTAGGTGAAGTTTTTATTTTTTTCCCTATTGGAATGCAAGTGCATTGAGGGCAGGTACTGTCACGCGTGTTTATATTTGTATCCTGGAGGATTACCAAAATAAGAATCACTTAGGAAGGGCTTAACAAATATAAATACATTCCTTTATGTCCCTTAGCTTTAAGAGAAAAAAAAACAAAGATAATTACTTTGTAATTGTCCTTCTGATTATAAGATTTCTTAAAAATCACATCGGTTTTCTTCATTTAGCAGCATTAGCCCATGTTTTGCCATTTGTATACTCAAGATTCACAGGAAAATATTCATTAATTGAATGAATTAGCTATGAGTCAATAACATGAAGTACCATTTTGTGAAGGAGGAAATTTAACATTTACTTCCTAGATAATCAATGATTCAGTTGATTCAAATCTTGGAGTAAATGTTTCCAAACTTGCAGTCTTCCAAACAGCAAAAATTAGAGATGCCAAATGAAATGTGTCTAAGGGCTTGAGCAGTGACCACAATAATAATTCTGGTTTAGAGTTAATGCTCAAATGAAAAGTTAGCTCGGGAGGCAGTGATGTCCCCATCACACTGAAACAGAGGCTGGTTTACCACTTGTTGGGGTTCTTGCTCAGGTATGATTTTGAGAAGATGATCTCTGAGATCCCTTTCCCCTTTGAGGTTCCTTGAATATCTTTGAGATTTTCATTTTATATTCTAATCATGTTCATGTGGTGTTCAATTGCTTTCAGCAGTGTCTGACTCCTTGTTGACCCCATTTGGGGATTCCTTGGCAAAGATAATGGAGTGGTTTGCCATTTCCTTCTCCAACTCATTTTATAGATGAACTGAGACAAACAGATTTAAGTGACTTCTCTAGGATAACATAGCAAGAAATTGTCTGAGGTCAAATTTGAACTCAGTTTCTCCGGACTCCAGGACCAACACTCTATCCACTGTATGCCCTCATAGGCAAACAGGGTTAAGTGACTCGCTCAGGGTCACATGGCTAGTAGTTATCTAAGGCCATATTTGAACTCATGAGGATGAGCCTTTCTGATTCCAAGCCCACCTTGAATCTCCACTCCTAGCCACTGTGCCACCTAGCTGCCTCTCTCCCCCTCCTTGAAATATTTATATTATATCCAGAAGCATTTGGTATGGAAAAATATTCATAGGGTCCTACAATTCATGTGAATTTGCAGGGCATTTATTCATTTTATGGGTAAATTATGGGTAGATTAACTGGCACTTAAAGAGGTTAAATGATTTCTGTTTGGTTTCATAGACATATAACTGGGACTAGAGCTCCCTAACAGGAATACATCCGACTTCTAATTCCAAATCTCCTGAGACTCACAATAGTGGGCCTTAAGTAATTATAATAATTCAGCAAGAGTTATCAGAATATCAGGATATTTATTGTAAGCTGCTATAAGCAATATATACTCAGAGATAGTAGACTAAATTTTTTAAATCCCTTAAATTTTTTGAGATTATATACTTGTTGAAGATCAATTATTCACCTTGTTGAATTTTTATTAGCTATGTAATTATCTTGTCTACTTGGAGAAAATGACAGGAGCAATGGAGAACTATCCAGTTTCAGTGAGAAAGCCCCTGCTGACTGGCTGTCTTTTTTCTCTTACTTTGTTAAGTATAAATTTCTCCTATTTTCTTTTCAAATATAATTGCAGTTGCCTTTAGTTTTATAATTATGAGACAAATTTTTGCTTTGGGGTTTAGAATTTACCTCTTTGATTTGATAGGTTTATAAATAGTTCATTCCTTTATTTATGGAATAGAGAATAAAACTATTTGCAAACTAAATGTATGTTTCAGGATTTAAAGGGAATATTTTTCTTGGGGGTCTTTACTCTTGCTTTTAGTGCATTTTCTTGTTTGTGAGAGGCAGTGTGATGAATAGCAATCTTGTTACTTAGTAATATTCAAAAAATAAAATAACTAGACTTATAATCAGGCAAGCCTGGGTTTGAGTCCTGCCTTGGATACTTAATAGCTATGTGACTCTGGGTAAGTTAACTTCTCTTAACCTCACAATCTTTAAAATGGAAATGATAATACTTGTAACATTTATCATCCAGGGTTGTTGTGAGGACCAGTTGAGAGAGCATATGTAAAGTGCTCTATAAAACTTATTGCACTTATATAAATGTCAGCTACTATGATGGTGATGATTATTCTCCCTTCTGAACCCCAAAGATAGTAAGCATTTTTTCCTCAGTCTTCAGAAATGAGGAACTTTGGAAGAATGTGGAGATGCATAAGGCTGAGAAAAAGGGTACTGATAAATGTAAGCACTACTAATTCACATCTGTTAATGAAATATAATTGTTTAAGAAATGCTTATTTGCAAAGAAGGCATCCTTTTTACACAGACTTCTTTCATTAGCACAGTTGTTGATGTGGAGGCATCATGTTTTAGGAAGGATATTGGAAAGGAAGGTAAACAAGATAGTAAAGTGCCCTAAGGTTATGCTATATGAAATTTGTATGAGGAACTGGTGAAGTTTAGTCTCAACTGGAAGAGATTTAAGGGACATATAAATGCCATGAAAGGCTATCCTGTTTAAGAGGGATTGGATTTATTTTACTTGGCCCCAGAGGGCAGAAAGAAGTAAGAACCCAGGGTATAAGTTGAAAACTTAGTTGATATCAGGAAAAATTTTGTAACCATTAGAGCTATCAAAGAATGCTTTAAAAGATAGCCCATTCCTCCTTGCCAGAACCTTTTAGGAAAAGTGTAGATAACCATTTGTTGGTTGTGTTGTCAAGGGATTCTTGTCTAGTTAAAGCTTGTACTAGATGACTTTTGAGGCCTCTTCCCAATCTGAGATACAGTGAAAGTCATCCTCCTCTTTTCAACACAAGTTTCTGAAAACAGTAAAGCAAAATTGAGTGTAGGGTGATGGAGGTTTTCCCCTGCCAGAGTATTACACTGAAGCATGCAGGTTTTGCTACTAGCAAATATTCATGTGAAACAGAGGTTTCTGCTAAGTGAATAGAGAACACTGACCTTGCCTCCCTCCTTAACTTACTTTTTGTCTGAATAAAATCCAGATGTAGTTAAAGCAGAAAGGAAGATGTCAGTGTCTGCACCTTAAGCTAGTTGGTTATCTGTAACTGGAGGCTTTGATATCTGAGAGACTTAGGGATTGAAAAGGAAACATCTAATCTTAGCCTAGGGCACTTGGTCTGATTTTTATTAACTGGGTATAGTGGCTGAGACTGAAAAACTGCTACCTAATCTAACATAGTATTTGCCACTATAGCTAGCAGATTGGAGGTCTGCAAGATGAGATGGAGGTGAAGAGATGATCAGCTTAGGGGAATAACTTACTTGATGAGGAGCACACCAGGTGAACACAGTTTAGTGATGCACTTAGTATACACACCTTGCCAAGCAGAGAGCTAGTCTCCTGAGTGCAGCTCAGTGACATAATCAGAAGACATGTAGGAGAGGAGGAAACCCACAACATTGGAAGTGATAGGTATCCCTTTCCATGTATTCCTCCCATGTGGGCCCATACGTATGTGATCCTTATGCATGATCATTTTCTCAAATGATGATGAGTACATTTGTGGGTGTATGCCCTATGATCTTTTGCAAATCTTACTATGCAAATTCATTAAATGCCTCTACGTTGAGTTAATTTGGTCCCCTGGCTGTGTAAGGACACTCATGGAGTATTGTGAGTGATTGATTTGAGAGGGTGTGGACCTTTAGATTACCTTGATCCTGCTAGCTATCCTGGGGCCCCAGAATGGGGGTGATGTGTGAATTGGATGCCGTAGTTGCTGCAAACCTATATGATAGGTATAAATAAATAAAATAGCTATTAAGCATTTGCTATAATATTAAGAACTGTGCTAAGTCAGATAGAGTCTACCCTTGAAGAGAATTTATATCCTAAAGGGGAAAATGGTAAGAGGAAGGGTAAAGAGGAGGAATACTTGCTCCAGGAAGTGCTATGGTAGCCTGAATCCTAGAAAGGTAAGACCAAAACTCACCTATCAAAGTCCAGCATGGTTCCAGGGAGGGAAAAGGAAGAGATGATGTCATTTTTTAGTCATGTCTGTCTGACTTGTGACCTGATTTGAGGTTTTCTTGGCAAAGATATTGGGGTGGTTTGCCATTTCCTTCTTCAGCTCACTTTAGAGATAAGGAAAATGAGGCAAACAAGGGTTAAGTGACTTCCTCAGTGTCACACAGCTAATAAATGTCTGAGGCTGGATTTGAACTGATTCCAAGGGTGGCACTCTATCCACTGAACCAAAGTGAATTCTTTGTTAAAGGAGAGATCATGTGCTTTAACTTTAATTAATCAGTACAAATGTTGTTCACTGATGACCAAAATATTTTTCTTTGCAACTTAATGTTGTTGGTTTTTAAAAAAATTTACAAAGGGACAATCAGTTCAGTATTATTCTTTTAACTCTGTTATCTTCCCTTTATGTCACTTCATGAAAACCTTCCAATAAAAACAGCTGATATAGCAATTTAATTCTGCAAATCACTTTATTTGCTGTTTATAACAACTCTCAGTGTAGAAGGTTGGAAGCTCATCTTAACTCTATTCCTTTTTTGAAATCAATCGTGTTTAAAATTTTCCCTATTCTGGAAGGTGTTTAATTTATTTTTCCTGTCTTTCTCTCTAATCATTTGCTTAAAACACTTCCAAGTTTAACTCTACTCATAAACTTCCTTTTTCAAGCTTATTAATGAAGATGTGTTCAAGAACAAATACCAAAACCTATGTTCCTCCATTCAAATTCTGTTTTTAAGTATTTTTCTCTCCTTCCTTACCCACAGCCTTCTTTGATTAGTAAGTCTGTATCATCATTTGCTCCCTGCCTTTTTTCATTATTTATGCATAGCAGTACTGCCAAAGATTTAAAAATCATCAACTCTATAGCCAATGTTTTCTGTTGACACAAACATAGACATAGCTAAACTTAGGAGCTCAAAAAACAATCCTATATAAACCAGCAAGAGAAATAACATATTATTCTTAGATACATTTTTGGCCATAATATTAAATTTTAAATTAAATACTAAATTTCACTATAAAACATCTAGTGAAGAGAAAGACTTTGTATTAGCAACTCAGAGAAGTGTCCTAGAAAGACATAAAGAATTTTTGAATATGGCATCAAGAAAATATGTGACTTATTAGCAATAAAACAATGGATCAATGAAGGAGAGAGGCATATGCCTGTAGGCAAACATAGAATTCATTCAAATATATAAATCCTTATGAAGACTTAATGGAGGGTAACATAAAGAGACCTGCAGAAAGAAAAGAAAAAAGATGGGATCATCACAGTATGTCTTCAAATCAATTTATTTGAGGGTGGGAAAGAGGAAAGGAATGAGGAAAATAAAGGACAAAGGAGATTAATGAGAGAGAGAAAGGAGAATGGAAGATGAAAAAACACTGTCATGTAGCTCTGGGCAAACTGTACTAGGCCTCCCATTTTGAAGAGACTGAGTCTTATGCCAAGAGAGCTGCCACACTGGCTGTCTAGGTTGTATGTTACAGTTCAGCTGAATGCACAAATTATACTAAAGTGAGAAAAGCAACTTCTTTGGGTTCAGTTCCATTTGACCTTAAAGAGACATAATCTTAAAGAGAAGACATTGGAATGAGGAAAAAAAAAACCCAACAAACAGATAAAAGACCCAAGAAAGAGATGTAAAAGGTCTTACAGTTAGGGATTGATAAAAAACACTAAGGAGAGAAATTCATTTTCAGCTTTTGTCATCCCAGAAAGTGGAGCACCTTGGATACTTCATGAGGTTACATCTGGTAGAACTTTATTCACCAGTTGTAATTTGTCCCACTTAGGAAAAGGATTAGAACATAATATAGCGTCCCCTTGCTTCCTTGACCCAACTCAATTCTGTTTATCCTGTCAGAGACTTACACAACAGTGACTGTTTTCCCTCAGAGACCAAAAAAAGTAAGTGGCTCTTCATCTTTCCATTCCCCAACATACTCCCTTTTTATCTTTACTAGCTGGATAAATTAGGTCATGTTCACAGGTCAAGTTCTGAAAAAAATAAGTTAACCTACAATTAATCAGTGAATTATGACTAGTTACATAATGATTAAAATCAAACTTTTCTGCAAATGGGCAGGGTAAACAAATGTTTTATCCCAGTCTTGTCTTTTTTTTCCATTTTCTTCACATTGAAGACCCCTCCCTCATCCCATGGATCCTGCTGTAATACCACCCCCCCAAAATGGTAGGGATATCACAAGGATATAGATATAGAGCTGAAACAAAATTTGGAAGTCATGTAGTCATGGGATCAGAAATTTAAAACTCAAAGGCACTCTGCAACTGAACTTACCTAGTTCAGTCACCTCATCTTAAATATGAGGAAACCTAGACCTGTAAAGTGACTTGTCCAGGATCCCCCAGAGGAGTTGTAGGGACAACTGACTATTCATTCTATATTGTCTGGTCTGTAACTTCTATGACCTTTCTTATCGTATGCAAAAGGATATGTTTGCTTCCTAGAATGTTTTAGCTGCAAGTTCCATCCTTCCTCTGGGGAATATAAATGACTTGATTTTGCTTGCTAGAAAATGCACACACATATTTGTACCTAGTTATATTAATAATTGAGACCTCTCTTCCTCCCATGTTCAGATCCTTGTGTATTAGAAGTTTATTGCCTTCTCTCCTATATAATCCATGTAAGCATTTATATGTAGGTTCCTAAGGGAAAAAGCTATAAACATCTCTGCCAAAGGGCCTTTGAGCCTCATTTGAGAGAATGATCCAAGGCCATTCCCCTGGCTCGGGCTATTTAGAGATAGAACTCCCTGGGAAGACTCAGGCTTATATTGACAGTATCTTAACTGTTTAATATTTCCTATACTCATATTTTACATCTATTCATTCATGTTTTCTTTTCTTTTCGTTTGTAAAACTGGGGGAGGAAATATACCTTTATAGATAAGAATCCACTTGGACCCAAGTATCCCCATTGCACCTAGGATGATTAGTCAATTACTCTCCTTCACTCTTGTTGACAGATCTTTATTGGTGGTTTAATATTCTAATCCTACACTTCTCACCCCCCCCTCAACCAATTATACAGCTTAGAGGCCAAAGCATAGAATTGGAAAAAGAGGTGCAAGATAACACTTTGTTCTTAGAAGCTCACAAAAGGAAGACACAGTTCTAACACATACTTGAGACTGGACTTTTCTAGGGTGGGGGAGAGGGAAAACAAACAAACTAAAAACCCAGGAAGCCATCTTTAGAAGCTGTGCTAACATCACCCTAATCTCCAGAGATTTAGATGACTTTAGTGCCCCCTCCTCTCCTTTTCAGTCCTCCTGAGGTCTCAGTCAGCTGTACAGAACATCCTTTGACATATTTTATTTGGTACATCTTTTTTTTCCTCTTTTTCCCTTTCTTAGTACAGATGGTGGGTTACCACATAATCACTCACTTGGAGAAGCCTTTACTGCCACATCAAGGAATTGAAATGGGCATGCAAACTAATCAAGTCTTTTCAATTAAAAACTACTTTACAGACAGCAAGCCCTCATTCATTTCGTTGCGGTGAGTGGCCCTAAATCAACAGGTAGTAAAGAGCAGAGCCAAAAACCAAATTCTCTGACTCCAAGTAGAGTGCCATGTCCACTTTTCTCTATTGACTCTTAAAACTTCCTTAGCATTTATTACTATCAAATTGCCTCTGGGAATCACTGCAGCATCCAAAGAAAGGAATCCAAAGGTACTAAGGCACTAAGGTAGTCAAAGTGAATAAAATATATTTTTTGTCCCAACACCCTTGGCACAATACATTCTTTTCTGTGATCTGTGATTTTATCAGTATAGGGAACTTATAGTGAAAAAATTGCATTGATTCAGACAGCCAACTCTTCTATAATTCATAGTCTTAGAAAGTTGCCTGGGTGCACTGAGAAGTGAAGTTATTTGTCCATGGTTACCCAGTTAGTATGTTTCAGGAGTTGGACTTGAACCCAGGACTTCCTAATTTCAAAGCTACCCTTCTATCCAATATTCCTACCTACCTCTCATAGACAAATTATATAGGGATAGGAGTATAACAACAGCTCACATGACATAACAATAATAGATGACTATATAACATTTTAAGGTTTACAAAGTACTTTACTCAAACTGTGAGATCAGTGGTTCAATATCTACATTTTATAGATATGGAAATAGGCTCTGAGTAGTAGCATCTAGCCTGAGGTCACACAGCTGTTAAGAGCTTTAGCCAAGACTAGAACTGAGGTATATCAATTACCCCCTCCTGGGTCACTTCCTTGTTGTGGCACAGGGGCTTATGAAGCTCAATGAAACTATGAGCTGTGCCATGCAGGATTACCCAAGACAGACAGGCCATGGTTGAAAGTTCAGACAAAAAATGATCCATTGGCAAACTACTTCAGTATTCTTGCCAAGAAAACTGTATGGATAGTATTAAAGTGATGAAAGATAGGACTTTGGAAGATGAGTCCCTTAGGTAGGAAGATATCCAACATATTACTGGGGTAGAGTGGAAGACAACTTACAAGTAGCTTCATAAAGAATGAAGAAGCCAGGCAAAAACAGAAAGGAAGCTCAGTTATGGATGTGTCTGGTGACTAACAGAAAACCCAGTGCTTGAAATATTGGTATTCCATTGGAACCTGGAAGGTAAGATCTATGAACCAAGGTAAGTGGAATGGGATCTAACAAGAGATGGAAAGTTTAAAGGTTGAAAGCAAAAGGAGAAGGGGATAATAGAGAATGAAATGGATAGATAGTGTCATGGAAGAAATGAACATGAGCTTGGGTAGACTTTGGAAGATAGTGGAGGATAGAAGGGCCCTTCAGGAAGATGAGTTCATAATCCTGCCGCAGATATTAAATAGCTGTGTAACCCTGGGCAAGGCACCAAACCTCTTTTTACCTTCAGTTTCCTCATATTTAGAACAAGGGGACTAGCTTTCATCTACCTTTAGCTTGTATTCCAGTACTAAATCTTTTATTCCTAAGATACTAACACTAGTTGGTGAAATTGTGGAGGGTAGAACCGAACCAAATGATATTAAGTCCTTTCTCCCTGCAGGACACAAACAGAACTGAATCCTTCCTAGGACTTTCCTATCATTTTCACGGGCAAAGATTTAGAGTCTAATCATTTCTTTTTGTCAGGAGGACATTATTCCCACATCTATGGATGCTGACTAATGTCCTGTGAATAAAACTCAGTTTTTGTGACCTCTGGATAGGATAGAGGACACTAGAAATTCTTAATCTGCATCCATGAATTAATCAACAAATATTTTGAAAATGTATTTCAACAGAATTGGTTTCCTTTGTAATTTTATGTATTTTATTTTATGAATTTTAACACCTTATTCAGAGAAGAGATCCATTGTCCTCACCAGTTTAATGGGGTCCATGAAGAAAAAAAAAATTCAAGAACTATTTTAATCTATTTCATATGCATGGACACTGGCCAGAATGCTGGGTCCTTGGGCATGAAGACACTTATTTTGTAGACTCCCTGAAGTTTGTGTTTATTGAAAATGTTGTATGGGAAAATTTGAAGCAAAAAGTGGGAGGCCTAGAAAGAGCTGGACAGAAGCCATATGTGTTTCTTGTTAAATAGTATAGTAGTTCAGGTCATAAAAATCATATCCTTGACTTACTTTTCAGTTATTCTTCCAGAAATCAAAAGAGCATGTGTAGTACAACAGATACAGCTCTAGAATATGTAAATAAGCAGGTAAGTGAAAAATGACCAAATCCATAAATGGATGAATGAATCAATAAATAAAATGCTGGCTTCTAAAATTTTTGGGAAACATTCAATATTCTTCATTAGCTCTGCCCCAGGGAATATTACAGTGAAAGGACTCCTAGGATTTTTGCCTACATAGTCCACAAGGAGGGCTTCCTGATTTTCTGTTATATTGATTATTTTAGGCATCCTGCAATAAAATTTGATGGAACTGGCATCATTCCATCTAATTTGGTCTTATAAATGCAATTCTATCCCACTGAGAAACTGGAAAGGAAAGCAGATAAACACTTAAAGTCTTATAAAAATATATTTAAATGTCTGTGAAAACAACTGACATGTATGTAAACCATGGACTTTTGTTTTTGGCACTTTCTTTTCCAAAGCTAGAAAAATCATGTTTTCTGCCCTAGAATAAATTTTAAACCAAATCCTCCTGACTCAATGAATACCATTCCCATCATACTTTGCTTTACTAATACTTGAGGCCTTTCCAGACCTTTTCTTCTTAGGTTGTCACATTTCTGTCCATGTACTCTAGATTGCAGCCAACTTGCAATAACTACTCTTCTATTCTTGAATATGCTTTGTTCTCTGGATCGCTGCTTACACCAGTCCTTATTTCTGAAATTCCAGGAGCAGAACAGAAATACTGGAGGTCTATAAACAACATTCGTTGATCTGACCAAGGTCTTTCATACTGTCAATCGTGAGGGCTTGTGGGAAATTGTGACAGAATTTGGTTGCCTGGAGAAATTCATCAGTGCTGCATGTCAGTTTCATGATGGCACATTTGCACAGGTTCAGGAAAATGTGCAATACACTTGCAGTTTCTCAGTCACCAATGGAGTGAAGCAGGGTTATGAACTTGTTCCTATGCGTTTTATCATAATGTTTTCATCAATGTTGTCAGATACCTTCAATGAAGATAAAAATGGCATCAAGGTCAACTACTATACTGAGGATAAAATATTTATCTTGAAAAGACTACAAGTCAAGATTAAAGTGGAGAGAGGGTTGATTATAACTTTTTGTACACAGATGACTGTGCACTCAATGCAGCCTCTCAGGCTGAGATGGATTGATTCTCTGCCACTTTTGCTAATTTTGGCCTGAAAATTCCCCACAAAAGAGGTTTTCCACAAACCAACACACCATCCATACATGGAACCATTATTTACAGCAAATGTTGAAATTTTGAATACTATGGATAAATTCACTCACCTTGGCAGTATACTTTCCAGGCATAGGTGATACACATAGGTGATGAAGTTGACTCACACATTACCAGAACTAGCTCAGTTTTTGGTAGGCTTTGAAGGAAAATGTGTGAGAGAAGAGCTATCAGACTGCCTACCAAGCTAAAGGTCTACAGAGAAGGTGTGCTGATGTCATTGGTATATGTCCGTGAAACTGGACAATATATCAGCTCCATTCCAAGAAACTGCATCACTTCCACATGAATTGTCTTAGGAAGATTCGGAAAATCATCTGGCAAAATAAAGTACGTGACACTGAAGTCCTTTATCATGCTCAACTGCCAACCATTCAAGTTCTATTGCAGAGAGCTCAACTGATGGGCTGGTCACATTGTTTAAATACCAAATGTACATTTGCCTAAAAGATTATTTTATAGAGAACTCACATAAGGCAAGCACTCATGGGGAGGTCAGAAGAAGTGATGCATCAACACTCTCAAGGTCTTTCTGCAAAACTTTGAAATTGTGAGATGTAAAAAAATTAAAAAAATTAAAAAAAAACAAAACAAAACAAAAAAAAAGAAATTGTGAGACGTGGGAGATGAATGCAAAAGACTACTCAGTATGGTGTGCCTGTATCAAAAAAGGCACAGTGCTCTATGAGTATAGCAGAATTGCAGTAGAGTAAAAGACATGTGAGCTATGCAAATTTAGACATCTGTCCTCTAAATGTTCATATGAACTATTTGTACCCAAAGTGTGTTAGAGCTTTCTGAACTTGTATTTGTCTGATTAGACATAGTCAGATAGACACACAATACCTTGACCTCAACGTAGTGAACTTATTTTGCTCCTCTTTGAGCACAAAAGAGAAATACCAAACACCTGGAATGTCCTTCTCTCCTACTTTTTACCTGCTAGATTGCTACCTATCAGTTAAAGCCCAGGACTGATGCCATTTGTTCTAACAAGTTATGCTCTATTGGTGAGAGCATTGTATCTGGAATTGGAGAACCTGGGTTTGACCTCTTGGCTCTGCTATTTGATAACCTTGGACAGGTCAATTCACCAATATGAAGCACCTATGCTAAGCACTGGGGACACAATTGATAAGGAAATACAGGATATAAATAACATAATTGTACAGCGATTGGACAAGTAGACTGGACACTAAAGTTAAGTTTTCTTGAAGGACTTGGGGCTTAAACTGAGCTTTAAAGGGAATTAAGGGTTCCAAAGAAGAAAAGGGCAGAACATTCCAGGCACGGGGGGACAACATGTGCAAAAATTTGGGGAATAAATACGGAATGTAATAGATAGAGAGCAAAAAATTGGGCAGTTTGACTGGAGCATAGAATGTATGAGTAGTCTCTCTGAATTTCAGTTTTCTTATTTGTAAAATGGAGTTCAACCAACTGATCTCATCCCACTTAGTTACAAATCACATGTTTTATGATTTCAAATCTTGCCTGCTCCTTCCTGTTTCAATGATCTTCCCTCTCAGACTTCACAGAGCAATCTGTTTACTCTTCTCTAATGCATATTTCATGCTTCATTGTGTCCTTTCATTTGATGTACTGTGTTCTATCCCCTATTAAATTGCAAGTTCCATGAAACCAGGGATGTGTCCGGTTAGGTAGGTAGGTGACAAAGTAACTCTACATCTCGTCTTGATGCCTTATCATTGGAGGCAACTAAATGACAGTAGATAAAGTACTAGGACTGGCATCAGAAAAATCTGGCTTCAAATCTGGCTTCAGATGGTTTACCAGCTGTGTAATCGGGTGCAAATCATTTAACCTTTGTTTGCCTCAGTTTTCTTATCTAAAACATGTGGATAATAATAATACCTAACTCTTAAGGTTGTTAGGAGGATTAACCAAGAAAATATTTGTCATTTGCTTAGCACAGTGCCTGGCATATAGTAGGCAATTAATAAATGTTTCTCCATTCTTTCTATTCCCCCTTGCCCTTAGCATACCTCTCTGTATAGAGGAGGCCCTTAAATCACAGTGAGAACAGTTTACAGAGACCATCTTTTAAGGTACAGATCATAGACCTGACCAATAATTTCTTCTAAAGTAGCCTCAGCAAGTGGTCATTCAGAATTTACTTGAAGAACTGTCATTTCCTGGATAGTCCAACCCACTTTTGAATACTTACTCCTAATTATTAAGATTTTTTCTTATAAGTTTTTATATCTTAAACTTTCTTTTGTTCTTAGAAATTTGCTTTATTGTGGAACCCATTTATTTTTTCTTTATTCTGCCCTCTACAGAATAAAGCTAATATCTCTTCAATGTGATTACCCTTCAAATGCTTTAACACAGTGATGTCTTCTATAAGTCTTCATGTCAGAGTAAACAACTCTGAATCCTTCACATTTTATAATATGGCATGACATGCTTTTTAGTCTTCTCACAATTTTGGTTGTCTTTTTAAAGAAGTGATATTTTTTCTCTATCTTTCCTAAAATTTGGTGCCAAGAAATTAACATAGTATTACAGAAATAGTCTGACATAGGAACTGTTACTTCTCTCATACTCAATTCTACACATCTCTTAATTTGCTGGTTTTATGTTATATCATATCAAACTTCTGATTCGTGCTTTACTGCAATCCTCTCCAATCCCAGATATTTCCCACAGGAAATGTTACTTAGTCAGTACTCCTATACCAGAAACTAAGCATAACACTTTGTATTTTCCTTATCAATTTTTGTTTTATTCAGTTTTGCTCACTAGACTTTAAAGATTTGGATAATGAATCTTCTATATGTAGGACCCAACGTCTCCATTATTAAATGCTACCATGAGGTTGAGGAGCATTTTTTTATACAGGTCTGCATCCATGAAATCCATAGATCATGTTAAGTCTTACATTTAGGTTCAGAAATCAAATTTCACAAATATAGGAATGGGGAGACATATTATTGTATGAAAAAGATCTTTGTTTTTTAGTGTACTACAAATTCAATATGAGATAATGTTATGACATAGCAGTCAAAAAACATTAATACTTTCTGGAGGGGGTGTGGAGAGTCATAGCTACTTGATTCTACAAATAAGCAAGTAATAGTTCTTCTGTATTCGACTATGGCCACATTCCAACTGGAACAT
Organism: Gymnobelideus leadbeateri; assembly: GCA_011680675.1. NCBI lineage: Eukaryota > Metazoa > Chordata > Mammalia > Diprotodontia > Petauridae > Gymnobelideus > Gymnobelideus leadbeateri. The sequence continues at coordinate 63,921 of WOXC01007570.1, read as the reverse complement.
TGTTTTCAGCTTTGGGCACCAAAGTTTAAAAATGGTAATAATAAGGTGGAAAGCGTTCAGAGAATGGAAGCTATACTGGTAAAAACCCTTGATTCTGGGACATGAGAAGCTTGGTTGAAGAACTGTCCTAGGGTCTACTTATGGTAAGAAAGAGAAGTTTCATGGGAGACATAATAATTCTGTTTAAGTAATGGAAGAATTGCCATTTGGGAAAATAAAAGATTGGATTTGTTAGACTGTCCAAAAGTGTAGAAAGAGAGTAATGAGTCAAAGTTTCAAAGAGGCAAAGTTAGACTTGGTCTCCCCCAAGTATCTTTTAACAACTGAAGCTTTCCAGGAGTATAATGGGCTGTTTTGAGAAGTGATGGGTTCTGTTTCATTGAAGATCTTCAAGAAGAACCTGAATGGCCACTAGTCAAGTGTATAATAGTGGGAGTTACTTTCAGGTATGGGTTGAGAAAGATGGCTTCTGAGTTCCCTTTAAACTCTCAAATACTGTGATTCTCAGAAATTTTACTATATATAGTGGTGACATTTAGCCAAATTATCTCTATGCCATTGTATCTATTTACCACTATAATTCTGTCAAAGAAAGGAATATGATTAGTCTGAACTGGTCTATTCTTTAGATAAGTAAAAATAGACAAACAGATACATATATTGACAGACAGACAAACAGATAGATAGATCATTTGCATTTTTGTCATCTTCATTTTTCAATATATTCCACCCCCCTCCCTATCAGTAAGTCATCCCTTATAGCAAAAATTAAAAAAGAGAGAAAAAAGCAGTTCAGAAAACATAACCAACATATCACCACATCTGACAATGTATACCATGTTCTATTCCCACAGTTTCCCAATTCTGCAAAATAGGGAGGGAGGTGATACTGTTGATTCTTCAGGGAGATACTTGGACATTATGACTGAACAGCTTTCAATTTCTTTTTTTTTTTTTTGCTATTATTTTTTACATTTACATTGCAGTCATTGCATATAATGTTTCCTGGTGTATGACATATTATTGATGAAATTATGATGACAATTTGTGTTCACCACTTACTTTCCATTCCTTTAATAATACTCTCTAGAATTTTTTTTCAGGAGTATAAGACAGGCTCACCTGCCTATAATTTATGAATTCTGTGTCCTTTTTTTGTTTGTTTGTTTGTTTTTAATTAAAATTTATGTTTATTTTTTTTAGTTTACAACATTCATTTCCAAAAGATTTTGAGTTACACATTTTCTCCCTGTCTTTTCCATACACACCACCTCAAAACAATGATCCCACTGTACACCCCCTCCCCCAATCTGCTCTCTCCTATATCTTCTTCTTTCTCCCCTCCAACTTTCCAGTAGGGCAAGATGGATCTCCATACCTCAGTGCCTGTATATTTTATTTCCCAGTTGCATGTAAAATTTTATATATATATAAAATATTTGATTTTAAAACTTTGAGTTCCAGAGTATTTCCCTTTATCCTTCATCATCCACCTTTACTGGGAAGATAAGCAATTCTGTATACGTTGTACATATGTAGCTACACAAAACATTTCAATAGTGGATATATTGTGAAAGACTGACTATATTTCCCTTCATCCTATCCTGCCCACCACTTGTTCTATTCTCTACTTTGACCCTGTCCCTTTTCAAAAGTGTGTGCTTCTAACTTCCCTCACCCCTAACCTGTGTTCCCCTCCATCATCTCCCCCTCATCCACTTCTCCCCTACTCTCCTGTGGGACAAGACACCCAATATAGTGTGTATGTCATTCCCTCCCTAAGCAAAATTCAATGAGAGTAAGTTTGACCCATTCCCTTTTGCCTTCCTGTTCTTCCCCTTCATTTTAACAGTTTTCCCTTGCCTCTTCTATATGAGATAATTTACCCCATTCTCTCTCCCCATCTCCTCTCATTATATTACTTTCTCACCACTCAATTTCAGCTTTTAAATGTCATCCCTTCCTATTCAATTGGTCCTGTGCCCTCTATGTATACCTGTATACATATATACACACACTTAATATGTATTCATACACCCATATAGCCTCCTATATAAACATATATATATATATATTATGTATGTATATACACACATACATTTCTGTTCCCTTCAACTATTCTCATACTGAGAAAATTTTCATGACTTAAAATGATCATTTTTTCATGTAAGAACATAAATAGTTCAAATTTGATAAGTTCCTTATTATTTCTTTTCCCTGTTTATCTTCTCATGCTTCTCTTATTTCTTGTATCTGAATGTTAGATTTTCTATTCAACTCTGTTTTTTTCATCAAGTAAACTTGAAAGTCCTCTCTTTGAATGATCATATTTTCCCCTGAAACATGATACTCAGTTTTGCTGAGTAGTGATTGGTGATTCTTGGTTTTAATCCTAGCTCCTTTGGCCTCTGGAATATCATATTCCAAGCCCTGTAATCCCTTAACGTAGAAGCTGCTAGGTCTTGTGTTGTCCTGATTGTGTTTCCACAGTATTCACGTTGTTTCTTCTTGGTTCCTTGTAATAATTTCTCCTTGATCTTGGAATTCTGGAACCTAGCTGTAATATTAGGAGTTTTCATTTTGGGATCTTTTTCAAGAGGTGGTGGATGGATTCTTTTCACCTTTATTTTGCTGTCTGGTTCTAAAATATCAGGGCATTTTTCTTTAGAATTTCTTGAAGGATGATTTCTAGGTTCTTTTTTTGATCATAGCTTTCTGTTAGTCCAGTAATTTTTAATTTGTTTGGATGTGTTTAATAGTATCTTGATTTTTCAATAAAGTCACTAGCTTCTATTTGATCCAATCTCGTTCCAAAGAATTATTCTCTTCAGTAGCTTTTGAGATTCTTTTTCCATCTGGCAAATTGGACTTTTTAAGGCATTCTTTTCCTCATTGGCTTTTTGGGCCTCTTTTACCATTTGAATTAATCTATTTTTAAGGTCTTATTTTCTTTAGTCAGGTTGTTGACTCTCTTTTCATGATTTTCTTGCATCATTCTCATTCTCATTTCTCTTCCCAAGTTTTCCTTCCCTTCTTTTACTTGATTTTCAAAATCCTTCTCGAGCTCCTCCATGGCCTGTATCCAGTCATAATTTTTCTTGGAAGCTTTTGGTGCAGGAGTTATGACTTTGTTGTCTTCCTCCTCTTCCATGCTTTGATCCTTTTTATCCCCAAAAAGTAATCTAAAATTGGATTGCTGTGCTTGCTTTGCCTCCTTTGCTTGCTTATGTTGCCACTCAATTACTTGACTTTTAAGTTCTTTGCCGCAGTAGAACTCTGCTTCCAGAGAGGAAAGCTTTGTCCCAAATCACTGGGGTTTTTGCAGCTGCTGGAGCTAATAGTTTGGTGCCCTCTCTGTAGTCCCCCACAAGCTCTGGCTCAATGGTCACACATCCCAGGACCTTCGCCCAAGACAGCAATACAGATCCAGGCAGGTCAAGGCAAGGTATAAGACTGGAGGCTAATGTTGTCCCAGTAGTCTAAAAAGAAAAGATCACAGGGATTATCCTCCCCACTTCTCCCCACCCCCACCAATGGTTGCCTGGTCCCCCTATGATCCACAGGCCAGGAGCTCTGAAGCAGCCACGTGGAGGTGGCTGCATGGCCAGCTTGTGTCCACTGCATCTTGCTCTGGGAGCTGAGGACAGACCACACTTCCACCCCCACTTCCAGTTCCAACAGAATTCTTCACTGACTTTTTACTTTGTTTTTGGCATTTATGGGTTGATATTTCTGGAAACTGCCGCAGCTGCTGGTGATCCACTCTCCCAAAGTCTACTCCAGCAGGTGCTGCTCAGGGCTTCCCTGGGGCTAAAACCCCATCTCAAGTGGGGCTGGTCTTGGCTCCCACAGTGCCTGGTAGACCCTTCCTGCTGGCTTTCCGGGCTGCCTTCAACGGGAGATTTATTTCTCTCTGTCACTTTGTACATTCTTCAGCTCTAAAATTTGTTTAGAGTCATGTTTTATAAATATTTGAGGTGTTTATGGGGGGAGCTCATGGAGTTTTCCTGGTTCTATGCTGCCATCTTGGCTCTGCCCCTGGGATCTTTTCTTTTTAGACCACTGGGACAACATTAGCCTCTAGTCTTATAGTATCTCCTGAGTATTCTTATCTTTTAACATTCACTAAGAGTAGGCCAGAGATAACATCTGCTAGTTTATTTAATGTTCTGGAATGTAGGACTCCAGGCTTGGTTTCTTGAACTCTTAAAAACAACTAGATGTTTTCTAGCTATCTCATTTAACTTGAATCCTACTTCCTCCTTTTTATTTTTGTCCTATTCTTCCCAGTCCAAAGTTAACAAACAGAAAACAAACAAATGCAATGAGAGCTGTATAGTTCATCTTTCTCTCCTTCTTCCTAAACAATAATCTTGTCCATTCCTTGTTCCAGTTCTTGGCCTCAATAGAGATATGCCTGTAAAAAAAGCTCTAGCTTTCATCAATAGCTTCTGTTCCTTCACTCTAGGCTAACTTTTATGACATTTATTTTTCATATAACCAAACCAATAATTTTAATCATCTTCTTATTTCCTTTTTTTTTAAATTTTTTTTTAAAGCAATTGGGGTTAAGTATCTTGCTCAAGGTTACATGGCTAGTCATTATTTATGCGTGGGTGCTCATTTTCTGAGGCCGGATCTGATCTCGGGTCATTCCAACTCCGAGGCCGGTGCTCTTACTCACCGTGCCACCTAGTCGCCCCTTTAGGGCAATTGGGGTTAAGTAACTTGCCCAAGGTTACACGGCTAGGTTTTTGTTTGTGGATTAAGTGTCAGAGGCCGGCTGCAAACTCAGGTCCTTCTGATTCCAGGGCCAGCGCTCTATTCACTGCGCCACCTAGCCGCCCTGATCTTATTTCCTTTTGATTCCACCTACTGTATATGTCTTTTAAAAATATGAATTGGGTGATAAATCTCTATGAAGCTGGGGTAGATGAAAATGAGAGAATATAATGGAAAGGACATGAGGGTGGTTCATGCTTAGCCTAAAATTCTGTATCACTAGTATTGGAAGAGAAAAGAGGGTGAGGATTTGCTAGTCACAGGATGAGGATGTACATTTTGACTGAGGCCTGGATACTAAAAAGTCCTAGGGGTGGAAGAAGGCATCAGATCTTTATGCAATTTTATAAAATAAGCATAGGCTTGCATAGAGCATGGTCTGAAAGGCACCACTTTTGGAGGTTATGACCAATGGCTCTTCCTCTCAGGATATACTCTACCGGTGGCATTTGCTTCTGTTTCAGACCTGCACTCTATGAAGGGCTTCATAACTTCTCATGTAGATAAAGAATTGGTAGCAAAGGATATAGTATAATAATAGGAAAATGCCCTTTTGCTAGAAGATAAACAAAGATGATATCAGCATGTACAAAGAAAAATAAGGAATTGAACGAAATATACCAATTATTTAAATCAAGAGTGATTTGTCACAATTATTGTCTTCTTTCAGCAATTAAAAAAATTTGGTCTAATTTGTATGGAAAATTGTTCTACCTTTAATTTTCCCCTTTGAATATGTTTATGTAAGGAAAGAAATAATTTGATGATGCTTCTACTAATTAGACTTTTAATTACTGGTTAATTCAAGATTTATTATATTGCTATTGTTTTAAATTTAAATCAAATGGGGTCAGCCTACTTCCTTACATATGTGCCTAGTTTAATTTCTGCTGTCCAAAAGAAACTGTCTACTAAAATAAGATATAGTATAAATTGAAATGTTTGTATTTTTTTTGCTTAAACACATAAGAAGAAATAGAGTATTAAAAATTCAATTGGAAACACATTCACCATGCCTCTATGGCATTTCCTAGCTGTATTGTCACCATGCAACCTGAAACTTTAACTCATTCTCCCATTTCTGTCCTTGTTAGGATGCTCTGTTTGACCTCATTAAGTAAAGGGTCATAGATAGGAGCATGGCACAATCTGTTTTCTTGTGAATCCAGGAAAGAAGAAAACCACAGATGACTGTAAGCATCATAAAAATAAGACTTTTTTTTTCTAAAGCATTTGATCTATACACTGTATTTAAATGCATGTAATGTATAGCGCTAGACTTTCTCTGTCCTTCAAATCCTGCATGCTAACAGTGGAAATCCTAAGTTTCTTACTTTTATAAGACTCCAGAAGCAGTTGGTGTACTTAATTGGATTTGCAAAGTAAAGCTATCAACAACTGGTATGCATAATTTATTTCCAGGGAATCCAGTGTTAGCACAAGCCAATATCACCAATTTCAAAAGGAAATAGAATGACAAAATATAGGGAAGAGATTTTCATTAGTAAATGCCTGCTCAGCTATCAAATTGCATATGCATATTTCAGGTGAATTTCAGATTGCTCATTAGGTAGCATTGTATGTCCCTTGTGGGAAGTTTATTCTTGCCACCTCTGGGTGACAAGTTTATAATAAAATTATTTTCCTACCCATTATTGGTCTGCTCCTATGATGTATATGTAGCACCCCAAATTTTTCTTATAAGAATCAACTACCTATTTTAATATTCAGGTGCTCATTGGCCCCTGTTTTTACTTATTTATTGAAAAGAAAACATCATGGCATTGTAAAAGAACAGTTATACAAAATAGAATTTCATATAAGCAAGGATTTAAAGAAAAGAAGCAGAGATTTCTGGTACCCCACTGCCCAAATTGCCTCCTCTTTATTGTGGCAGCCACATAGAAGTCACTCCAAGGTAGAAGCTAAGAATCTCTGTCTAGTCTTCTCCTGGACCACTGCAGAGCAGTGATAGTGGTGGTAGTGATGGAAAAAAACTAACAATCCCTAAAAATTCAAGCAGGTCTAGAGAACACAGCTTTCATGTTGTTTCCCCCATTAGACTGTGTGATCCTTGAGAACAAATACTGTTGTTTTTGGGGTTTTTTTTGTATCCCTAGTGCTTAGCACAATCCCTGATATATTGCAAGCACTTAATACATGTGTATTGATTGACTACATGGCATTGATTCAATGTACTTACATGCACATAATTAAGAAACCTGTCAGCCTACAAGTTTATTTATGTTAAAGAAAACAAATGGAATTCATACCATAGAAAATTCATCAATGAAGACTACTTCTCCAGGGATGTGTATAGCTTCCATTTCTTATTTGCGTTCCCTCCCTGAACAGAGGTGTCATACTTACAACCTGTAAAACTCCCTAGTGCTGGCTGAACCAGTTTAAAATGTAATTGAGAGGCATTTAACAAAATTAATTAAAAATACAAGATAATAAGGGAAATTTATGGTTTTCTAAGTCAATATATAGTCCACAGCAATCCATTTCTATTAGAGTTTGACACCATCATTTTAGAAAATACTGTCCTTTGGATTTCTTCAATTGGTGGTGCCTACCATAGACTCTGCAGATATCAGAATATCCTCCTTCAACTTTGTCCCAGGAGGCAATGGCATTCATCCTCTCCTTACCTTATATTCTCTTGCAGTTCCCAGCATTTGGGACTACCAGATTTTTATTTTTCAGAAGAAAGATCATTCTGTCACCATGGGTCTTACTATATACCACAGATGAGAGAATGACAGAATTTCCCTCCCTCTTGTGGCCACCCTGTGTTACAGCTCTTACAGTATCAGACTAGAAAGCCTATTCCCCCCACCTACATTGTGCTATGAAATGTCCATTTGGCCTCACACAAAGTTTGCACAAGAATCAGAAACGCACTACTGACCCTCTCAACTCCAAACTGTTTTACATGGTGGACAGTAGATTTTGGATGTGTTCACTACAATTGATTATCTTTTTTTTTTTCTTTTCCCAGGCTTTTAAGTAGAATTTTCTCACCCATGTCAGTGAGCCTGGGAATCTAAAAGCAGGAAAAAAAAAACACTCCAACTTTTCTTTAATCATCTCTCAAGATCTTGGAGTCAATCAATCAACAAATATGTATTAAGCAACTACTTATGTCCCTGGTATTGAAGTGGGAATATAAACAGAAAAGAAAACATCTTTATTTCCAAAAAATAATAGGATATTCTATTGGGGGAGACAAAATGTAACTGTTATTTCTTTGTACACTGTAATTTCATTGGTTCTTGAAATTCCAGATAAAGAAATTCACTCTACCAATGTAGATTGACATTAATTCTTCAAATTTTAGATAAGTGCAGGAGATTCCAAAGGTTCGTTATTTTCCTAACGTAATACACTAGTATTTTTAAGAGCTAGGACTTGACATCTGGTCTTCCTTTTCTGAGTTCTTCTCTGTATCCTCTGACATATTATCTGCTTAGATACACATAGGTATCTGCAAATATATACAAAATAAATCCATAAATACAATAGCTGGGGTTGAGGTAGTAGTGGTTAGAAGGGTCAAGAAATACCTCATGTAGAAGGTGACATGGGTTGTAGTTTTGAAAGAAACTAAGAATTCTGAGGCAAAGGTGGAAAGAACACATTCTAGAAATAGAGGGCAGACAGTCTCTGCAAAGGCACAGGAATGGGAAATGGAGAATCATCAGGAATGATAGTTTGATTGAATGGTAGAATGAATGTAAAGATATTTAATAAATCTGGAAAGGTAGTTTGGAGCATTCATGAAAGCTTTTAAAGACCAGACAGATGAGTTGTATTTGACCTTAATGGTAACAGAGAAGCACTGGCATCTATTGAGTAGTGACATGGCATGGTCAGAATTGTGCAGGAAATCATTTTGGCAGCTCTGTGGAAAATGGATTGAAGATGAGATGGTTGAGGCAGAAGGACAGTTATGAGTCTCTAGTCTTAGTGAAAGGTGATTTAGTGAAAGGTGATAAGGGCCTCTTCTAGGACTATTTGAATAGAGAAAAGGCAACAGTTGCAAGAGTTGCTATGGAAAGAGCAACTAATTGTATATGTGGGAAGGAAAGTGAAGTATTGAGAGTAAATTTGTGAATGTGGGTAAATGGAAGGATAGTAGTATTTGCAACAGGGTGAGATTATTTAAATTATTCATAGATGCTTCCTAGTTATTTCAGGGTTATGTTAGTTGAAACAGATATTTTCTCATATTATCATGGACAGAAAGAATTAAGAGAAGAGAGTATGTATGTAGGTATGTGTATACACATACATATCATCTACATTTGAATAAAGCAGGAAGGTAGCCACATTATGATGAAACACTAGGTGGCACTGTATAATAGAGGTCCAGGGGTCAAGATCAAAGTTCTTTCTCAATTCCAGAATAGCTATTTTTACTCAAGCTTCTCTCCCTCTCACCCAATTAGGGCAAAGTCTCAGATATCCCTCATTGTAGCTGTCATCCTCTCCCTCTAGGCAATGGGGATTGGTCACATTCTCAATTAAAAACACTAGGAATTAAAGATCTGCTCTTGGTCAGAAGCCAGTAGATGGAAAGAAAACAGAAAAACAAAAAAATCTATTTCAGTTTTGCTTTTGAGTTTTTCATTTTTTTATTTTATAACAAATACAGAATGAATTACTTGTAAAATATGATTCCAATCAGTGAGAGGTTTTCTAAAAACAGCTGGGAATAGGATCATAGTCTGGAAGTAGGAATAAGCTTTTAGTCCATTTCATTCTTGGGTGTGCTGAAGTTAAAGAGCTATTCTACCATGCACTCATACTGTGAACAAGAGGACATAAGGAAATTCACATCTGGGTCAATATTTATGTACTATGAAATCTTTATGTACTATGAAACTAGGCCATTAAAAAATAAAGCAATGAAGATAACAGAATAAAAGAGTAAGCACAGAAACAAGGTGGAGGAGAATGAGGACAGTTAAGTTCTTACACATTACACATAAAGCATTTACTTTTGACTAGATCTCCAATCACATGGGTGAGCTACAACAATAAAGAGTTGTCCTTGTGGTGGCTAGGTGGATCAGTGAATAGAGCATCAGCCCTGGAGTCAGGAGGACCTGAGTTCAAATCTGACCTCAGACACTTAACACTTACTAGCTGTGGGACCTTGGGCAAGTCACTTATCCCTGATTGCCCTACCTTCCTCCCTCCAAAAAAAGCAAGAAAAAAAAAAGAGTTGTCTTTATGGTTCTCCATTCATTGTCATTGTTTTCACTTCTACCCATGGGCCTGGGAGGAGAAACCAATCATATCACCACTACTGTCCTTTCCATTGCTGCTATAAAAATGCTCTCAGGACTTTTTGTCCTTTGTTATTATACCAGGAGATGGTGTTACAGCTCTTCAACTGCTGCTGTGCTGAGAGGAGAGCATAATACTTCTTTGCTTCTTCTTTTTCCCACTTGCTCTCTTTGTTTTCTTTTTGTGGACTCAATCCAAGTGTTGCCTTGCTATTGACATTGCATGATCATTCCTTGACCAAAGAAATGAATGAAAAGTTATAATCTCCAAAGTTGATGAGAGTTCAGACTACTCCCTCCTACAAAGGAGTGAATCTCCTGTCACCTTAAAGACAGAAAAATAAAAAGATAGATAGACGGATAGATAGATGACTAGAAATAAGGATGTGTCTGTTTTTATGATTAATCTTTTAGTATCATTTTCCTGCATTTTGTTTCCCCTGTATTTTGCCACTGTATTACATTTTTCTTTTTACTTTTTATCCGGTTTTCATTATTCATTATTATATTGTTTCTCTTTTGTACAGAATGATCCTCAAATTCATTGATTTTTTAAATATAAAGTGAGTTAATAATCTCATTTATCTTTTGTCTTCATAGCTAATCAATCAGTGGATGTTTGAAGATGACAATCACAAGTTTTCCATCAATTTGGGGGGAATACATTGTAATGAACTGTTCACATGGAATACATGAAAAACATTCCAGGGTCAGTCTGGGCTCTTTCTTTTTCTCAAAATAAGTGCAAACAATTATTTGTTATTGCATGCCCAATAATACTATTTTTCAATCAACTTATATTCCAATCATTTAGAAACATGCCAGGAATTGGAGCGGAGGACAGCTTGTTGCTAACAAGACAATGCTGCTCCAAATACTTATGAGTAATTATGTTTGAATATATTTTCATCTCATTCTTTGCTGCCTTGTTTGGATTCCTTCAAAATATTACTTCCCTTTTCATTTGAGTGTGTCAATACTAAAGAAGACAATGGGTTTAGAATCAGATGACCTGAACTTATTTTTTAGCTATGTCATTTTCTAGTGATGCCTTTAGGGATGTCAGCCTTTCTGTCACCCAGTTTGAGTAAATCAGGAAATAAACAAAGATTGAGTGGCTACTATTTGTCATGAACTTGGGACACAAAGAAAGGTAAAAGTCCCTGTTATTTGGGAGCTCACATTTTGCTGGCAGAGACAATACACAAAAAATTATAAATATATATATATATATATATATGATTAATTAGAAATAATCAATAGAAAAAAGCCACTATAATTAAGAGTGATTGGGGAAAACTTCCTAAAGAAGGTAGGACTTTCTCTGGGATTTGAAAGAAACCAAGAAGCAGAAATGAGGTTGGAGAAGTAGGTGGATAGTCAATGAAAATTCCTGGCTTTGGGAGATGGAATGTCTTGTATAAAGAGCAACAAGGAGACCAGTGTCACTGAATTGTAGAGTATGTGGAGAGAAGTAAGGCATAAGAAGAATGGAAAGATTGGTGGTGGTGGTAGAGGAGTCAGAGTAGAAAAGGCTTTGAATGCTTAACAGAGGTTTTTATACTTGATCTTAGAGGTGTTAGAGAATTCCTGTAGTTTTTTGAATTTTTAAAATCTGTATTGGTTGTTGTCCTTTGTTCTAGAAGAGGACCAAAATGACATCACTATGTTGGGGTCAAGATAAAGTGTGTCTGACTGTGGCTGATCAGCCTTATATGTATAATTAACTTTCATATTCCAGATCTGTCATTTATTGCCTCTATAATCATAGGCCAGTCCCTTGGGTCTCAGTTTCCTTATCTGTAAATTGGAAGGTTGAACCCAATCAATTTTAATATACTTTCTAATTCTCTATTTATGGTGGCATGACCCTATGTGTGAAATGAAAGTTCCTACCCATCTCCAAATCTTATGATGCTGAAATTATTAATAGCTGACATTTATGTAGTTCTTTCAGGTCTGCAAAACACCCTTCATGCATTTTCTGGTTTGATGCTTATAACAATGAAGTAGGTACAAGCCCCACAGAAATTCTCATACTCATTTTACAGATAATGAAACTTAGGGTCAAAGAGGTTAACTGACTTGCCCTTGGTCACATGACTAGTAAGTTTCTGAGGGTATGATTCGCACTTAAGTTTTCCTGATGTCAAATACAGCATTTGTACTAGTGAATAGCATTCCCTAATTCTAACAAATGGTCTACCTATTTTATAGCAATGTCATAAGCCTCAAATGAGAAGTTTGTATATCACTTTGTAATAGTAATGTGCTGTATAAATGACAGCTGCAAGAAAAAATGGCTATAATTATTGTTATTTGCAAATCTCTCAGATTTTGATTATTTGTTCTTTAGTCCTTAGTATCATGGCCTTGAAGCTAAGAACTTATGCTATATTATATTGCAAAGGCAATCTAAACCAATGATGTTTATTTATTCAAAGGTAAACACCACCAGTGCTATTTGCAGGCTATTATCCCTTTTTGAGGGGATACTTCTTTGATAAAATTGAAATTAAGAATCACAGAAGTGTTTATTTGGAAGGGAACTTGTAGATACCCTACTTTGGTTATTTCATTTTAGGTGCAAGGGACTTCTTCCTTCATCAATTCATAATGCCGTAGGTTTGAAAGTACTTTGAAAGTCATTTAGTTCAAGCACCTCATTTTCCAAATGAGGAAACTAAGTCAGCAAAATTAAATGAGTTGCCCACAGTTGCATGTGATGTATGTGTCTGGGGTAGCATTTTAATGCAAGTTTTTCTGATTCCATGTTCAGTGCTCTGTTCACTTTGTCAACTTATCTTTTATATCCCTCCTCTTCTTTGGTGCCTACATTAGAAGATGTATCTCTTCCCCTCCCCACCACCTCTAAAGAGCAGAAAGAAGCTAAGACTTAGATTTCCTTTTTCCTTTTAGGAGGATGAGTGACCTTGTATAAAGGTATGTCCAACAGGAAGGGACATGGACTCATAATTTAATTTTATCCTATTTTATGAATTCTAGTTTATATTTAGGATTATTGTTCTGAATTACATTTTTTATTTATAGAAGGCATTTTTGATAAATTTTAATAGGTAAAACATTTCTTTCAAAATTTATGCAGGACTTTGAAGCCCTCATTAAATCATTTCTACACTCTCTTTTAAGCAAAATGTCTCTATATATTGAATGGGGCTCAGTCACTTGAATGTTAAGATTCCAAATCTTCTGCCAAGGAAGAACAGTTAATCAAACTCTATAATCCTTGCCTAGAGAAGTGTACTTAACAATAGATAGGCCTCTGGACCTTTTGGAATAAGAAAAGTCATTCACAGATTTTTTGCTGAGTTTATCTGGGGTTTTTGTTTTAGATAACAAAAGTTTTTATTTTAACACCATTCAGTGAAATTTAAGAATGGATGAACTCTAATTTGGGATAGCCCTCCAAAAAAGATAAATTATTTCACTGTTATTTGTTTCCTAAGGTACCCTCCCTCAGGAAGTAAACAAGTTGTAGAAATTTTAAAATCTATATTATTTATGTATCACCTGGCATAAACTTTCTCTCATCCTTGGTGGGTTAAAAACTGAATTCATTGGTTTAAATGAATAATTCATTATCCCCTGAAATAATTGCTATGTTTAGTTTCATAAATTCTAGATTGGCTCCAAATAAAAATACAATGTAATGCATTGCACATGTCCCTGGGACCTATTGATCTCCAGTTGTACATGGAATGGACCCAGCATTGGTGACTTCCCCCTTAATGTCACTCTCTTTAGTTCATTATTCACCCAACTCCATTTAGAGTTTGAAAAATCTCAGACAATAGTTCATGTCAAGGTTCCCACAAATGAGACTCAAATGAATCCCCAGTTCCTCTATAAACCCTCAAGATAACAAATTAATTTTTTTAAGTATCGCACTGCCTTTATTCTAGCTCAGAAAAAATAGAACATTATAAAAATGACTCATTTGAGCCTATAAACAAATGTGTAAAACATAAAGGACTCAGTCTCTCATAAACAATATAATTTCTTTTCTCTATGTTGGAGCTCACTTTTCTTGCAGGATTCTTAAATCCTCCAGATAAAGCACTACCTCATCGTTTACACTCTTCTCAGAAGGGAACTTAACTTGGAAGTACTAAAGAGGCACCATACCTATAGTCCAGCAACTGCCTTTTTAACCTATATGGTGCCTTATAAAGTCATTCATCCACCTGAGACTACCCTGTTGGCTTGGGCTCCCTTGTAAAGAAAAAGATGGGGTTGCTGGAAAGGTGATCCACTTTCCCTTGAGGCACATACTGTCTGAAAAGCTCACTATAGTGGTGAAGTATAAAGTCTATGTCTGTTTCTCCTTCATATTATGGTGTTAGTTCTTTGCTGTTTCTCCTTCCAGGACAGGGATCAAAGACACAAGTTGGTCAAAAACTTGAGGGCCAAGAACTCTCATCTTGGGCCATATAACCTCAAACACATTTAGTTTATTATGAGTTTATGCTGCAAGACACTCATTAATGGTTCTTGGTGAGGGGTGATCTGCTCTCTCCCTTTACTCCATCCCATGTACATGCCAAGCTCTTCCTAGAAAAAAGGTGGAAAATGAAGAGGTTTCTTACAGACTAGTGCAGTGATGTGCTTGGTCTCATTAGTCCACCTTCTCTCTAGTCTGAAACCAGTGCTTCTTGAGGTTATTAGTGAAACCCATCATCCAGAAGGCACCAAGGGTTATGCTAGAAGACATTCCTTCCTTACCACTGACTTGTAGAATTCATAATTTCCTTAAAAACTCAGCTCAAATGCCCATTTGGTTTTTGCAATTCTCATGAATTTCTACTTATGATATTGTCTATACATCATTATGGTGTTTCATCTCCATGCCTTTGAACAATCCCTTTATCTGGGAGGCATTCTCTCTTCACTTCTTCCTCTCAGAGTCTCTCCTTTTTTTGAAGCTTATCATAAGGACTGCCATTTATATGAACTTTTTTCTGATGCCCTTAGTGATTTCTCTCCCCAAACTATTTAGCCCTGCTCCTGTAAATACAGGAATCTGTGTGTATGCAGTATTCTCTGGCCAGAAAGTAAGCTCCTGTGAGAGGGGTTTATTTTATCTGTATTCCTAGCACCTGGCGCCATGCCTGGCATTCAGATGACACTTAATAAATATTGCTCGTTAATTGATCATATTTATTTTGTATTTATTTTATATACATACACACACCTGGTCTCCCCTAATAGAATGAAAATTCCTTGAGGATGATTATTTGATATTTATCTTTGTATTCATAGCACCTAGTAATATGCTTGGCACATAATAGTTGCCTCAAAATACCTTTTGGTTGATTTGGTTAAAAATTTTAGCATCTAGTCTCATGCATAATCTAATGGCCTTATATCCTAATATTTTAATTGGAGTAAAAGTAAAGTGAAGTCCACTGCTTTAAAATATGGATACAACTGGATTATAACGTCTCTCTAGGTATTTTCTGTAAGATGCCTCCATGAGGCATTATGTTTTTGTGTGTAGCCTGGCAAAATATGTTCATAATTAACTCTCCCCAGCACTGGTGCTCTTCCAAGCCTGATGTGCTATCACCATTACTTAGCATCAATTCAGTGAAGAGACCTGAATAGAATATATTCTGAAATTTTACTCACCTGGAAAGTTAAGAAAGTGTGACACAGTAAAGAACTACAAGCAGGTATAAATTGCAAGGGCAAAAATATGAACACACACACACAACCACACACAAAAGTTTGGGTATTAAAAAAATCTACATCCATAACCTGGAAAATTTCATATAGTAACATGCAATTTGATTCATTGATTCACACATTTTGTATGGGGAATTAAGCAGTAATTATCTATTCTAGAGGGGGCACTATATTGGGTACTGTGGGTGATGCAAAGCATTATCCTTTCCCTCAAGATGTTCAAAAATAGTAGGAAAGATAAGACATTAACCTAAATAACTAGGTGGGGCCAAGTTGATATGAAAGTTCATAAAAGGGAGAGATCAATTCTGTTTCAGTGTAATTAAGGAAAGATTCATGGAGGAGATAACATTTGAGAAGGGTCTTAAAGTGTGTATAAACCTTCAATAGGCAGGGATAGAAAAGAAGAGAATTCCAGGTATAGAAAATAGGTTGAACAATAAATAATGGAAGTAGAAAACAGACTGTGTATTAGACAGAAGATTATATCAAGTTGTAATGGAAAGAGAATTTGACTTGAAGCCAAGAACTGTAGGTTGCATGTCTGGCATATAGAGGGTTGCATGTCTGGCATATAGAGGATGTGTGACCCTAGGCAATTCACTTGACCTTTTAGTGCTCGAAGCACTAAGATTATAAGATATGGAGAATTGTATTGGTTATAATAAGTTGCCTGATTTGAAAATTCTCCACTATCAGTGAAATCTTTGGTGCAGTATTTGTTCCTATGTACTAGCCACATTGCATTCTTTGGCTCAGGCATAGAACTTACAAGAGGATATAGTGTTAGAAAGTCATGTTGGGAGCAACTTAGAGTGGGTCTAGGAACCAAGCTGAGTACTCTGGACTTTATTCAATAGGTAATTGGGAGTAATTAAGGTTTTTTTGAACAGAGGTGTGATGTGATCAGAGCTGTGGTTGAGAACATTAACCTGTCACTTGTGGGAAGAATGATTTGGAGAAGGAAGAGACTGTTATGTGGAGAGAGCAGTTAGAATGATATTATAGTCATCTAGGTGAGAGGTGATGAAGCCCTGCATTTGGCTGCTGGCCAAAAGAGTGACAAGAAAAATATGGATTTGAGAGAGATTTTGGTGGTAGAATTTTTGTTGCCTTTATCACAAGGTTGCAATAATGAATACTCTTTTAAAATCAATGTGTTATCTGGTCCCTATCCATGGAATAATTACTCTATAATAAAAATAGCAGGGACATGATTATGTGCTATTTGCTATAGGCAGGAGTAGTAGTAGGAAAGCAAAGAGTAGCTCTTAGTAATCGTTTTCTCCTGCTATAAAATGCCAATTACATTTTAACCGATCATTGCTATCCACTTCAAACTTCCCAAACATACTTGCCAGAAAAAAAAGGCACTTAAGCTCTCTTAAAGTAGGAGGAGGAAAGAATGATGATAAAGACTCATCCTTCCATTATCCATCTATTTGATTCCAAGCACTTACCACTGGGAATGTGCCATTTATGAATCAATCAGTCAGTCAACAAGCTTTTATTAATCACTAAACACATGCCAGACAGTGTGCTAAGTTTGGGAAATACACATGCAAGCAAAAAGAAAGACAGTCTCTACCCTCAAGAATCTTACATTCTAATGGACCAAGACAACACATAAAGAGAATCTGAAAATGTGGGGTGGAGGTGGGGCATGGAAAAGAAAATCTAGAGTAACCTGGAGAAGAATGAAACATGGTAACCTGGGCATGACCTTAAGCAAAGGTTCTGAAAGGAATCATCCTTTTTTTGGGGGGGGCACAGGCAAGAGGGGTTAAGTGACTTGTCTAGGGTCATGCAGATAGTAAATGTCAAGTGTCTGAGGTCATATTTAAACTCAGGTCCTCACAATTCCAGGGTCAGTGCTTTATCCACTGCACCACCTGCTTGCCCCTTGGAAGGACATATACAACCAGAAGGGGGTGCTAGAGGTACAGAAAATACTTCAATGTGGGCATTTCAGACCTGAAGTGAGTTTCCAAAATGAAGGTATTCCTGGGAGAAAGTCTAAAGTGCAAGCTGGTGAGAAATGAATGTATTAATTCTAAAATGCCTTACTATAACAAAATAATTTGAAAATCCTTAGAAAACCAAATGTGATTTTAGTTATATGAAAAAAAGCACTGCCTTCTACATGAAATGTTCTATGGTCTTCCAGCTGACTATATGCAGTCCCCCAATTAAATCTGCATACATTCTGTATATGCATACACAATATACATACATACATACATCTTTGTGTGTGTGTGTGTGTGTGTGTGTGTGTGTGTGTGTGTGTGTGTAGTCAATGATATTTTCCTTATTAGAATTATAGCAAGTTAGGTGGCACAGTGGATAGAGCCTTGGATTTGGAGCCAGGAAGATCTGAGTGCAAATCCTGCCTCAGATACATACTAGCTCTATGATCTTGGACAAGTCATTTCAGATTTCTCTGTCTCAGTTTGCTCATCTGTAAAATGGTATAATAACAGCACCTACCTTCCAGGGTTTTTTTGAGAATAAAATGAGGTAATATTCATAAAATTCTTTGTAAACCTTAAAGTATTACATAATTGCTATCATTGTTATTTATGTGCCTTGAGTATAGGGGGTGTTTCTCTGGCTGTTGTGTCTAGCACAACGTAACAATAAATGCTTCTTAATAGATTGACATCTAAATATTTATCATTGTTGACCTCCTTCTCTTGACTTGCCTGCCCCACAACTGATATAACACTATACTATCTATCTATAGCATCTAGGCTTGGTTCCAGTTTTACCCTGTGTAGCTAAGCAGAATGACTGATTCACTTTTCCATGTGTCCTCATACTATGCCATACACTATACCATACTATAAAATACTACAAAATATTTTATTCTACAAGTCTCTTAATCACTGCTCATATGACTTGGTTTTCACATACCCTACCATTCCAATTTTCCTCCTGTACATATTCTCTAGTATATTCCTATTTTTAGTGTGGTGTCAAGACCTAGAATAGGATATAATACCAGATATCTTTTCTGATCTGGTGAAAGGGTAGAGGGACTATAATTTCCTATGACTTGTCACTATAATTCTATTAACATAAAGTAAGTTAATCAAATTTCAGTAATGGATAGATTCATGATTTCATTGATGTGGGTATTCTTTTCACTGATGAAACCTTAGTCTTCCCATATATTTCATATCTCTTTCTTTCTATTCTTGCCTTTCTTTTCCTTTCTTTTATTTTCTTTCTTTCTCTTTCCCTTCCTTCTCTCCCTCCCTTTTTTCTTCCTTCCTTCCTCCCTTCTTTCCTTCTTTTCCTCCCTCTCTCCTTCATGCTCATACTTTACTTTATCTTTCCTTCTTTTTTTCATCTTCTGTCCTTCCTCCCCTCACTCCCTTTGAATTCCAATAAAATGTATAGACTTGAGAGTCATATAGGTAAAGATGCTATATAGACATATGATATCTGATGAAAACTACTAAAGACAGAGTAGAAAGAAAGAGGGACCAGCAAAGAGTTTTAGGAGACATCAATATTTAATCAATCACAGTTGTCAAATAGGCCAAAAGAGAACAGTGTCAAAGAAACCAAGAGGAGGGGCAGACCCAAGATGGCAGTATAGAAGCAGGAAAACTCCCTGTGCTCCCCCCATAACTACCTCAAATACCTATAAAATATGATTCTAAGCAAACTTTAGGCCTACAGAACCCACAAAGTGACACAGAGAAACAATTCTTCCTCTGAAGAATTGTTCAGAATTGCTCTGAAGGCAGGCCAGCAGGCATGCAGGGTGGCAAAAAGGGTCCATCACAGCATGCTGGGAGCAGTACCCAGCCAGGCATGAGATGTGGTTTTAGCCCCAGGGCGCCCTAACCAGCCCTGGCTGGAGGGATGTCAGGAGAGTAGATCACCAGTAGCTGTGGCAGTTTCCAGAACTGTCAACCCAAAATGCCAAAGACAAAGTGAATGGTCAGTGTGGACTTTGTGGGAACAGGGGGTCTGGGAGTGCAGTCCAGCCTCTGCCCCCTGAGGGAGAAGTGGCTGAGGTGCAGTGTGGCTGCTTTAGAGCTGCTGGCCTGCAGATTGTAGGGGGACCAAGCAACCATCCTGAAGGTTAATTACTCTTGCTTTAACCTGCTTGGATCTGGATCACTATCTAGGGTAGAGGTCCTGGGGTGCATGACAAGTGAGCAAGAGCCAAGGGAAGGCTTAAGAGAGGGCAGCCGATTAATAGCTCTGGCAGTTGCAAAAACTCCAGTGATCTGGGACCAAGCTTTCCTCTCTGGAAGCAGAGTTCTACTGTGACAAAAATGCTCAAAAATCAAGTAATTGAGTGGCAATATGAGCAAGCAAAGGAAAGAAAGCAAGCACAGCAACCTGACTCTAGATTTGTTTTGGGGAGAAAAAGGATCAAAGCATGGAACAGAAGGGAGACAATGAAGTCAGCACTCCTGTGCCAAAAGCTTCCAAGAAAAATGTGAATTGGTTACAGGCCATAGAGGAGCTTAAGAAGGATTTTGAAAAACAAATAAGAGAAGTGGAGGAAAAATTGGGGAAAAAATGAGAATGATGAAAGAAAATCATGAAAAAAGAGTCAACAACCTGACTGAAGAAAATAACACCTTAAAAAATTGACTAACTGAAATGGGAAAAGAGACTGAAAATGGCAATGAGGAGAAGAATGCCTTAAAAAGCCAAATTTGCCAGATGGAAAAGAATCTCTGAATCTCACTGAAGAGAATAATTCCTTCAGAATTGGATTGGAGCAAATGGAAGTTAGTGACTTTATGAGAAATCAAGATACTATTAAATAGATCCAAACAAATAAAAAAATAGAAGGCAATGTGAAATATCTCATTGGAAAAACAACTGACCTAGAAAATAGATATAGGACAGATAATTTAAAAATTATTGAACTACCTGAAAGCCATCATCAAAAAAAGAATCTAGAAATCATGCTTCAAGAAGTTCTCAAGGAACATTGCCCTGCTGATTTAGAACCAGAGGGCAAAATAAAAGTTGAAAGAATCTACCAATCACCTCTTGAAAAAAATTCCAAAAAGAAAACTCCTAGGAATATTATAGCCAGATCAAGAAGAAAATATTACAAGCATCCAAGAAGAAACCGTTTGAATGTTGTGGAAACACAATCAGGATAACACAGGATCTGGCAGCTTCTGTACTGAAGGATCAAAGGGCTTGGAATAAGATATTCCAGAGGTCAAAGGAGCTGGGATTGAAACCAAGAATCACCTACCCAGCAAAACTGAATATCATGTTTCAAGGGGAAAATATGGTCGTTCAATGACATATAGAACTTTCAAGCATTCTTGATGAAAAAAAAAACAGAGTTGAATAGAAAATTTGACATTCAGATACAAGAAGCAAGAGGAGCATGAGAAGGTAAAAGGAAAAGAAATCATAAGGAACTTATCAAAGTTGAACTATTTACATTCCTACATGGAAAAATGATAATTGTAACTTATGAAACTTTTCTCAGGATGAGAATAGTTGAAAAGAACATAATTGTATACACACACATATATGTACATACATCTATGTCTATATGGGAGGGTATATGGGCATATGAATACACATGTGAATGTGTGTATATATGTGTACAGGTATACATGGACAGAGGGCACAGGACCAATTGAATAGGAAGGGATGACACTTAAAAGGTGAAATTGAGAGGTGACAGGGGAATATAATGAGAGGAGATGGGGAGAGATGGAATGGAGTAAATTTTCTCATATAGAGGAGGTAAGGGAAAACTGCTACAATGGAGGGGAAGAACAGGAAGGGAAAAGGGAATGGGTCAACCTTACTGTCCTTGAATTTTGCTTAGGTAGGGAATGACATACACTCTAAATAGGGTATCTCATCCTACAGGAGATTAGGTAAAAGGGGATGAGAGGGAGGATGATGGAGGGGATGGCAGGTTGGGGGGAGGGAAGTTAGAAGCACACACTTTTGAAAACGGACAGGGTCAAAGGAGAGAATAGAACAAGTCGGGGGCAGGATAGGATGGAGGGAAATATAGTCAGTCTTTCATAACATATCCACTACTGAAATGTTTTGTGTAGCTACACGTGTACAACCTATATTGAATTGCCTATATTCCCAGTAAATGTGAGTGACAAGGGAGCAATGGAAAGAATCTGGATTTCAAAGTTTTAAAATCAAATGTTTATACACACACACACATATACATACATACATACATATATATATACATATATATATATATATACACACATATATATATATATATATATGAGATTGGGGGAGGGGGTATACAATTGGAGTGCTGTTTTGGCGTGGTGAGTAGGGGAAAAGACGGAGAGAAAATTTGTAACTCGAAATATTGTGGAAATGAATGATGTAAACAAAATAAACATAAAATATAATTTAAAAAAAAAAGAAAAGAAACCAAGAGACAAAAATGTACCCAGGAAGAGGAGGTAGACAATAATATGAGAAGTTTCAAAGAGGGAATTTGAAAAAAATTTGGTAAAAGGCTATTGAATTTAGCAGTTATGTGATCTTTGGTAACTCTGGGGAAAGCATCATTTCTGAAGATTAGTGGGATTAGAATTAAAAGGAAACTGAATGTAAATATTTATTTAGGAATTCAGTTAGGAAAATTAGAGAAATATAAGATGAAAGCTTGAAATTATGACTGGAGAAAGTGTTTTTTTTTAAGAATGGAATATACCTGAGATTGCTTATAGTTAAGAAAGAAGGAACAGAGCCACTAAACAGAAGGTGAAGATGGCAATGGAATAATCAAAGGGAAAAGCTCCTGGAGTTATGACTTTCTCTTACTCCAACTAAGATCAAAGAATAAAAGGCCAGTTGAATATAGAGTTGGTTGAGGCTTGTATGGTTGGATAAGAAGTAGCACAGAAAGGATCACTTCTAACTATGCTTGAGAAAGAAGAAAAAAATTAAACTAGACAAAGAGCAATCAAAAACACTTATTAAGAATCTACTGGGGCATCTAGGTGGCACAGTGAGTAGAGCAACGGCCCTGTAGTCAGGAGGACCTGAGTTCAAATCCGGCCGCAGACACTTGACATACTTACTAGCCCTGTGACTTTGGGCAAGTCACTTAACCCCAATTGTCCCCCCAAAAATGAAAAGAAATAATCTATTATATGTGTGTATGTATATGCATATATGTGTTTGTATGTGTAGATACATACATATATTTTCACTTGTTTTACAGCTATATTTCCCAAAATTGACCTTTAAGCAAAAATTTTAAAATTACATTTAACAATAAATGTCCTAGGTTGAGAAAAACTAATTTTAAGAGAAATAGCTCTTGGTTTTATTTGAATAAACATAGCTAAAATGACACTGAGTATTCTGTACTCACTTATCTGCAATATTTCTGTGATTTGGGGTTAGTTTGTGCCATGAAGGGGTGGGGGAAGTTCCTCTGTGACTTTCAGAAAAAAAATTCTAGATATATTATGACCTTGGAATTTAAATTGGTCCTATCAAAGAATGGGTTACATTGGACAAATGTCTCATTACTCTATGGCTTAGACTTGAACTATTCTGTATCATTCATTAGAGGAAATAGACCAGAAGAAAGAACAGAAGAATGATATAATTCTCTTCTAATTAGATGGTAGTAGAAACTAAAAGAAGTCTAAAATATGGAGCCTTCTTGAATTTTTAATGCTCCATGAAATCTAATAGTTGGAAATTCTCTAAAATTATGTGGATACCATCTCGAGTTATTATCCTACATTTTTCTTCTCTTTTGGAGCTAAATTCCTAGAATAAAGCCATCTATACTTATTGCTTGTACTTTCTCATCTTTCATTCACTTCCCAACACCTTACAACCTAGTTTCTGATTTCATTGCTTTACTGAAACTACTTTCCAAGGTCACTAATTATTTCTTAGCTGCCAAAGTCAGTGGCTTTTTCTCTGCCTTTATCTTCTTTGAATTAATTTCAGCATTTGACACTGTAGACCACACTCTCCTTCCAGTAACCCATTTGTGCCTCTTTTATACCCCTGTCTCTAATAAGTTGTCAGGTTTTATTGATTCTACATCTAAAATATCAATTGAATCTGTTTCTTTCTCCTCACACTCAGGGCCAGTACCCTAATTCATGTGCCCATCACCTCTCACTAGGAATATTGCAGTGGCTCTACCTTTCCAGTCTGTCCTTTGCATTAGTGGTGTCAATCTCAAATAGAAGCAGATACCTGTAGGCCACATATTGACTTAGACAACCAAAAATTAACATTGTCCATGTTGTATTTTGTTTTCGTTTATTTAATTAAACATTTCCCAATTACATTGCAATATGGTTCTTCAGCCCCATTGAGTTTAACACCTCTTTCATGAATTGCCAAATTGAAATTCACAGGGCCCATGTACAACTTTTCAGTTCCCTGCCGACAAGCTCTGGTTGTTCCCTCTTCCTCTGTTTGACATTTGAAATCCTTCATAATTTGCTTGCAGCTTGTCTTTCAATATTATTATATATTGCTATCATTTACAGATTTTTATTTAAGCCAAATTACTTTACTGCAGGCCAAAGAGGACTAGAATTGACTCACTCATCACCTCTAATTCATAAATTCCTTCATTTCATTTAAAGCTCAATTAAAGTTCCATCTTTCACCTGAAGTTGATTCTAACACCCCACCCCTCCCCCATCACTTGCTAATGCCCTTTCTTCACCCTGTATATCACTTTGTGTTTATTTTATATATAGATTACAATTACTTGTCTATATGCTTGTTGGCTCCCTCTCAATAGAATGTGTAGTCCTTAGAGGCAAGGAACTTATTTTTATTTTTTCCTTTGTATCAGCACTTGGCATAGTGCTTAACACATAATAGGCATTTAATAAATACATGCTAAATGAATGAAATGTGTTTTTTCTAGCTGTAACACTACTATTACATAATATTATTATGTGTACTATCATCCTGTAAGGAAAGATCTAAAGAAAAACCACTAGTAGAACAACTTGCCTTAAGATGACTTATGTTTTAAAGTATGGTAGCCTAAATCCGAAAACAGATGGGATCCCATTAGTTTCCAAATCCTTTCTTATCACTTACAAACTGGAGATGTTAGTAGTCAATAACCTTGTCTACAACATGCTGAAAATCCAATAAGGTACCAAAAGATATTTCCTTTTGGAGAAAATTATTTGGATAATTAGCAAAAAAAAGTGATTGCTGGGATTCTTGGTACTAAAACCTAGGTGGAAATATGCAATTTGTCTTTAGTAGATGTATCCATTTGTTTATTTATTTATTTATTTATTTATTTATTTATTTTGCTTTTTGGAGGGCAATTGGGGTTAAGTAACTTGCCCAAGGTCACATGGCTAGGTTTTCGTTTGTGTGTGTGTTAAGTGTCTGAGGCCGGCACCGAACTCAGGTCCTTCTGACTCCAGTAGTGAGCATCCTTCAGATGCTCTACTCACTGCGCCACCTAGCCACCCCGTATCCATTTATTTCTGAGATAATTGATCCCACTAAATAAATATATCTAAGAACAACATCAAATTTTAGCCACAAGTGGTAGAATTTGGCTCCCTCTGCAATCCAATTTACTGTGTGATTGGCTACCATTCATGGATGGGCCTTATCTCACAATAATCACTTATATATACTTTCTGGAATGTCTGAAATCCTCGGTTTTGGAAGAGTATTGGTAAAGTGAGGCCAAGGGAGTGTGAAGAGTATTGAACTATAATTCAGAAGATTTGGGTTCTAATCCCCTAATAGATTTTCATCAAATCACTTGTTCCTGTAATCCTGTAAGTCAACAGCATATATAATCAGGTGGATGGACTTAATCTCAGATTCTTTCTAGAACTAACTTTCCTTGTTTCACAGTGAAGAACAGGAAAAAAAAAAGAGCAGAATTCGTTATTGAATGATGATATTTCCTACTCAGCAGCCTGCTGAAGTGGAAAACATATAGAGTTAGAAGTCCGAATACCTGGGTTCAATCTTTGCTCTGCCTAACTACTCACTGACTGTATGTCCTTAGGCAAATCAGTCTACCACTCTACAACTTAGATTTTTACGTCTGTAAAAAAGGAGTTCAATAGATCACCTCTAAGGGGCCTCAGTTCTAAATCTATTATCCTCACAATAAAAATGAACATTGAACACACTATCTGAGGTGTGCTTTGATAAAGGAAGCAGGATTCATTTTCATGATCCCAGAGTCTTGGATGTGGAAACAACCACAAAAGTCACCTAGGTCAACCTCCACTCAGAGCTTGAACCCTGGAGGCTGTGCACAGCTTCAAACAAATAAGATAGGCAATTGGAGAGATCTGTTTGTTGGCTGTATCCAAGAGCCATCAAAAGCATCACATCATGAAGGGAAATTGAAGATATCTTTCAGTATAATGTTTTAAAAAACATCCATAAGGTCATATGAAGGTAAGAATGGAAGGCTCTTTCATTCTTTTAGTTCATTAAAATTCCTTAAACCGACTTTGATTCTTTTTCATATCATTAGAGTTTTTAGCATCTCAGATGAATAAATTTATTTAATCATAACTGTTGCCTAAAACCTTCAAGTCTCCACAGGTAATTTCCTATGATTATGTTATAATCAACCTGCTTCTCCTAGGGACACAGGTCCTTTCCTGGTCAAATAATAAGGCTACTATAAGTCAGTTGCAGTCCTTCCAAAAGCATGTTATCATTAACAGAAACAGGTGCAAATTTTATTTGACTGGGTCAGGTAAGGACAATCATATATATGATATGTTGTATATGTAATATATGTATATATACACACACGTATATATAAATTAAAGGCTAAGAAACGCATGTATATATACACATATATCTGTATATATCTATATATATATACATTTATGTGTGTGCATGTGTATGTGTTTAAGTAAATAAATAAATCTTAGACCTTAATTTCTGGCTCCCTTTGGTAGTTTGAATTTCTCCAGATTCATGGCTTGAAACAAATTCTTGCAGTTTATATTACTGAAGTAGACTTTTGGCATGTGGTTTTTACAGGTGAAATAGAGAAATATTACTTTATACCTACATCAATATAATTACCAGATGAGCTTTCTTCAAAAAGATATATTTGTTCTACATTTCAGCAACCAGTTTCTCACTATTAATAACAAAACCCTATAAAATTAGCATAAACCTGTCCTGATAAAGTGCATAAGAAACACATTAGAGCCCTTGGTTATAAACCTTTCTAATGCTCTCAATAAATAATGAGATTTTAATTTAGAAAAAGACTCGAGCATTTGTCGAGATTTCAGATGTTACTTTCTAGCTTTACATAATGTTACTAATATCCTCATATGACATTCAGGTTATTTAATTCAGTTCAATAAGCTTTTATCATGTGCCTACAGTGTGGTAACCATACTGTGATGGGTTCTGGTTATACAAAGGGGAACATTATTCAGTAATCACTTTCCTCAGTGAACTTGCATTCAACTGGAGGATTATAGCACTGAAGAAAGGTCCCACATACCTTACAAATGGTAGTTTAATTTACCATAATATACACACTTTAAAAAGTAACGTGATACTCTGTACTAACAAGGAATGTGAAATTAGCTTACAATTGCAAAGGAAATGAATTGAGTCAAATCTTTCTGTGAGAGATCTTGGGAGAGCTAGTCAGGAAGACTCTTCCTTCCAGGAAGCTCTTCCTTCATTTATGGGATATGAGTGGTATAAAATAACATTTATTAAGCATTTGCTATTTTCTAAGTTCTTTGTTAAATTCTAGGATTATGGATTTTATAGAAAAGAAAGTTAATCCTTGTTCTCAAGGAGTTCACAGTCTAATAGTGTGAGAAAATACAGATGGATACATAAAACATTTCTTAAGCATTCACTATGGGCCAGGCACTGTCCTTAGTATTGATGACACAGATAGAAGCAAATGACACAGTTCCCACCTTTAGGAAGTTTTCATTCTAATGGGATAAGAAAACTCATAAAAGAGGACTAAAAATGGGGAATGATGTAAAATAGGGGATCAAGGAAAGGAGCAGCAGAAAGTGTTTTAGAGGACAGATTCCTAAGCTCACCTATAAAAGCTGGGAGGGATATAAGAATGGAATAAAGTTTCCATTGTGTTGTAGATGATTGGAGAGAGGGCTCATGAT
This sequence comes from Gymnobelideus leadbeateri, assembly GCA_011680675.1. Classification (NCBI taxonomy): domain Eukaryota; kingdom Metazoa; phylum Chordata; class Mammalia; order Diprotodontia; family Petauridae; genus Gymnobelideus; species Gymnobelideus leadbeateri. The sequence goes on along the minus strand of WOXC01007570.1, from coordinate 35,990 downwards.
CGGGAGACTGATGGAAGTGACATATGGGATAATTCATCTACAGAGTAGAAGGAAAGTCTCAGTGATTCTTAGGATGTTGTATTAAAATAAAAGATAATAATCTTCTTTAATATCTTTCCATGACTCAGACCTTGTTTATTTCTGGTATAGAATCATTGGATAATGTCAAGAACTTTGATAATAAAATCTTACTTTTGGTAGTTTTCAGTAATTGTGACTGAAGAGATGGGCACTGTAGCATGTACAGTTGCTAATTGGGTCTCTAAAAGGAGTTGGTCACCAATTGTAGATACTGGGGACCTAATTGAGTGTTACTTTTCTTTAAGTTCTTAGGCATTAGGCTAATATAGACTAAGAAATAAAAATAAAACATATCAACAAAATCACACACAAATTTAGACAGAATCCTAGAGTTCACAGAGAATATGGAGATCATGAAATTGAATGTCCTTTAACTGATCCTGAGACATGTTTATAATAATTTAAATTTCTGAAGTTTATGACATCTTAATATTTCTAGTATTAACTTTCTTGGTAATTGCATCTTAGATGAAATATTCACTTTGGACCAATTTTAAGTTATTTCCTAAAAAATTGAATGAAGATTAGAATAAGGGTGAGCTGCAAGAGATCATTCAGGTGTATTTGATATCAATGAGGTAGTAATTAGATGGTGGAGACAAGAGAGAGGACAGTCACAGAAAACTACAATGTTCTGATTATGTAATTATTGGGGAAATTGTTCTGATATTGATAGAAATAAGAGTCAGGGAAATGGTCAGGTTTTGGGGGGATAGATCATAAGTTTAGGTTTAGGTTTTTAAGTTTTGGTTTAGGATAAATCACACCTGAAGTAGCAGATGGACAATCACGTGAAGATGTTTAGTAGAAATTTGAAGATGAAAGGTTTTAAAGTCAAGAGAGATCAGAATTAGAGATGAATTTTAGGAGCAATAGTTGAACACTTATGTAGGAGTTCATACCATGGACACCAATGAGATTGCCAAAAAGAATATAAAGAGAGAGGAGAAGAGAAACAATGAAAGATAGATTGCCAAAGAAGAATATAAAGAGAGAGAGGAGGATCAAGGAAAGATGCATGATAGGTGTCTATATTAAACGTATGAAAAAGAAGTGACAAGGAAGGAATAATCAGAGTGGGAGACCAAGGTAAGTACAATGTCATGTAAATCAAGGAAGGAGAATTAAGAGAATCAGATGACTCAGAGAGGTTGAGGATGAGGAGGACAGAAAAAAGGCAACTTTTTAAAAATAGATGTATTATTAATGATTGCTCATAGGTTCATAGTTCACAGATTTAGAGCTAGAAGTTATCAGAGACCAGTTTGAATAGAGCAGAAATATCAAATGCCAGATTATAAGGGCCTCAGTCTTGCAACTTGCAAATATGTTGTTATTACAAAAAAATGGAGGAAACAAATACTCTTTCTATTGACTTGAGAGTGAAAGTATGACAGAGATAGAATGGTGTTTCCATTGAATAAAAGGATAAAGGGATTTTAAAAGATAGAGGAAGAGCTAAGTCATGCTTGCAGGCAAAGGAGGAGTCCACGGAGTTTGAAGATTAATGAAAAAGAGCAAGCATAATTAAAGAAAGATTGTGGAGTAGACAAAAATGTATGACATCCAGAACACAGTGGAGAAGAATCATTTTTGAAAGAAATATGGTCACTTTTCTCTCCTAGAAAAGATGGAAGAGAATGTCGATAATATAGAGTGATTTCCAGAGTGTGGAAAATGGGAAATGAGTAAAAATATCAGGCTTGTTCTTAGTAAAATAGGTGATGTTATTTGCTAATATTAAGAAGTTATTTGCTATTATTAAGGAATTTCAGAAAAATGGAACAAAAGTTCAGAGTGGTTGATGAGGTATATACAATGAGTAGTCAATTTAAAAATGAATAGAATTGCTGAGCCCTATTGAGAGCCAAAATGAAGTTATTTAATATTCATTTAAGGTTAAAGTATCATGATCATCATGACTTTTTTCATGAAATGCTATCGCTGTTTAAGAGAGAAAATAACACAAATCTTTCAATTATACAAAATATCTAGAAATTTTGAAAGGAAAGGTAAAACTTACATGAAGAAAACTTAAAAGTTGAAGAAAATCTATTATTACTGAATAAATAAAACTAACAAAGAACCCCCCCCCCAAAGTGACTAAAAATACACAAGGAAACAGATCCAGCGGGGAAATACAGGAAAAAACTAAGTGGCACCAGTCTAATTAAATTACAGACATTGGAAAGGAATTAAAGCAAAGCCTGGACTTGGTTATATAATATTTCAGAAACTTATAATTAAAAAAAACTTACAAAAGAAAAAAAACAGTAAATAAGTAAAACTAAAATAAGAAGCAATAAAAAGTAGAATTGATATAATAGACAATGGTGTAATGAAAAATGAAGTAATAGTATAAAAAGGAACAATGGATGTGGTCAAACCAAAGACTATGAGAAAAAGTACAGGTCAAAGTCAATGATTTTCAGTAGAAATGTAGGTCTAACTTCAGAAAAAAATAAAGTACCAAATTACTTTGGTACAGAAGCAAAGAATCTAAACACCTTTTTTTAAAGGAACAATACAGCAAAAAACTTTACAGAATTACTAAGAATAAGCAGAAAGCAGCAGATAGAATTCACAGGGTTCATACATTGAGAAGATAAAAGAAAATACTACTGATCAAGGCGATTTTACCAAATTTCAAAACTACATCGATAAAGAAAAACCATCCTTCAAACATAAAGCCAACTATAGTAATGGAATTATAAATTTCTTTAAAGAAAAAGAAGTCTCCCAGAGGAAGAGCCAAAATGCTAGAGAAAAGCCAGGAAGCTGCCTGAGCTCTCCAATTTCCCTCAGAAACAATGTAAATCAAGCCACTAAATGGATTCTGGAGTGACAGAACCTAGAGAAAGATGGAATGAAATGGTTTTGCAACTTAAGATAACTTAGAAGGACTTCACGAAATGTCTGTCTTATTTGGGTAAAAGGAGAGCTCAGTCCAAAAAATGACATTGTCTGAGCAAATCAGTGGGTAGCTCTTACCCATAGCACAGATCAGCAATCAAAGCCCCTTGGTCTGATTCTGTAGGCCAGTAGCATAGTAGGTTATTTGTGAGGCTTACAGCCCTGACACAGAAGGCAAACTACCAGCCAGGGAAACCTGGCACAACAGGCATGACTAGACCAGGCCACCCCGGCGCAGTAAGCAAGCCGCCAGCACTTTGGTGAAGAAAGCTAGTGACCAAGAACTTGATCCCCTAGCTCATGAAGCTTGGGACAGTGTCCACTGTGCCCCAGGAACAGAGCTCAATTTCAAAAGCCACAAAATAGGCTAAAATGAGTGAAAAAGAACAACAACAAAAAAACCAACAGGAAAGAGCCATACTATGGTGACAGGGAAGATAGAACACAAACTGAGAAGATAACAGCATTGTCAAATGACCATATTCAGAGCCTCATAGGAGAGTATGAATTGGTCCAAAACCAAAAAGCCTTCTTGGAAGAACTCAAAAATAAAAAAAGATTTTAGAAATCAAATAAAAATGGTAGCAGAAAAAAAGGGAAAAGAAATGAGATGTATCCAAGATAGTCAACAGCTTGGAGGAGGAAGGACAAACATTGGTTGAAGAAAATGATTCTTTAAAAAAATAATTGGCCAAATTGCAAAATTATATATATATATATATATATATATATATATATACACACATACACACAGATCAGTTGAAGAAAACAATTCCTTAAAATGTAGAATTGGACAAATGGAAAAGGAGATAGAAAAATCCACTGAAGAAAATATTTCCTTAAAAATTAGAATGGGGTAAGTGGAAGCTAATGCCTCTATGAGATGTCAAGAATCACTCAATAAAAATCAAAAGAATGAAAAATTTAAAGAAAATGTAAAATACCTCATTGGAAAAACCTGTAAAATAGATCCAGGAGAGATGATTTAAGAATTATTGGACTACCTGAAAGCTATGATCAAATAAAAAGAACCTGGACAGCATATTTCAAGAACTTATCAATGAAAACTGCCCCAATATTATAGAACCAGAGAGTAAAATAGGCAGTAAGTGAATTCACCTATTACCCCCTGAAAGAGATCCCAAAATGAAAACTCCAAAAAATATAATAGTCAAATTTCAGAATTATTAAATCAAAGGAGAAAATACTGCAAGCAACCAGAAAGGAACAGTTCAAATATTAAGGAGTCATGGTCAGGATTACAGAAGACTTAGTAGCTTCTATATTAAAGGATCAGAGGGCTTGGAATATGATATTTCTAGAAAGAAAAAGAGTTTGGATTATAACCAAAGATCAACTACCCAGAAAAATTGAGCATAATCATTTTAGGAGAAAAGATGGAAATTCAGTGAAACAAGGGACTTTCAAACCTTCCGAATGAAAAGACCATAGCTGAATAGAAAATTCGATCTTCAAATATAAGACTCAAGAGAAGCACAAAAAGTTAAATAGGAAAGAAAAAAAATCTATTCAATAAGGTTAAACTGCTTACATCCGCACACAGGAAGATGATACTTGTGACTCTTGAGAACTTCTATCTGTATAAGGGCAGTTAATGGGGGTACACATATGCAGGGTGGGGTATTGAGTTGACTTTGAAGTGGTTATATAAAAGAGGGGGTGAAAAAAGGATTATACTGAGAGAATAAAGGGGTTGGCAGAATAGGGCAAATTATATCACATGAAGGGGCACAAAAGACTTATTACAGCAGAGGGGAAGAAGGGAAGAGATAAACATTGTTTGAACATTACTCAATTTGTCTCAAAGAGGGAATAACATACATGTTAAGATGATTATATAAATTTTTCTTACCTTATAAGGAAGTAGGAAGGGAAAGGGGAAAGAAAAGATGAGGGGCAGATAGAAAGGAGGGCAGATTGAGGGAGGCAGTTGTCAGAAGTAAAACACAGGTGGGGATGGACAGGGTGAAATGAGAGAGACATGTGTAAATGGGAAAAATAGGGAAATATACATTTAGTAGTCATAACTGTGACCATAAATGGGATGAAACCTTCCATAAAATAGAAGCAGATAGCAGAGTGGACAAAAAACCAAAATCCTACAATATGTTGTTTATAAGAAACACATTTGATGCAGAAAAACATACACAGTAAAGGTAAAAAGGTTGGAGCAGAATATATTATGCTTCAGCTGAAGTTTTAAAAAAGCAGGGGTAGCAATTTTGATCTCAAAGAAAGAAAAAAAACAACAGCAACAAAAATAGATTTAATTAATTAAAAAGATCTAATTCAAAAAATGAAGGAAAATACATCTTGCTAAAAGGTACTGTAGATGATGAAGTAATATCAATACTAAACATATATGTACCAAGTGATATAACATCCAGATTTTTAGAGAAGTTAAGTGAGTTACAGGAAGAAATAGACAGCAAAGGTATACTAGTGGGGGACATCCCCTTCCTCTCCCTCTCTCAGAACTAGATAAATCTAACAACAAAATAAACAAGAACAAAGTTAAGGAGGTGAATTGAATTTTAGAAAAGTTACGTATGATAGACCTCTGGAGAAAATGTTACTTTAGCAATAAGGGAAGAAAAAGATTCTAATTCCTTCAAATTAGATCAGGCAATGAAGAAACAAAATTATCACTCTGCATATGATGCCATGATATACTTAGATTAGTTCTGCTCTGACCACTGTCTCCTTCAATCTGCCCTCCTCTCTATCAGTCCTATCTCCCTTTTCTTTCTCCTTTCCCCTCCCATTTCCCTATATGGTGAGATACATTTCTGTATCCAATTGATATTGCATGTTATTACTTCTTGAACCAAATCTGATGAGAGTAAAAACAATGCTCAACCCCCCTCCTCACTTCTTTCCTCTACTGTAATAGGTTTTTTGCAACCCTTCATGTGATGTAATTTATTCTATTCTGCCTAACCCTTTCCTCTCCTCAAAGCACAATCCATATTTTTACTGCTTAATTTTCACACCAAGGTCAATTCAATACACCACCCTGCATATATGTACCCCCTTAACTGCCCTTATACAGATACAAGTTCTCAAGAGTCACAAGTATCATCTTCCTGTGTAGGGATGTAAGGAGTTCAACCTTATTGAACAGAATGTTTTTTTTTCTTTCCTATTTAACTTCTTATGCTTCTCTTGAGTCTTGTATTTCAAGACTGAATTTTCTGTTCAGATTTCATTAGTCCTTTCATTAGGAAAGTTTGAAAGTTTGCTATTTCATTGGATATCTGAAAGATTATGCTCAATTTCTCTGGGTAGTTGATTCTTGGTTGTAATCCAAGCTCTTTTGCTTTCTAGAATACTATATTCCAAGCCCTCTGATCCATTAATATAGAAGCTACCATGTTCTCTATAATCCTGACCATGGCTCCCTGATATTTGAATTGTTTCGTTCTGGTTGTTTGCAGTATTTTCTCCTTGACCTGATAATTCTGAAATTTGGTTACAATATTCTTTGGAGTTTTCATTTTGGCATCTCTTTCAGGATGTTATAGGTGGATTCTCTTAATGACTATTTTATTCTCTGGTTTATGGATATTGGGACAATTTTCCTTGATACATTCTTGGAAGACAATATTTGGGCTTTCTTTTTAATCATGATGTTCATGTAGTCAACAATTCTTAAATTATGTCTCCTGGATCTATTTTCCAGGTCAGTGGTTTTTCCCATGAGATATTTCACATTGCCTTCTAATCTTTCATTTGTTTGGATCTGCTTAACAGCATCTTGATTTCTCATAAAGTCATTAGCTTCCATTTGCTCCAGTCTAACTCTGAAGGAATGAATCTCCTCAGTGAACTTTTGAGATTCTTTTTCCATCTGGCAAATTTGACTTTTTAAGGCATTCTTCTCCTCATTGCCCTTTTGGGCCTCCTTTGCCATTTGAGTTAGTCTATTTTTTAAGGTGTTGTTTTCCTCAGTCAGGCTGTTGATCCTCATTTCATACTTTTCCTGCATCCTTCTCATTTCTCTCTCCAATTTTTCCTCCACTTCTCTTATTTGATTTTTAAAGTCCTTCTTAAGGTCTTCTATGGCCTGCAACCCACTCATGTTTTCCCCTGGGGCTTTTGGAGAAGGTCTTCTGACCACACAGTTCTCTTCGCGCTCTATGCTTCGATCTTCTTTGCCCCCAAAGTAGGAGTCTAATTGCATTTTTCTGTTTAATTTGTTTCCTTTGCCTTGGGATGTTGCTACTTAATTACTTAACTTTGGGGCTTGTTGCCACAGTAGGACTCTGCTACCAGACAGGGGAGCTTCTGTCCCCAATGTGTGGGGTCTTCACAACTTCCGTTTCTGGCAAGATGGATAACCACCTCACGACCTCCACCCCAGATCACAATCCAGATCCAGGGAGGTTAAAGCAAGAGCTATTTCCCCCCAAGACTGATCACTGGATCTCCTTACAGTTCTCAGGCCAGGAGCTGGAGCTGCCATTGGCAACTGCAAAGTGGTGTGTCTCTTCAGCAGCTTCTAGCACCTAGGGGAGGAAGCCAACGCATTCCCCAAATACTGGTCCCAAAGTCCATATGGCACTAACCTCTCACTTTGTCCAAGGCATGTCTGTGTTGATAATTCTGGACTCTCCACAGCTGGGGTCCCTCCAGCCGGCTGCTGGCCTGGGCCACCCTGGGGCTAAAACCGTGGGTCACATGGACCTGGGCTCGGCTCTACAGGTGCGCTGTGCTGCCGGCTCCCAGAGCGCTGTGCTGGTCCTTCCTGCAGGGCTGCTGGGCTGTCCTCAGTGGGAGGGTAGCTTCTCTGTGTCATTCTGTGGGTGCTGGGGCTCCAGAAGTTGCTCAGAGTCCCCTTTTACACAGTTTGGAGGTGATCTGGGGGGAGAGTGCCTTGGACGTGCTGTTTCTACTCCACCATCTTGGCTCCCGGGAAATATTTTTCCTCTCAATTGACTTTTAAAAATCATTTTTAGCTCTTCCTAGAATGATTTTTGGCCTTGAGACCATTTCATATTCTTCTCTGAGGTTTCACACTTAAGCATTTGATAACACTGTCCTCTTTTGACTTTGTGTTTTAATCTTCCCTGTCACCATAGTAGCTTTCTATAGTCATGGCTCTTTTCTTTCTTTTTAAACTAATTTTTTAGCCCATTTTGTGATTTTCAAAGTTGAGCTCTAGTCCTGGGACACAAGGTCCACTGCCCCAAGCTTCTTGTGCTAGAGTCCAGGCTCCTGGTCACTAGCTTTCTCTTTGGCAAGGTCTCAATTGCTGACAGCTTACTTACTGCATGGAGTGGCCCGACTTAGCCATGACTATTTTGCCAGGGGTTCCCTGGCTGGTAGTCTACCTGAAAGCCATGATCAAAAAAAGAACCAAGGGGTGGCTAGGTGGCGCAGTGAGTAGAGTGTCGGCCCTGGAGTCATAAGGACCTGTGTTCGGATCCGGCCTCAGACACTTAACGCACACACACACACACACACACACACACACACACACACACACAAAAACAAAAACAACAACAAACCTAGCCGTGTGACCTTGGGCAAGTTACTTAACCCCAATTGCCCTCCAAAAAGCAAAACAAAACAAAACAAAAAAAAAGAACCAAGAAATCGTCCTTCAGGAAATTCTCAAGGAAAATTGCCCTGATGATGAACCAGAGGGCAAAATAGAGGTTGAAAGTATCCACCAATCACCTCCTGAAAAAGATCCCCAAAAGAAAACTGCTAGGAATATTATAGCCAGCTTCTGGAATTCCTAGATCAAGGAGAAAATAGTACAAGCATCCAGGAAGAAACAGTTTGAATATTGTGGAAACACAATCAGGATAACACAGGGTCTGGCACATTCTACACTGATGGATCAAAGGGCTTGGAAGATGATATTCTGGACGTCAAAGGATCTGGGATTAAAACCAAGAATCACCTACCCAGCAAAATTGTTTCAGGGGAAAATATGGTCATTCAGTGGAATGGAGGACTTTCAAGCATTCTTAATGAAAAAAACAGAGTTGAATAGAGAATTTGACATTCAGATACAATGAACAAGAGAACCATGAGAAGGTAAACAGGGAAAATAAATTATCAGGAACTTACCAAAGTTGAACTATTTACTTGCCTACATGGAAAAATAATAATTTTGACTTATGAAACTTTTCTCAGTATGAGGATAGTTGAAGGGAATAAAAATGTGTGTATACATGTATATATACATACATGTATATGTCTATATAGGAGGGTATATGGGCGTATGAGTACATATGTGAATTTGTGTACATATGTGTACAGGTATACATAAATAGAAGGCACAGTAACAATTTAATAAGAAGGGATGGTACTTTAAATGTGAAATTAAGAGGTGAGAGAGGAATGTAATGAGATGGGGAGAGACAGAATGGGGTAAACTATCTCATATAGAAGGGGCAAGGGAAAATGGTTACAATGGAGGGGAAGAACATGAAGGCAAAAGGGAATGGCTCAAACTTATTCTCATTGAATTTGGCTTATGGAGGGAATGACATACACACTAAATAGGGTATCTCACCCAACAGGAGAGTAGGGGGGAAGGCGATGAGAGGGGGAATTATGGAAAGGAAGGCAGGTTGTGGGGGAGGGAAGTTGGAAGCACTCACTTTTGAAAAAGGACAGGATCAAAGTAGAAAATAGAACAAGTGGTGGACAGGATAGGAGGGAGGGAAATATCATCAGTCTTTCACAGTATATCCACTATGGAAATGTTTTGCATTGCTACACATGTAAAACCTATTTTGAATTAATTGCTTATCTTCCCAGTAAGGATGGGTGACAAGGGAGAAAGGGAATGAATCTGGAATTCAAAGATTTAAAATCAAATGTTTTATATATACTATTATTAATATTATTTTACATGTAACTGGGAAATAAGATATACAGGCACTATGGTGTAGAGATCCACCATGCCCTACTAGAAAGTTGGAGAAGGTATGGGAGAAGATATGGTATATCCAGTGGGATCGCTATTTCAGTGTTGTGGGTAGGGGGGGAAATGGTGAGAAAATTTGTAACTCAAGATCTTGCAGAAATGAATGTTATAAACTAGAAGTTAATAAAGCATTTGATAAAAAAAAAGAAATTGAAAGAAAGAATTATGGAGTCTGAATGCAGATAGAAACACACATTTTCATTTATTTTTTTCCTTCATTCTTTCCTGTATTTTTTTTCCTTTTGTTCTTATTTTTCTTCCACATCAGCTCTACTGTTTAATATGATTGTTTCCTCTATAACCTATATCAGATTGTTTGTTGAATTAGGGAAGGGACTGGGGAGAGAGAAAGGGAGAAAACTTTGGAACTCAAAATCATACAAAAATGAATGTTGAAAACTATCTCTACATGTAACTGCAAAAAGAAAATACTGGTTTGTGGGAAAAAAGTAAGTCTCCCCATTCCGCTTCCAAAAATAGTAACAGAGAGAAATGGTGATTTTTAGCTGAACTTTTATAGGTTTAAAAAGTGGAATTTTTAATTTCACTGAAATCTTGAATTTTCTGTTTTTTAAGATAGATTAGCATATAAAACCAATGACTTTAAAATGTATTTATAATGTCCTAAATCAGAAAAGATCCTATGAATTAGACTAAATTTATCCTAGGAATTGTATTAGAGATGACCACAGATACTTTTAAAGGACAAATAGCAAGTATTTCAAAACTTCTAATGATTACTGTGGGAATTCTAAGAGATAAAAATGTTCAAAACATCTATATCTACATATCAGAGATTAAATAGGAAGAACAGGAGAGAGAAGAAAGAAGAGAGGGAGATAAGGACAGAGACACACACAGAGGGAGAGACAGAGAGGTAAACAGAGGAAAAGGGGGAGAAATAAAATGGGGGAAAGAGAAAAAGAGAGAAATTGAGAGAAAGATGAAGAAAGAGAGACAGAGGGAGGGAGAGAGAAGAAAGGAGAGACAGAGAGGGAGGGAGGTAAAGACGAGGGGGGGGGAGGGAGGGAGGAGAATAAAAATGAATAGACCTGGAAAAATAATTAATATTATAATTCATTTGTTAAATTAATAAGAGTAATGAAAAAGATAAAAGAGAAATAAACACATCAATAAACAACCAAAATTGTCTTTTAGATTGGTGAGGACATAAAACAAAAGATGTGAATGTAAGGGTGGGAAAGAAAAGTACATGTAAATGCTAGAGCAAAACTCCTATCATTGAGGAATTAGCTGGAAAGGACTGAAATCTTTGGGAAACAAACATTTATCAGTTTAAAAGACAGGACTTTTCTTCAATGTCATTAAACTAGATTTTATCATAGAACAGATATTTAAAGTAATAAAAATTGAGTTATCTTCTGATAACATAAATAAGAAATATTACAAAATGATAGGATATAAATCAGCTTTAACAATTTTAACAGTAAATGTGAATGAACTTCATTTCCCTTAAAAATAAAGTGACATAATGGATTTGAGAAAAGAATGAACTAGAATCCAACTATATATTGCCTAAAGAAAACATACCCAATGCAAAACATAATATAGACAGATTAAGATGCAAAGACTAAGATTACATTAAAATCTTAAAACTGGAGGGGATGTTAGAATATTACTAGTCTAATACCTTCATTTTTTTGGAAGAGTAAATTAGGACCAACAGAGAGTGAGTGGCTTTCCTTCTATCACACAGGTTATCCTGATAGATTTAGAATTGAAGCCTAGTGTTCTCATCCCCAATTTTACAACTATGGCACATTAACTTTCAACAATATGTATTTAACTAAATTTAAATGAAGACTGTAGGACCACAAGGTACAATGATCCCTCTAGAAAGTTGAATAGTATGTCAATATATGTGAAATTCATCCCTTTGCTAGTCATACAGAAATATATGTTATACAGTAGAAATCTATATTTGGCAGCAGTGCTAAAGGATGAACACAATAAAAATAGTGTTAAAAATAAATTCCATGGGGCAGCTAGGTCGTACAGTGAATACAGCACTGGTCCTGGAGTCAGGAGAAACTGAGTTCAAATTTGGCCTGAGACACTTAATACTTACTAGCCGTGGGACCTTGGACAAGTCACTTAACCACAATTTCCCTCCTCTCCCCCTCCAAAAAGAAAAAAAAAATCCATCACAATATGCTTTAATTCTTCTGAATCTCTATGTAATTCCACAAAGTTGAACACAAAGCACTAGTACAAACCTATGTATTCTCACTGTTTTAAACAGATAGTAGAATCAAAATACTTCTATCAAAGATGACACCATGAAAGATTTTATGAATGTATAGTTTCCTCTCGAGCAACCTCAGGAAAAAAAAAAAGTTGACAAATTCAGTGAAATCTCAATAAAATGAAGTCCTTTAACAGAACCCACAGATTACACCATTAAACCCATTATTTGCTGTAAGAATTAGTTTCAGGGGGGAAAACCCAACAACTTTCCTAAATCACCTTAGATTTTCTCCATCAGCACAATTTCTTTCAAAGTAGGGATATCAGAAGGAGCAGATATCTGACTCCTTAGCAAATAATAGCTGGAATCTTAAAAATAAACATAAATCTTCTTGGGCACAATACCTGCAATAGACAATCCATAAATAAGTTAATGAAAAAGTAAGTGCCCTCTATTCATATCTGCTGCTCTGGGATTATGAACTTAAGAAATGAAATTAATTAGCACTTCATTTTCAAATATATTTTGTGGGAATTGCAATTACTTTTCCTTCAAGTTATCTAAATGCTGTACTCCACATAAACTTTCTTTTCATTTGAAAAAGTATACGATAAAGAGCTTCAGAAGAATATTTGTTTCATTTAAGTCCAGTGTTTATCTTTAATTTGTAAATTTATAGTCATTTTATATTGGCTCTGATATACACAATATGAAGCATTGATTTTTAAATGATGTTTTGTTTTCTTCAATCTCTTTGCATGGGATATAAACCAGGAACTTTTGTGTACTCTGCATAATGACACTTCAAAGGTATCTCAGGGCTTTAAGAAATGAAGATGTAGGATGTCATTGTAGAGTAGTTCATAAGTGAAAGTCTTTGGGATACATGTTGAGAAACCACAATTATAAAAGCTATTCAAAGCTTGTATAATTGAAAAGTATTTAAATATAGCTCAAGGTTACTTATTGAAAGACTGTTCTTACTTTTTTGTCTCCAAAAGAAATAAACATCATCAAGATGGAATTTTTATCCAGTCTTAAATGATAAAGGCAATGATTTTGAAGTAAAATGGAGATGCAGAAAACACAGATATAAAACTTTGTATTACATTTTGGTGCTTCATCATTGGAGGCAGCTATCTGGCACAGGGGACAGAATCCTGGACCTGTAGTAAGAAAGAACGGAGTTCAAATACTGTCTCAGATACCAGCTATGTGACTCTGGACAAATTATTTCATCTCTATCTGACTCAATTATCTCAACTGTATTACAAAATGGGGATAATTTTGGCTCTGACTTGACAGCTCTTTTGTGAGTATCAAATGAGATTATATTTTTAAAGTATTTAACATAATGTCTGGTACATAGTAGGCATTTAAGAAATACTTGCTACCTCCTCCTGCCTGTGTTATGGTATGGAAGTTACCCTGGGTTTATGAGGACTAAGCCAGAAGAGCACAAGGTATGACTGCTTCTCCCAAGCTTGGAAATGGGTCTGTTGACAGACTGCTCATCTGTTTTCTAATGACCAAACCACGTAATTTTTAGAGAGGATCTGGCTGGCTACTTGGTGGTGATGTTTTATCTTCTTCTGTAGGTAACAGTATCTTATAAAAGTGTCTACTAGTAATAATAACTGATTACTAATACTACTAACAATTAATAACTATTATCTCCAGGATCATTGTTTGGCATTTGAAACTTCCAAATATGGATATTTTCTATCTTTCCATTCTTTCCTATTCTATTCTTTCTATTCCATTTTCATTTTATTTCTTTCATTCTATTCTCCTCCATGTAATCCATGATTTATTTATATCAGCTTACTTGCTATTCCTTGCATATGATCTTCCATATCCTGTTTGTGCTTTCCTCTGGCTATTCCTCTTGCCTTAGAATGCTTTACTTCTTACTCTTTGACTCTTGGAATAATTAGATTATTTTAAAGGCTCATTTCAAATATGACTTTCTAACTAACGTTTTCTCAGTTCTCCTAGCTACTAGTTGTATTTCCTCTTGGATGACCTTCCATCTCCCCTGCGTTTTTCTTGTATGTTCTGTTTTGTTTATGTTTATGTTTTTCCCCTCCTCATTTGAATGTAAGTTCCTTTAAGGCAGGGACTTTATTCATTTCTTTGTATCCCTGGTACATAGTAAACATAACAAATATTTGTTGATGTAGTGATTGTCATTTATATGGTACTTCAAGTTTTACAGAGCACTTTGCACACATTAGATAAATTTTATCTTTAGAATAATTGCAATATAAGTGCTATAGGTATTATTATACCCATTTGACAGATGATGAAACCAAAGTTGAGAGACTTGCCTACAGTCAAACAATTAATAAGCATCTGACTTGAGATTCATACTGGAATGTGCTATAATTTAAGTCCAGTGTTCTAGCCACTATGCCACAAAACAGGGACATTAATGAAATTACAGATCTTTTGAAGCAGTATTAAAACTATTTTGAAGACATGACAAAGTCATAAATGCTCCCAAATTGTCTGCTGTCATTCATATAGAGAACCATCTTTTACATTTTAGATTATGGATTTTTTCCAGTGCATGGACATAGATCCAAAAAAAATTCTCCTTTCCATCTGTAAAAAAGCATAACCATTGGCACTGAACAAAATGTTTCCTCTGTCTTAATTGTTTCCATTAATCACACCCAGCCTACAAAGAAGTCAGATCTCTCATGAAATGGGTATCCAATGGGATTGGGAACTATGAGAGAGTCAAAAAATCTCTTGACTAAAGGGTGGTGGGTGAGAAGAGGGTTTCCATAGGAGTTGAATGAATAATGCCAGGCAAAGATAATTGGAAGAATGAGGTGGGATTGCAGTATATAAACAGAACAAAAATAAACAAGAGTAGAGTTAATGGTGTATTCATAGGAAGATATTAGGCAGGTGGTCACATCAGTATCCCCCCACTGACTCAGCCCTTCCTGCTCTGCACTTAGCTCACCATTTAACAGAAGGTGGACTGAAAGAAATAATGTATTAAGAATTCCAATGACATGTATGAATTCACCTAAGATTGAAGGGGGATTTTATGCTTCAATATTTCCATGTTTAGATCTTATTTTTATCATCTAATGAATTTCTTTCAATTCCCTGACATGATCTATAATTCCTTTGAATTCTGCTTACAGTGAGGGAATGCCAAGCTCATAAGATGCCTTGGCTGCAAGGCCAGCAACTAGTCTTTGTTCTGTTTCTGAATGGAACAAAAATGTGATTTGAACTCAGGTCCTCCCGACTTCAGGGCAGGTGCTCTATTCACTGCAGGACCTAGCTGCCCCAGTTGGCTTTTTCTTTACCCAGTTTCACCTGAGAATATGGAAATTATGTGGGTATTCTAGGAACAAAGAAAGGGAAGTTGTTTATGACAATATCTTTTTACCAATTTTTTCTTCTGCTAAGAAGGAATGGTTTCCTAATTTGTCTTCCCAACTCTAGTGTCTACTTTTTCCAAACTATTCTCCATAGAACTATCAAATGGATATTTCTAAAACACAGATCTGACCACATCACACACTTAATTAAAATTTTTCAATGGTTCCCTATTGCCTTAAGGATAAAATTCAAAATCCTTAACCATGTAAAAAAAAAAAAACCTTCACAAACACCTTCAACTATCTTTTCAGTCTTATATTAGTCTCCTTAATTCATTCTGCATTCTGTTCAGGTTATTCTGCTGGATGTTCTCTGTGTATGGTATCCTATCTCCTGCCTCTATGCCTTTGTATAAGAAGTGATAAATGCACTGGAATACACCTCCTTCTCACCTCCCACCTTTGAGAGTCTCTAGTTTTCTAAGTACAACTCAGCTACCATCTCCTTATGAGGTATTGTCTAATTCTCTCAATAATTGTGGCTTTACATCGTGAAATTATTTTGCATTTATTTACTTTTATAAATGTGTTGTTTTCCTAGAGCAGAAGTTCTTAATTTGTGTGCATGTATATGAGTGTTTGTGTGAGAAGATGTGTGTGTGTGTGTGTGTGTGTGTGACAGACCCCTTTGGCAGTCTGATGTTAATTGGTGCTGTCTCACTCTCCTCATCTATAAAATGGGCATTATAATAGCCCCTATCTGTCAATATGTTGTTAGGGTAAAATGAGACAATGTTTGTAAAACACTTTGCAAATTTTAAAACATTTCTTATTTGTTATTATTATTAAATATTCCTCTGTATTCCAGTGCCTTTTGCTGATTATTTCCAAAGTTTCATATAAGTTGTTCATATTTATTCATTTGCTTGTTATCTTCCTCATTAGATTGTGAGGAACAGAGGCTACTTTTTAATCCTTCTTTGTATCCACAGTGCTTGGCAAATAGTAGGTACTTAAATGTCTATTGACTTACTGACTGAAGTCTATGGACCACTGCTCTGATTAATGTTTTTAAAAAGATAGAATAAAACACTTAGGGTTACAAAGGAAACCGATTATATTGAATAAAGTTAAAAATACATAAAAAGGGGGGCAGAGCCAAGATGGAGGAGTAGAAACAGCTCATCCAAGCCACTCTGCCCCCAGATTCCCCCCAAACTATGTAAAAGGGGACTCTGAACAACTTCTGGAGCCCCAGCACCCACAGAACGACACAGAGAAGCTAACCTCCCGCTGAGGACAGCCCAGCAGCCCTGCAGGAAGGACCAGCACAGTGGTCTGGGAGCTGGCAGCACGCAGAGCGCAGGAGCTGAGCCAAGCCCAGGTCCGTGTGAGCCGAGGATTTAGCCCCAGGGTGGCAGGGCCAGCAGCCAGCTGGAGGAACCCCAGAACACCAGCAGCTGTGGCAACTCCAGAATTATCAACATAGACATGCCTAGGACAAAGTAAGAGGTTAGTGTCCTGTGGATTTTGGGACCATTTAGGGAATGCGTCGGCTCCCTCCCCTGGGGGCTAGAAGCCATTGAGGAGACATGTCATTTTGTAGTTTTCAGAGGCAGCTCCAGCTCCTGGCCTGCGAATTAATTATAGGGAGATCCAGCGATCAGTCTTGGGGGGGTAATCGCTCTTGCTTTAACCTCCCTGGATCTGGATTGTGATCTGGGGTGGAAGTCATGGGTGGGTTTACAGCTTGCCAGAAACGGAAGTTGCCCCCCACAAGTTCGGGATGAAAATTCCTCTATCTGGCCTTAAAGCCATAGTGTGGCAACAAGCCCAAAAGTCAAGCAATTAAGTGGCAACATGCCAAGGCAAAGGAAACAGAAAAATGCAACCCTAGACTCCTATTTTGGGGGCATAGAGCGGGAAAAGGACTGTGAGGTCAGAAGTCCTGCTCCAAAAGCCCCAGGGGAAAACATGAGTGGGTTGCAGGCCATAGAGGACCTTAAGAAGGACTTTAAAAATCAAATAAGAGAAGTGGAGGAAAAATTGGAAAGAGAAATGAGAAGGATGCAGGAAAAGTATGAAATGAGGGTCAACAGCCTGACTGAGGAAAACAACACCTTAAAAAATAGACTAACTCAAATGGCAAAGGAGGCCCAAAAGGGCAATGAGGAGAAGAATGCCTTAAAAAGTCGAATTTGCCAGATGGAAAAAGAATCTCAAAAGTTCACTGAGGAGATTCATTCCTTCAGAGTTAGACTGGAGCAAATGGAAGCTAATGACTTTATGAGAAATCAAGATGCTGTTAAGCAGATCCAAACAAATGAAAGATTAGAAGGCAATGTGAAATATCTCATGGGAAAAACCACTGACCTGGAAAATAGATCCAGGAGAGACAATTTAAAAAATTATTGGACTACCTGAAAGCCATGATCAAGGAAAGAACCTAGAAATCACCCTTCAAGAAATTCTCAAGGAAAACTGCCCTGATGTTTTAGATCCAGAGGGCAAAATAGAGGTTGAAAGAATCCACCGATCACCTCCTGAAAAAGATCCCAAAAAGAAAACTCCCAGGAATATTATAGCCAGGTTCCAGAATCCCCAGATCAAGGAGAAAATACTACAAGCAGCCAGGAAGAAACAATTTCAATATTGTGGAAACACAATCAGAATAGCCCAGGACCTGGCAGCTTCTACACTGAGGGATCGAAGGGCATGGAATATGATATTCCAGAGGGCAAAGAACTGGGAATGAACCCAAGGGTCACCTACCCAGCAAAACTGAGTATTTTGTTTCAGGGGAAAATATGGTCATTCAGTGGAATAGAGGACTTTCAAGCATTCTTGAGGAAAAAACCAGAGTTGAATAGAAAATTTGACATCCAGACGCAAGAAGTAAGAGATGCCTGAGAAGGTAATCAGGGAAAAGAAATCAAAAGGAACTTATCAAAGTTGAACTATTTACATTCCTATATGGAAAAGCAATAACTGTGACTGATGATATCTTTCTCACTATGAAAATAATGGAAGAAGGGTGTGTGGTCATATGAATACATAGGTGAATTTGTGTGTATATGCTTACAGTTATATATGGATAGAGGGCATAGGTTGAATTTGTTGGGAAGGGAGAATACTCAAGGGATGAAATTATGAGGTGAGAGAGGAAAGTGGCAAGAGGAGATGGGGAGAGACAGGGTAGGGTAAACTATCCCATGTAGAAGAAGCAAGGAGAAGTGGTTGCAAGGGAGGGGGAGAATAGGAAAGCTAAAAAGGCAATACCACATTCACATTGAATTTGTTTCAGGGAGAGAATGACATACATACTAAATGGGATATCTCAACCTGCAGCAGGATAGGGGGAAGGGGGATGAGAGGAGGGATGATGGATGGGAGGGCATCCTTGGGGTGAGGGGAGGTTGGAAGTACCCACTATAGAAGAGGGACAGGATCATGTAGGGAATGGACCAGGTGGGGGGTGGGATGAGTGGGAGGGAATTATAAGCAGCCTTGTACAATATATCTACTATGATAATGTTTTGCATAGCCAGACATGTACAACATGTACTGAATTACTTATCTCCCCAGAGGGAATGGGTGACAAGGGAGGAAGGAAATGGATCTGAAATTCGAGGTCTTAACATTAAATGTTTCAAATATATATAAATACTATTATTAATACTCTTTTGCCTGTAATAGGGAGATAAGATGTGCAGGCATTGGGGCACAAGATTCATCTTCCTCCAATGGAAAAGTCGAAGGGGGTAAGGGAGAAGGTATGGGAGAGAGCAGATTGGAGGAAGCAATATCTTGTGGGAATGCTATTCTGGGAGGGTGGGTAGGGGAATAACGGGGGGGAAATGATAGTAACTCAAAATCTGGTGGAAATGAATGATGTAAAACAGAAGTTAATAAAGCATTTGTTTAAAAAAAACACAAAAAAATAAAATAATAAAAACAAACAAACAAACAAAAATACTTAAAAAAAAAGTTCATTGACCCCTGAACAAGAACTCACAGTGAAATGTAAATGCCTTCAGGGTAGAAATTATTTCATTTATGTTAGTATGTACTTAATACTGGTTGTAAAATTGAATTTTTTTTAAAAAGTGGTGTAACCATTTAGCAATATCTTCCCAAGCCACGAATTTGGTTTTCCAAGCCAGAGCTTAGCAAAGAGGAAAATACTGAGAGGAGTAGTATTTAAAGAGAATATAGAATGTTATATCTGGAAGGAAATCTATAGATCAACTCCTCTAGTTCCTTAATTTTACAGGTGAAGAAACCAAATCCCTGGGAAAATAAATGACTGAGACTCAGAATAAGGAACTTACTTCTCCAAGATCCTGGGTAAATGACAGGAGTATAACTTCTTAAAATCATGTAATTTATTGAAAATCCTTTAGTTGGAACCTCAGAATGCAAAAGGCAGAATACAGATTAGTATGATATTTTAAAAGAGTTGTCTTTGAGGCAGCTCAAGGATGGAACACAAAAGCTTTTAGTGTTCATAAAAGAAAAATTCAAATAGGGAAAAAATTAACATGGGAACACCTACAATGAAAATATTTATATTAAAGTTTGCTTGGTACATATTAACCAACATAAAAGCTTATTCAGTTTTTTCAGTATTTATTATTTATTGAAATATTTAATTTTTACAAAGAGCAGGAATTATGTAGTAGGAACTGATCTGAGCATTTTATTCAATTATATATATATGTATTTATCTATACATATATATTTAAACATGTCAGCAAAATAGAAAGCAAAAATATTTTGTAGATGAGTTTCAAAGAGGGCACATTATATTGTAACAGTGATCTATGTATCATCTTCAATGATTATTTATCTAAAACATATGTAGCATATAGAAGGGAAACCCACTGTTCATGTATAGAGACTCCAGAAAAACTACTCTAGGTTCAAGGATCTCTGTGGTCCTGCATACTCTCAAAAAACACATCTCACAAGCCCATATTTTACTTATGTTTACCAACCACACAATCCTTTGTTCTAAATTCCTGATGTCCTTCTGTCTATATGACCAGCAACAAGCTTTCTAGAGTTTTGAGCCAACCCACATATATATTATGTTTGATCTTTTCCAAAAGAAATGAATTTTCTCACAGTTATACTTTAAAAAAAACCCAGCAAAGCAACATTTTTGGGACCAAAAGCAACATTATATTTAGTAATATATTTTCTATCCTCATACATTGAAGGCTATAAAAGAATCTATTGGAAAATCATCAGCATGTAGAGTAGATCTTTCTATGAAAGATTTATTAAAAGAAATGTACTGCAATAGTACAGAAAAAGTAGGCATGGGCAGGGTTGCTATTAGTAATGGTGACAAAAGTACTCACTCCTGTGAGATTACATACTTATTAAAGTGCCCAATTTACATATAGGGGACAACAAGATAGGAGTTTGACTAGTATACAGAATTGAAACATTTTAAATGCAATTGATGAACTAATGGTGGAGGAAAATGAACAGTAGTCTGGGAGTAATTCTGATCCCAGTTTGATCACTCTCTTTGCTGGGGTCACCTCCCAAGGTTTTTCCTCTATCTCTTTGCTTTCTGAGTATACATAGAAGAAGATGATTATAACCACTGAGGCCGAGAGCAGAGATATCTCACCATGTAACTTTTCTTCATTTTAATGAACGATGCATTATACTTTGAGCATATGGAGGAATCAGCAGAAAACAATGTATAAAATATGTTTGAATGAGATGATATTTCATGTTAAAGATTAACTCTGCCTTGAATTCTATAATTATAGAAAAGCTCATCATAGTGCCAGAATGATATTGCCTTACTGCTGTGGTGTTTGCTTCATTTAACACAACTTCAAGGTGTGTATATTGGGAAGGGAGCATAGAAAAGGAAATCAGTTCTGTAAAAAGACATTCATTCAAAGGAAATCTAAAGACCATAGAATTTGAGTTCTACACATACATTTGTTTGAGCCTTTTCAGAAAAAAAATGATAAATGTAAGAAAGAGAAGCAAATTTACACAAGGATGGGAGAAGTGGAGAAGAACATCCTAGTTCAACTTTAGTATGAGATAGAGGTAGCAGAAAAAATTGCCTTAAGCATCTACAGGTCTGATTTCTATCTAGCTGAATCATCTGACTAAAGCAGAGTAGGAATTGCTGAGTAATGATGGATGTTTCCACCCCTCCCACCCCCATGGACTTCCCTCTCTCACCCCTCCCCTTCCCTCTGCCCTGCTGTTTTGTTTTTTGTTTTTTTTTTTTTTCTCGTGGCACAAGAAGTTATGGCAAAGGTTTTATTTACTAGGCATCCTGCCCATTTCAAAGAGCTGACATTGCAGCCATAGTGCCAAGGGATGTATACATAGCTGCAACTGCACTAAGCTATCAAAGGCCACTAAAGGCCACCAAACAACCAAGTGGTTTAACAGCTTTCAACATCTACCTATGAACCAGCAAGCCTTAAAAAGTAGAAGCAGGAAAATGCATTCCTTTGTGCCTTTTTTGCAGGTCTCTGAATTCTGCTTCTCCAAAGAAGAAATTACTTTTGAGGCAATAGCACTGAGACAGGGGGTTAGTGTGGCTCCCTGGTAGGACTTCTTCACCTGACTCTACCACTATTTTCCACTTTGTGGTGTTTTATCCATTGAACCCTGGAGTATGGAAGTGGGGTCAGTCAGTGATCAAGCATTTATGTAATGGTATGCAAAATGTTATGTCCTGGGTACTGTGCTAAGAACTGGAGATGTAAGGAAAGAAAAAAATAGTACCTACCAAAGAGCTCGCATTCTAACTGGGGGAAGCAACACACATTGAATTATGCAGGTATTTGCAAGACACGTACAGAACAGACAGAAGGTACTCTTAGACATTTTATCCACCCTGTGCCCTCTCTAGGGAACTGGAAAATAAAGGAGATACAACTTGATGGACTGGATCTCAGAAAAAATATGTCTGCCACATGTCAATGTGAGATCTGTTAGAACTGATTAGCACCTTGTGACTTTTAGACTATAGGGCATTTGATGGTTGTTTTTCAATGTTGGGCTAGTAGGAACAAGCAAAGGAATACACTTGAGCTTGGATTCAAGAAACGTCATAGAGCAATGTCTTTAGAATCTGGGGGACCTATCCTGCTTTCATCTCTAAGGTCCAGATCAAGTTCTTGTCTTCCCTTATCTCAGCACTGAAAATTGCAAATCGGCTCCATATGACATGTCCCAATTCTAACACCACAATAGAAAGAGGGACAGGATTACCATTGTCTGGTGTGGCATTGAATTTCATAGATTGCATATGAAGTGGTGTCTCCATTAATTAGTTCTGAGGTGGTTAACTATTAATCTCAGTGAGGAAATCTTAAAGTATATTGTGTGGAGTCATTTGTCCCACTTTAGCAGCCTCAAAAGCCCATAATCCAATCAAAATCCACACTGAGGAAACATCATCCATTGCCTTGCCTAGTCCCTATTGCTCCCTAGCTAGGTGGTATCACTGCTCTTGGCTGATGGCCACACACTCTTTATCTATGGTTCTATGATTCTAACTCTGAAATCCTACCTACTTATAAGATGAGGAAAAATGAATGGATGCCGATGTGTCACCCTGACATATATTCTCTAGAATTGAATTTGCCTTTTTCTTTGTCCCTACACTGACTTCATGATCTCAGTTTCACTGTGGGGAATAGAGAAGCTAATGGTAAAGATGGCATTATTTTCATAGCACAAGTTCAAAGAGTTTCTTGTTAGCCACAGAATATTTTGATATGTTTAGTACTGCCAAGTGGATCAGAAGGGAAAATGAATTCAACTCCTCCTCGAAAAAAATTGTTTTCATCTGATCAAAATTCCACTGAAGCAATGCATTTTTATGGAATGTCAACTTTATTTTAGTGAATCATGACCCAATATTTCCCTCATGCTAAAGTAATGTGTCCAAGGAATGCGTGAAGCCAGGGAAACCTTTGTTAGCTTTAAGAATTCTTTTTCTCTCTCTCACTGAAATTAATGATTAGCTACCTCAGAACTAATGAATGGAGAGACCACTTCACGGGGCATAAAATCAACCTTTGTAATTCAACACCACACCAGGTCATCAAGTCAAATGCTGTGTCTTGATAATTTTATGACCGTTAATAATATGCTATGGTTATGCATATTATGATAAGGGTGATCAATTCTCATGCTTCAGGGTACAAATTGATTGCTTTAGGGGTGAAGAAGAAATTGCCTACTTCCCATTTATAGGCTTCAACATTAGCTCTCACCAAACCCCCATCACCAGCATAACAATATATTTTGCATAACCAGAAGTAAACTGCCCTACAGAGTAAAGAAATCAAACTGATCAAAAATGGCAGATGTGTCAGTGGCAGCCTATCATGTAAAAAGATTTGGGGTGAATACGTCTAATAAGAATGAAAGGGGTTGAAGGATGAATTGCATTACTTATAGATTTTATGAAGCTTCATAAAGGAGTCTGGAATTTCCATTGGTTAAGCTCAAGGTTCAAATATTTGTACTGAGATGGAAATGGCAAGCATAAGATAGTCAACATCACAAACTAATGGATCTAAAGGCATGTGCATGTTGTGACTGATGTGTGTAGTTCTTAATGTGGTTTTAACTGTTCATGTGAACGTGAAGCTCTAATATTACTGCTGACTCTCTATAGACCATCGATTCTATTAATAGGATAAACACAATTTTATCTTGCCTGAAGGATTTCATTAATGCTTTGACTTATGCTTACTGAATGGTGTTTATTAATGCTTCACTCTTTGTAGGAAGTCTAAATGTTTTGCTTTTGAGGCCCCTGGAATGACTTGATAAAACAATTTGCAATCAGCAGTATTTAAAAATGTTGTCATTAATTTTAATGGAATAATTTACATCTATAACTTCACAACCCAGACAAATTTAAAAGCTGAATATTGTATTAGTCAAATTATGGATATGTTTCAAAGTTTGCCTCTTTTATGGATATGCCCTGAAACCACCTCAATTATTAAATTTAAGGTGATGTAAGTTGAGAGATTCCTATTATAGGATGGGGTTTTAGTTGAATTAAAAAATATGTAAATCAAAGTAAGCCGCATTTTTACAGTGTTTGGTTTTCTCCAAGTTATATTTGGCAAACCTTCTAAAAGTGAATTCAATCCTAGAAATGAATCACTAGATTAGGTTTTTGGATTTTTTAAGGGAATGGGAAGAGAACAAGGCTGCTTTCAGTACTCATATTTAAACCTAGACTGTTAAGCTAAAGTATCTAAGGGCAAAATTATTTCTCACTTATTAAATTATTGTTTAAAATATTTCATTCCATGAATGGATATTAAATGATTTTGATCCTACACTGATTTTTCTCCAAACCTTTGCTTACTATGGTAATTTTAAGCCATCAAAAGAATGTCTGTGAAATTTTTGTGCATTTGTGTTCTTTCTCCTGCCTTCCTTTCAAAGGGCATATCAGGTCATTAAGAATAATATGGTCAGTCCACAGGTACAAAGGCATTGTCACAAAATAGCAATTTTCCTGAAATTCTTTCTTCTCTGTCTCAAGCCTGGGCATGGCAAAGATAATGACCTAAGTCTTTCCAACTTTGTCATTTCACCGTGACGCTGACCTGGTCTTTTTTTTTTTTTTAATCCTACTGACTGGAGAGAAGTATTAATAATCAATCTAGAATAGTACAGGAAGAGGAAAAAGAGGAGGAAACCAGTTACCAGATATTCTAGAATATATATGGAAGAAGTTTGATGAAATGTGGAAAAAAAACTGGGTAAGGGGAACAAATATTTATATAGTATCTACCATGCCCCAGGGACTGTGCTAAACACTTTCTTTTAAAAATAACTATTATCACATTCGGTCCTCACAACAACCTTGCATGGGAGGTGATGTTATTATCCACAGTTCATAATTGAATTAACTAAGGTCAGTAGAGGTCTAGTGATTTGATCAGTGTCACACAGCTAGTAAGTTTGTTCTTTCTCTGACAATGGACTTGGAGCAAGAAGATCTGGCCATCAGTCATCTATCACTTAATAACTGTGTGACTATGAGAAAAAATTGGCCTCTCTGAACTTCAGTGTCATCTTCTGCAAAATACTGATTATATTACTTGCACTAATACTTCCCAGGGATGAAACAAAGTATATAAAGCACATTGTGATCTTAAAGTATTACAGAGATTCAAGCCATTATTACACATATAATGAGTGTGATAGTGAATATAAGTACTTGAAAATAAACATTAGCCAACAACTGGAAAAGAGAGTAGACTGGGTTGGATCTCAAAGATTATATATAATTTTAAAGTTTCCCACCCAACCTATTATCTAACACAAACATTTTATAATATATATGTATATATGTGTGTGATACACATATACACACACGAACACAAACATACATACATATATACATACATATAAAATATATACATACATATATACATACATACACAGTAACCTTCCAATGTTGGCATATTGATGGAAAACATTGAATGCCATAGTGTTTAAGGAATTAAAATTGCAGGTGACCCAAAGGTGGAGATGAATGGTGGATATAAATAGACTGAAGCATATAATCAATGATGGCTTGAACCCAAGAAGCTTGAGGAATATTTATTAGAAATGGTTGAGAAAATTATGGTATATGAATGCAATGGAATATCATGGCACTATAATAAAGGATGGATACAAATAATAGAAGCATGGGAAAGCATATCAGCTGATGCAAAATGTAATAAATAGAAAAAGGAAACAATATGAAGAACTTCAATAATGTAAATGGAAATAACAAGAATAACAAAATGTTGACACTGTGCAATTATGATGAGGAAGCTTGGACCAAAAGACAAAAATTAGAAAATTCTCCCCCATCTTTGGTCCCTTATTTGTAAATGACTTCTCTTTCTTCTTTGGAAATGCAGAGGGACCCTGGAGATTAAACACTGCATATGTTGTTGCATTTGGTAGATTAACTGGTTGGTTTTGCTAAAATGTTCCCCTCCCCCCTTATAAAATGCTAAAATAAAACAACTTTAAGATATTATTTTGCACCTATCAATCAGGTTGGTTAAAATGATTGAACAGGAAAGTAACAAATGTTGGAGGGGATATGGAAAATTGGGACACATTTACTATTGGTAGAACTATAAGGTAATCTAACCATTTTGAAGAGCAATATGGAATTATGCCCAAGTTATTAAACTGCCTATATTCTTTGACCCAGCAATACAAATACTAGGTCTGTTTCCCAACATGAATAGGGAAAAAAGGAAAAGAACCTCTATGTCCAAAAAATCTCTAGCAGTTCTCTTTGTGTTGGCAAAAAAAAACAAACCAAAAACGGAGGGCATCCTGATCAATTGGAGAATGGCTAAACAAGGTGGTACATGATTGTGATGGAATTACAAGAAATATATTATAAAATATATTATAAAAAATGATGAACTTACTGATTTTTAGAAAAAAAACATGGAAATACTTTCATGAAATAATGAAGAGTAAAATGAGTAGAACCAAAAAAACCAAACCAAACAAAAAACATTGTATACAGCAACACTAATATTATTTGAAGAATACCTGTGAATGACTAAGCTATGCTAAGTATTACAAATATTCAAATAAACTACAAAAGACCTATGAAAGAAGAGGCCATGCACTTCCAGAGAAAGAACTGGTAAATGGAAGTATTTATAGTATATTTTTACAAAAATACATACATGTATGTCTGTGCTTATGTGTGTGTGTGTGTGTGTATGTGTGTGTGAAAATGGTGTCCTTTAGTATAAGGTGGAGAAGGAGAGAGCGAGACAGTTAAGAACTAAAATGTAACAAAATATAAATTTAATTTTTAAAAAGTAGTAGCATGATGAATATCAATGAAAAAAATGCATGATTTAAAAAATAGAAGTGGGTTAATCAGGAAGTGAGAGTGAGATGAAAGACATAGTCAACACTGACATCGCACTGATACTGGCGACATGTTAGTAGATCAAGGCAGGCCTCCAGTGCATTGAGTTGGTTTTCTTAGAAAGGTTTATGGGAAAAATATAGAATAATTTTTGTACAGGATTGAGGAAATTTAGGGGATTGAAGAGATTAGGATAACACATGGTTAATTATGGGAATTGAGTAAGCCACACTGATTCCATCTTGTGACTTAATTTGTTAACTCTCAGTTCTCCTTCTATTCAGTTATGTGTCTAGTCCAACTTTGGCACTATGAGAAAAACTTTATTCATTTGTGGGAATTGAGAGAAAACTTTGTTGCATTGTTTTAACTTAACCCTGTGTGACTAGGAAGCTGGAGGTCCTCTACCTGTTGAGTAGAGATCCTTAACTAAGGAGCTAGGTGATACTTATGAGAAACCTAATCAGATCTGAGTATTGATGCAAAGAGCTTTCTCACAATGGTGCATCTCAAGCAACTCAGACATCTTATATGAAAACTTCCCCCATACTGATCAGTTGTTGATTGCTTAAAGACAACTTTGGGAGTGAGTCACCTCCTTTTCTGAATTCATTGAATTGTATATGTTCTCCCCCTGTCCCCTGCCAATCTTTTATCCAATTAGAAATCAGATTACCTAATGCTGTATTGTTTCCTATTAATTAATTGGCTTCATTTAGTTAGGTGTTTTTAATGTATAAAAGCCTATCTCCTCCTGTATTTGGGTTCCATCCCTAAGCTGAGGAAGGGTCCTGGTGCTGATTTGTTAGGCAATTAGCACACATTGCTGAATAAATTGAAATGCTTGGAAGATTGAACCTTTGTTTCCTTAGTCATTTCATCTTTCACCCACCACAGGACAAGAAAAGGATTGATTTTGATCTCCATCATTGGGAGAAGAGTCAATATTAATGAGATCATGGAGTCAATATAGTATCAGCTAGGAGTTATGGACTATATGTTTTTCCCCCCAATAGGGACACTACTAATCACCAGAACACTTGATTCAAATGGCATTGGCTCTAGATTAGCAAAAGGCATGAAACACTAGAGTCTTGTACACAGTAGTGGATAAAAATGTTTACTGGATTGAATTAGACATAATCATTTTATGAGTCACTTTTTAAAGTCTAGCTTCACATACACAAAAAGTTGAAAATTGATATGAAATCGATTTCTGACTGAACCATGTATACTGTAACTTTATTGTAATACTATTCATTGGGGGAAAAGTAAAAGGTAGGTTTATCTCATACCAAATTCAAGAGTATTTTTTTTATTTAATCATTTCAATCATATCAGACTCTTTGTGACCTAATTTGGGGATTTTCTTGGAAAAGATACTGGAATGGTTTGTCATTTCCTTCTCTAGCTCATTTTACAGATGAGGAAACTGAGGCAAACAGGGTTAAGTGACTTGCCCAGAGTCACACAGCTAGGCAGTGGCTAAGGTCAAATTTGAACTCATGAAAATGTCTTCCTGGAACCACCTAGATAATAAAAAAATGATCAGTAGAACAAAGAGCTTCAAAAAGACTCATCTGAATTCCATCCATCTTTCATCTGATCTTTTATAAGTCAGTACCTCCTGAAACCATTAAATTGGGGTCCATAATGCCTGCCTTTGAACCTCATGTAATAATTGAATCAAATTAGACAGAGCATTTAGATTTGCTAATTAAAACAAAAAGCACTGTCCACATACGATTGATGAGGACAAGAAGGAACAACAAGAAGAAGAGGGTATATTTTATCTGTTAAAAGATCCCCATGGGGGGCGGCTAGGTGGTGCAGTGAATACAGTGCTGGCTCTGTAGTCAGGAGGACCTGAGTTCAAATCCGGCCTCAGACACAACACAAAACTAGCTGTGTGACCTTGGGCAAGTCACTTAATCCCAATTGCCCTCCAAAAAGTGGAAAAAAAAGAAAAAAAAAGAAGATCCCCATGGCATGGGAGGTTCTGATGCATTATTTCAGTACTTTGATGGATCTGTGATCACATTAATTTGGACTAACCTTCCAATAACGTAAACTCCCTGCAGAAGATTTATCTAATGTGTTGTTTGCCTTCCCCTAGATCTCTTGGCATGGCAA
Source organism: Gymnobelideus leadbeateri (assembly GCA_011680675.1). Lineage (NCBI taxonomy): Eukaryota > Metazoa > Chordata > Mammalia > Diprotodontia > Petauridae > Gymnobelideus > Gymnobelideus leadbeateri. The sequence goes on along the minus strand of WOXC01007570.1, from coordinate 6,411 downwards.
ACACAGTGACTATCAGTGGGCTAGCCTTTGCTCTTGGTCTGTGAATGTCTCACCCTTTTCAGTAATGTAACTCTCAACTGGTACACAGTTTCTGTTGTATAATTTTTCAGAGGCAATGCATTAGAGGATGCTCATGCCTAGTTTGTGTTTTTCCATTGACCTCTGGGTGATTAAAACATTTCCCTTATGCTTGTGTTTACATAGTCTGTGACTGTGTCTGGGAGATATATATTATCCATGCATTAATTTAATATTCCATTCACATAGAATCTAAGAAAAACACGTATTTTTGGTCACAAATAATCTGATCCTATGTATATTTGTCAGTCAAAAACATTTTGTGGAATGAAGGTAATGATGGTAATTTATGCGTTACCCCAAACTTAAGTGTATTAAGAGTCTTCCCCTATTCAATATCTATGGTTGCTATTCTTTTAAATATTTAAATGAAAGAAAAATCTACAGGGAGGATTTTAGGATCATCTGCTTTGTAAAATAGTAGTTGCATGAATTATGTAAATTAAATTCAGTGTTGTATTTTGAAGTTCACATGTGAGTAAATAACTATTGACTTGACTTATTAAATACTGAGTTTGGTGCTTTTTAGGGGTTTGCAATTCTTGTTTTCTGATATAAAATCCCAATTTTTGGTAAAAAAAAATCTTTAAAAAAAAGGAACAGTGCTAGGTTAACACCTTCAGGATGAGGTCTAATAAACACTTTGGTACTGGACTAGTTGTACTTCACATACATACTATGTGATATTTACCATGACATAATTTCTCAAAATTAGATTTTAGATATCAGTTCATGTTTACTGAACAATTACAATTTTTTAAATTGAATTTTATTTGCAGCTGTTTTATTTGAAAATTGTTTGGGTTTAAGATTTTTTCCCTCTCAAATATTAACTTATATTTCTAATCTGAATTTCAGTTTACTACTTACTACCTAATGGTCAGGTCAGGTCTCTCTTTTTCAGTTGTGTTTAACAAATAATGGAGAGCTAATCGTCAGACCACTTGGTATCATGAGTTCAGCATAATAGAGCCAGCTAATCTGGAATCAAGAACTCATTAGATCAGCAGGATTATCTCCAAAGATTTGGTTAATGAAGTTTTTTTCTGAGGTACTAGCCAGAATGGAGAGAAAAAGATGAGGTGAGAATGGAAAAATAATTCCTGACAAAAAGATTGTAAGAATCCCATTATGTATATTTGCAAATGAAAAGGTAAAAATGAGGGATAGTTTTGAGTTTCAGATAAGGAAACATATTGAGAGTTTGGAGGCAGAGAAGCAAGAAATGCTTTTTCTCCAGGTTACAACTAGGGATCAGGATAAAATAGTCCAAGAATGGAAAAGCTTGGGTTCTTCTACAGGAGGAAAAGGACTGCCAAAAATCTTGACCCCCATATATATAAATGAAAGCAAAGGAAGTTAGATTTGGGTGGCAAAGGTTTATGTGCGAATGGGTTAAGTTTAGATTTGGGAACTTTGTGAGCAAATCAATAGCAAAGTAATTGGGATGAATGTATAGTGTACTTCTCAAATCTAAAATGTTGTTATCAAGGTCAAGAATGCATAGAATGAAATAAAGTAGGAGATAGTCCAATCAGAATTGATTTAGTGACTTGGAGTCAGTGTCTTTAGGACAAAGATTAAACTATAAAGAACTTCGCAATTTGCATTATTTTCACCCTTTTAATCTGTGGTTAAATTTTCTTCAATCCTCCATTCCCCTCCCACCAATGTCTGTCTTACAGCAATGCTTTCCTCTAAATAGCCTTTCATATATCTAAAAAGTATGCACTTTGCCACTGATAATGTAGAGATGGGGTGGGAAGGTATATCACCAATGCAATATCCACAGCAGCTACTATAACTATGCAGGCATATCCCCAAATTTGAATTGCAAGATACAGCAGACTCTCTGCCTTGAAGATGAAGCCAAGACATTTAGTCAAACATTAGAAAACCACATCCATTATAGTAACAATGAAGTCTATACACATTGCCAATGCAGGAAGCACTGACAAACTAAGCATTCTTTTTAAGACAAAATCAACACACATCATCAATCCAGGAAGCACCACCTCCCCAAGCCTTCCCTGTTAGGCTTCCCCATAAAACAAGTTCCCTTAGACAAATTCACCCCCTCTCTCTAGTTGCTCTGATCTACTCTGCCTGCTTCCCTTCTCTCTCCCAGCTCTGTCTTACTCTCTCTTAGCTCTGCCTCTCCCACTCTTCCTGCTCTACCCACTTGGCAAGCACCTTCCACCATGGGCTCCAGATGATCATATAGGCCTATTAAGGGGCAGAGGAGATCTTCAAATTCCCTTAACATTACATTTGGCCCCAATATCTTTTATGTCCATTACATAGACTGATGGAACTTCAGAGGTAACTTGTATCAACAGAATTTTACAACAATATAACAGCGATAACACAAAATAAACACATAAAATAAACACATATCTCAGGGTAGGAGTTTTAGAACAAGCACACCATCATTATCCCCTCAGACAAATGGGACCTAAAATCCTCCAGGGTAAGGAGTAGAAATATCTTCTTCTGTAGTCACTTTCTACTGAGATTGGACAGAAAGTTGTCCCTGTCTCCAAAATTCCTGCTCAAGGGGTCAGTTTTTTAGCCAGCATCCAAATCTTGGTCAATGCCAGGTCCAGTGGTGATGCATCACAGCTTTGGACAGGGGGTGACATCCAAATCAAGCAGTTAGTCATCTACAAGTAGAGGGCACTAAGCCTGGAGGAGACAAATCTATCAAACAGGTTAAATAAACAAAGAATAAAAAGAATAAGGGAACAATAACCAGAAGCAGGGTAAATATCGTGTCAGCCATGCTTCTGGAGTCCATGAACCCACTATCATAGCCTTATTTATGGTAAAATATATGGGGCCTTATGTGTTTGCTGCTTCCTAATTAGCAGAGTTGGGGTCACCATTCTGGAGAGAGGTATACTTTTTTAATCTGAGCCGGCATTCAGTCAATTTACTATTCTCCCTGAAGGTGTGATAAACTTGAATACAATGATTCAGAAGGATGTATAATGGCAGTTATTATTTTCCTATTCAGTCTAATATTAAGTCCCTTTTCTCATTACTTCTTTTTTTTTCTTTTTTTTAAACAAATGCTTTATTAACTTCTGTTTTACATCATTCATTTCCGCCAGATTTTGAGTTACAATCATTTTCCCCCCATTATTCCCCTACCCAACGTGCCAGAATAGTAGTCCCACAAGATATCGCTTCCTCCAATCTGCTCTCTCCCATACCTTCTCCCATACCCCCATCGACTTTTCCATTAGAGGAAGTTGAGTCTTTGTGTCCCAATGCCTGCACATCTTATCTCCCTATTACAAGCAAAGAGTATTAATAATAGTATTTATATATATTTGAAACATTTAATGTTAAGACCTCGAATTTCAGATTCATTTCCTTCCTCCCTTGTCACCCATTCCCTCTTGGGAGATAAGTAATTCAGTATATGTTGTACATGTCTAGCTATGCAAGAACATTATCATAGTAGATATATTGTACAAGGCTGTATAATTCCCTCCCACTCACCCCCACCTGGTCCATTTCCCTACATGATCCTGTCCCTCTTTTATAGTGGGTACTTCCAACCTCCCCTCTCACCCCCAAGGATGCCCTCCCATCCATCATCCCTCCTCCATCCCCCTTCCCCCTATCCTGCTGCAGGTTGAGATATCCCATTTAGTTTGTATGTCATTTTCTTCCTGAACCAAATTCAATGTGAATGTGGTTTTGCCTTTTTAGCCTTCCTTATTCTCCCCCTCTTTTGCAACCACTTCCCCTTACTTCTTCTGCATGGGATAGTTTACACTACCCTGTCTCTCCCCATCTCCTCTTGCCACTTTCCTCTCTCACCTCATAATTTCATCCCTTGAGTATTCTCCCTTCCCAACAAATTAAACCTATGCCCTCTATCCATATATAACTGTAACCATATACACACACATTCACATATGTATTCATATGACCACACACCCTTCTTCCATCATTTTCATAGTGAGAAAGATATCATCAGTCACAGTTATCGCTTTTCCATATAGGAATGTAAATAGTTCAACTTTGATAAGTTCCTTTTGATTTCTTTTCCCTGATTACCTTCTCAGGCATCTCTTCCTTCCTGTGTCTGGATGTCAAATTTTCTATTCAATTCTGGTTTTTCCTCAAGAATGCTTGAAAGTCCTCTATTCCACTGAATGATCATATTTTCCCCTGAAACAAAATACTCAGTTTTGCTGGGTAGGTGACCCTTGGGTTCATTCCCAGTTCTTTTGCCCTCTGGAATATCATATTCCATGCCCTTCGATCCCTCAGTGTAGAAACCGCCAGGTCCTGGGCTATTCTGATTGTGTTTCCACAATATTGAAATTGTTTCTTCCTGGCTGCTTGGAGTATTTTCTCCTTGATCTGGGGATTCTTGAACCTGGCTATAATATTCCTGGGAGTTTTCTTTTTGGGATCTTTTTCAGGAGGTGATCTGTGGATTCTTTCAACCTCTATTTTGCCCTCTGGATCTAAAACATCAGGGGCAGTTTTCCTTGAGAATTTCTTGAAGGGGGTGATTTCTAGGTTCTTTCTTTGATCATGGCTTTCAGGTAGTCCAATAATTTTTTAATTGTCTCTCCTGGATCTATTTTCCAGGTCAGTGGTTTTTCCCATGAGATATTTCACATTGCCTTCTAATCTTTCATTTCTTTGGATCTGCTTAACAGCATCTTGATTTCTCATAAAGTCATTAGCTTCCATTTGCTCCAGTCTAACTCTGAAGGAGTGAATCTCCTCAGCGAACTTCTGAGATTCTTTTTCCATCTGGCAAATTCGACTTTTTAAGGCATCCTTCTCCTCATTGCCCTTTTGGGCCTCCTTTGCCATTTGAGTTAGTCTATTTTTTAAGGTGTTGTTTTCCTCAGTCAGGCTGTTGACCCTCATTTCATACTTTTCCTGCATCCTTCTCATTTCTCTTTCCAATTCTTCCTCCACTTCTCTTATTTGATTTTTAAAGTCCTTCTTAAGGTCCTCTATGGCCTGCAACCCGCTCATGTTTTCCCCTGGGGCTTTTTTGGAGCAGGACTTCTGACCTCACAGTCCTTTTCCCACTCTATGCCCCCAAAATAGGAGTCTAGGGTTGCATTTTTCTGTTTCCTTTGCCTTGGCATGTTGCCACTTAATTACTTGACTTTTGGGCTTGTTGCCACACTATGGCTTTAAGGCCAGCTAGAGGAATTTTCGTCCCGAACGTGTGGGGGGCAAATTCCGTTTCTGGCAAGCTGTAAACCCACCCACAACTTCCACCCTAGATCACAATCCAGATCCAGGGAGGTTAAAGCAAGAGCGATTACCCCCCAAGACTGATCGCTGGATCTCCCTACAAATTTGCAGGCTGGGAGCAGGAGCTGCCTCTGAAAACTACAAAATGGCGTTTGTCCTCAGTGGCTTCTAGCCCCCAGGGGAGGGAGCCGACACATTCCCTAATACCAGTCCCAAAGTCCATAGGACACTAACCGCTTACTTTGTCCTAGGCAAGTCTATGTTGATAATTCTGGAGTCGCCACATCTCCTGGTGTTCTGGGGTTCCTCCAGCTGGCTGCTGGCCCTGCCGCCCTGGGGCTAAAACCTCGGCTCATGCAGACCTGGGCTCAGCTCTGCTCCTGCGCTCTGCGCGCTGCACGCTGCCAGGTCCCAGACCACTGCACTGGTCCTTCCTGCAGGGCTGCTGGGCTGTCCTCAGTGGGAGTTTAGCTTCTCTGTGTTGTTTTGTGGGTGCTGGGGCTCCAGAAGTTGTTCAGAGTCCCCTTTTACATAGTTTGGGGGGAATCTGGGGGCAGAGTGGCTTGGATGAGCTGTTTCTACTCCGCCATCTTGGCTCCGCCCCCCCCTTTCATTACTTCTTATGTAGTTCATTAGTTAGAATGCCATATATTCTATCCCTGGTCTTAATAAAGCAGTAAACTACTCTTTCCTTGTTAATCTATTCTGACTTTGAATCCACTGGCTATTTGTCTTTTCTCTTGAGGAAATTAATCTTTTCCCCATTCCCCTATGTCACTTAACTTTGAAATTTTATCCAGCACATCTGAAAGAGGGTGCCCTATTTCCCCAATTAATAGAGTCAGAATTAAGTGCTCATTAGGAGAAGGAGTTTTCTTCATTATTATATTTCTATGAGAGACTGTTAAGGGAGTACTATGATAAGCATCAGCATCTCAGGTCATTATTGCAGTTTTTATCACCTCTTCCTTTAGATTTCTCATACAGTCTCTCAGTGAATACCATGGTCTATCTCCACTGGGCCATGTAGAATCAGTGAGATACTCCTTATTGCATCCCTCTACAGTCAAAAGGGATAGATTAGTTCCATCA